>SJYA01000262.1:526823-595622 GCA_006410615.1 Neotragus moschatus
TTTTTTTTTTTTGCTGTTGTTTCCTTTCTCTTGCTGTTTGTCTTAAAGAATTCTGTCTTTTTATAATATTCTTTTACTGTCTGTTTGGAGAGAACAAGGAACTTACTGTTTGTACTTTATCTGTCATCTTTGATCAGATATCTCTGAACTTTTGCTTTTACAAACTGTGCTTTATGCTTTCTTTATTAGGTAATTATTGATAATTGAATGGGGAAAAGTGATCTGTGCCATATACTGATTCTTACTTTATTTGTTTTGTTTTGGTATATTTGTTTGTTTTTTTATTCCCTACCTTACCCTACACCCATTAAATTAGGGCTGAGATTAGGGATGGTTTTAATCAATGGTTATGGTACCAGAAACTTGCTGTGACAACTGTATGGCCTATTTATATACATATTCTTATATCAGAGAGAAAGAATCTTAAGAAAGGAGTGGAAGAAAGAATGGGGGCCATAAGGGGATGATTGAAGTATGAGAGACACTTCTGCTTGTTTGGTAGTAGATGTTCACAAAAATTGTGTGATTCTCTCTGCACTCCCCTATCCCACTGTGAAGTTGTATATTGTACCGTTGGGCAACCCGGACCACAAGGAATAAAAGGCAAACTGGGTCCTCCAGGAAGACGAGGCTCCAAAGGAGAAAAAGGCAAGTATTCCTCCAAGTAGAATTTCTAGAAAAAAACAGCATGTGGACGGTTGGGAGGCATTATATGACATGTACAGTGTGGCCTTTCATTTAGGTTTTTTACTCCCTTTAGCTACCCTTGTGAGTACCTAACTCATTGTGTGCTTGTGACGTGATTAGACCTTGCCAAAAAGTCAAATCCATATTTTAGAGTATAAAGGAGACATTTGTCAGCCATGAGATTTGTCTCAAAGCGGTGACTCTCTTCCATGAGATCCTCTCAGTTCCTTGAAAAAAGCAGAGATAGGGCAGTTTTGATCTTCAACTTCAATTTCTCTCTGTGGGTCCCACCTTCCGAGATTCATCAAATGCCCCTAGCTCTCTGTTTCTACACTCTAAATTGTTTGATGCGTTTTTGACCGACAGAGTCAGGCAGGTATGAGGGCTGAGCAATTTGATTATCCTAATGGTACTTTTTAGACTAAAAATCCTGATGCGTAGAAAATGCATTTAGTGAATTATCAACTGTGATATGCAGTGCAGTCAATAATCCTCTTTACATATTTTATTTGGATTCTTTAAATGTCCAAAGTTTATACTCTAACCAATTTTAGTTGTTTTTCTCCAGCAGGAACCAAATTAAGAGATTATTTTTTAAGTAGGATCCAAATAAGAGCTACCTAAACTTTTAAAAATAAGAAATTTTCTTATCTTCAAAATTTCTGCAATAGAATTCAGCATTAGCTTTTCCCCTAGATTTTACCAGGATGAAGTTTTTAAGACACAGAACACCCCATTGTCTAGAACAGTATGTCCACCCACATAGACCATAGCTCCCTCCACATCATGCTCTGCACCCCTCCCCCATCACGTGTGGTCAGTTGTCTGTGATAAGAATTGTGTGCATCAGACCCTTTTTGTTCTTATTCACACTATTGGTTTTGTATAGTAAGGACTTTATTGGGATTTCATTCAGGAAATATAACAAAGCTGCCTTTTATCCTCTGTCTAGGGAGCTCAGGGCTCTGTGCCTGCCAGCCTGGTCCCATGGGCCCACCAGGCCCTCCAGGGCCTCCTGGGAGGCAAGGGAGTAAGGGAGACTTGGGGCTCCCTGGGTGGCTTGGAGAAAAAGGTTCCCCAGGCCCTCCTGGTGCCAAAGGATCTCCAGGGCCACCAGTGAGTAACTTCCCAGTTTTTTTTAATCTCTTAACAGAGTTATAATTCAGTTGTACCTCTCTCTAATTTGTAGTGCTAAATATATGTTTTTAATATATGTATTGTATCTATTGTAATATATATAATGTGATATATATATTTTTTAATGTTTTAAAATGTACTTTTATTGAAGTATAGTTGAATTACAATATATTATATGTTTTGAATCTATAAGTACATTAATGGCAAAAAATTGTCTCTGTCCTTTTATTCATCCATTCATCATTCATTTGTTCAGTCAATTGTTTATTGAGCACCTACTATGTTCCAGGTGCTATTCCAGATACAGCAGGGACCAGAACACAATCTCCGCCCTCCAGGGGCCCCTTCTCTGTGGGGAGAATACACACATCATGACAGATAGACAAGTGAACGTACAGTGTGGCAGACAGCAATAAAGGCCCTTGCCATCCAGTGTGCTTTGAGTGGAGAGAATGAGGGGCAGAGCAGCAGATGGAGTCAAATAAATGGCTGGAGGCTAGGAGGGGTTCGAGAGCATAGCATTTTGTAGGGGCTGGCTTAGCACTTGTACTCTGAATGCCATGGAGCAGCTGGTGGAGAATCTTAAGGAAGGATAAATCTGACATTAGTTTTAACAGTATCACACTGGTAGCTTTGTTAAGGACAGACCAGAGAGGATAAGGGGGGAAGTAGGAAGACTTAGCTGAGTGATTGCTCCAGTATTCCTGGTGAAATATGAAGGTGAACAGGTTTCCATATTAATGTTGGGTGTGGCGGGAGGTGGTCGGATTCTAGATGTATTTTGACCACAGAGCCAACAGACTGGCTGTGAGACCAGACATGGGATATGAAAAGTAGATGGAGGATGGCTAAGGGATAAAGGATGGAGCCAAGATGGGGGGACAACGTGAAGAGTAAGCATGGGGTAAGAGAGGATGCAGGGCCATTGGGCACGTTTTAAGTTTGAGGCCCCAATTAGACAAGCAAGTGGAATTGTTGAGTAGAATCTGAGATGATTCAAGTGAAGGACAGATGAGCGATCGGCCTGGAGCTATAAATATTGGCTCCATCAGAGTTTACATGATGTTTTGTGCCAGAGGGTGGTTGAGATCTTGCCGTGACTCATTTGCTGACTGTTCCAAGGAACCATTACAAGTGCCCTGGGCTGAGGCTGTCCCTCTGAATAAGATCAGTGCCTTCCAGGGCTCTCCTCTGGAGGCTGGAGACAGCCTTTGTTACAGAGGCTTAATCTTGGGGTGGCCTGGGACCCAACCATCAGCCCCAGTGTACTCTTTTCCATTTCCCTCGGGAAATCTTGGGAAAATAAGATCCCAGTTTCAGAGCCTTAAGTGAAGGTTTTTGTTTCACTCTTTCCACACCCCACTTGTCATATTAGCAAAGTCAACTCAAGGAGAAGCTACATCCTTCATACACATATGTTGAGTGAACGCAGTTGTAATTACTAAGTATTTTGCATTTTATAGTCTGATTTTTTTAATTCAACCTTTTTTTCAATCATTTTTCTGTGTTGTTACTTAATCTTCTTAGTGAAGGTTTTATTGACTCTAAACTTTTTCCTGCCTTACACTGAATTGCTTCTCAGAGCTAGCATCTTGGATTGTGAGTTACAGGTTCATCCAGGGTTATCCTGGCAAAAGTTTATGTAATTCAGTTGCTCCAGGGCTTACCTCTTTAATGTTTTAAAATTTTTAATTTATATTGAAGTATAGTTCATTTACAATGTTGTATTAAACTGGCTGTATTTCTGATGTCTTTGTTCTGTATATGCTTCTGTCCATATGACTTCTCTGTATTAAATTCGTCAAATTGGGATCACAGTTAGGGACCAGGTTCACACCATGGGGCACAGGAAAGGAAAGGAGGGAGCGAGGGATGAACAAAAGGACTCACAGACTGGGCGCTCTCGCTCCTCCGTACATCTCTCTTCCGCTGATCTCTGGCCCCAGCAGCCACAGGTTGGTGGCAAAGTACCAAACAGAAAAGTAGATTTACAATCTCTGCCATTTTTTTGTGTGATTGGACCAACGCTTTGTATTCATTGCCTTAGCCTGAGAGCACTTCCTAGGATGGGAGTTTCCCACCAGGATGCTCTAGTGCAAGGCATAGGGCTTGGGAGCTCGTGGGCCCAGCTTCACACCCTAACCCTGACACTGGTGATCTCTGCGGCCTTCCTAGAAAATCTATATCCCATCACCTGTCCTCCAGTAGGAATTCAGCTCAGCCATGCATTGAGAGCTGCTACACACCAGTGAACCAGATGACCAGGGTCACTGGCCCTGAGGAGCTGCAGGGCAAGCCAGAGGTCACAGACTGACAAGGGCTAAACCTCTGGCAGTTTTGGTTTTATCCTCACAGTCTTTCTTTTTGAATTCTTCATATGAGATCTGTGGCTGCCTTTGAGAAACTGGAAGTTCATTAACACAGGTCAATGTGTTCCCGCTGCTGCCACATGCTGAGAGGTGGTCGTGCCTATGAGAGGAGGAGGTTGGGGTGCTCTAGTCTCCACTATGCCCTTTCGCCTGCTTCTCAGAAGGGCACAGCCCCATGATGGGCATCAACGGCTGAAGTCCCTGCTTTGGCTTCATAGACAATAACTGGTACATGCCTGGCGGAGAGGTCTTCTTTGTTGCCGCTGAGATTTTGTTGTTGTGTTAACCTTTGCTCCGGAAGTTTTTTAGGTTCCACATTTGTTTCACTGGAATCCAAGGCCGTGAAGGCAAGATGGTTTTGTTAACTATAGTGTCTTCTGTACCCAGAATTATGCCTGGCAACTTGTAGGTTCTCAGTAAATCTCTTTATCAAAATCCAAACACAGTGCTGGTAATGTTTTTTTTCCCCTTACTAGCTCAACTAAGTCTGTGATCTGACTCTAATACTTAAAATTCTACACCTGCAGAGCATTAGAACTGTTTGTCCTAAGTGTCCAATGTGCTGGCTAATAAACTTCTCAGACTCCAGGGTGAACTTGATCTTTAGGGTGAAAGTGTAGCGCTTCCCTGGTGGCTCAGACAGTAAAGAATCTGCCTGCAATGCAGGAGACCTGGATTCGATTCCTGGGTTGGGAAGGTTTCCTGGAAAAGGAAATGGCAACCCACTCCAATATTCCTGCCTGGAGAATCCCATGGACAGAGGAGCCTGATGGTCTACAGTCCATGGCGTTGCAAAGAGTCCATGGGGTTGCAGAAGTAAACTGTTCAGACTCCCAGGGTGAGTTTGATCTTTAGGGTACCCCGGTCTTGTTTATTTAAGCACGCCACTGTCAGTCTCTTTCTGGAGAGAAACTGGTTCATGTGCTCTGGGAATAGCTTTCTGTCATGATAGTTCAGGTACTAGAAGCACATTTTCATTAACCAGCTCTTGGATTGGATGCTGTCTGCCATACACTTTGGCCAGTCTCACTGTTAACCTAAGACTTAGCATAGACAGTAAAAGTAAGAATTAAGACAACGAACACTTCACCTATATTCCCACTTATGATTTCTAAAGCTCTTCTCTTGTCTCATTTGGCTGTTTCTACAAAGAAATTTTTTCAACTCTCCCTTCTGGACATCATTACACACAGGATGATGTCCTAGAATGATATTTTGGGGAGTATTGAGTGGTGTGTGCAAAGTGATATTTTCTTTACACTAAGTGGCTCCCCACCGTTTGGTCCACTTTAATTTTGATACCTGTTGTGTACATTTTAGGCTGTTTCTTCTCTCGCTGATGCTGCCATTGGGCTTATTTCCACTGACACCTCTACTCTCCTTCATAGTTCACTGCTCACAAACTAATAGAAACCAAGCAAAAAGATAATGAAGTCTGCCAGACATATTGTTAGATCGTATGAAGATAAGACAAAGTAGCATCTGTATAAGCAAAGCAAATATTCCGTTAGTCATTTTTACTTTCTTCCAGATTCCTATCTATGTTTCTTGATTATTGAAGTCACTTAGATAAGTGACCTTAAGCTATGTACAGTGTGTTTCTATAATTGTATTTACTGTAATGCTTGGTCATTCTAATATACCAAAAGTAGGATAAAAGATTTTTGAGATAGCTTAATATTTGATAATATGTAATGCTTACAAAACCATGACCCCAATAGTCCAGTCTCAGAGCAGTGTTGAGATCAAAAGATAATAAACCCATTGGCCACAATTAGTTGTTTGCTTGTCATAAAGTGGAAATACATTGATTACAGAAAGTGTTCTTGTGTTGCCTTGTCTTGCTCAGCAGTGTTCATCAGTATCACCGCTGTTTTCATCCCCAGGAACTTCCATCCCTCACCTCTCCATTCAACTCTAGTGGCAGCTCTTTTTTTTTTTTTCATTGTTAAATTTTTTGGCGGCACCTTGCAGCATGTGGGATCTTAGTTCTCTGACCAGGAATCGAACCCTCTGCATTGGAAGCACAGAGTCTTAACCACTGGACCACCAGGGATGTCCCTAGTGGCTCGGATGGTAAAGAATTTGCCTGCAATGCAGAAGACCTGGGTGTGGTCCTTGGGTTGATTGGACACCACTGAGTGACGAACACTTTCACTTTCACCAGGGGGGGGTCCCTCTAGTGGCACTTTTGTGGCTCCCTCCCCTCCTTTTCCTCCCAGTTCTACACTACAACACCCAAAATAGTCAAATTTTTTAATTATAAATTATTTTGAGATGCTTTTATTTTATGACTCCCCCAAAGTTGCACAATCATACAGAGAGGTCCCATGAATCCTTCACCCAGTTTCCCCCAATAATATCTTGTTGTTGTTTTAGTCGCTAAGTAGTGTCTGACTATTTTGTGACCCCATGGACTGCAGCATACCAAGCTCCTGTCTACGGTATTTCACAGGCGAGACTACTAGAGTGGGTTGCCATTTCCTCCTCCAGGGAATCTTCTTGACCCAAGGGTTGAACCTCTGTCTCTTGCATTGGCAGGCAGATTCTTTACCACTGAGCCGCCAGAGAAGCCCCCAGTGATATCTTATTTAAACAGAGTACATTGCCAAAACCAAGAAACTGACAATGATTTTCTGTTGAACCCAGTGCAGACTTTATTCAGATTCCACCAGTTTTATATGCAGTTCAAGAACCTCAATTTTGTAAGGCAGGGAGGAAAGAGAATGATACCAATGATGCCAAACTAGAATCTGGAACAGATGATTTAGAAGGAACGAGGAGAGAGGTTGGAGGTATTCAAATAACTTTAGACTCATCACAATTAAACTGACTTGTTCTTCTTTTCACCAAGGGAAAACCTGGTGCCTCAGGACTACCCGGCAGCAAAGGAGAAAAAGGTGACATGGTTGTATCAAGAGTGAAAGGTGAGCATAATCAATCACTTTGCTTCCTGCCATTTTATGAATGATGTATGAACCATTCTTTTGCATTAATTTTCCCTGTGACCTAAGATCAATTCTGTAATTCGATTTGAGATGGTTGAGATTGCTTAAACATATTCCCTGCCCTTCAGAGTCTTGTGAATGTTGAGCCTAAATCCTCTGTATCTTATCTGAGAACACAGTACTCCTTTAGTAACATACTCAAATCCTCTGTTGTGAATTGGGTTTGATTGAAACAAGACCTTGTTTGACTTGTCCAGTGTTTATTCACTGCATTGTAGTATCTTGTATTAAGCAAGAGAGTTTGGGGGAACTTCGCTGGTGGTCCAGTGGTTAAGATTTCACCTCCCAATGCAGGGATGCCAGTTTGATCCCTTGTTGGGGAACTAAGATTCCCACATACTGCAGGGCAACTGAGCCTGAACGCTGCAACAAACATGACCCAACAAAGTCAAATAAATATTTTTTTAAAAAGAATACTTTGGTGGTAAGTGACAGAAACGCAGCTTGAAGTAGTGTTTTTAGAGAAGTAATTTATTGACTTACCTGAGAAAAATTTGAAAGGTTAGATGTATGACTTGTACTGGGACGCCTGCATCGGGAGGCTGTCTTGGCTTCTTGTATCTTTCATTGTGCCGTCTGCATTTTCTCCCCATCTGGTTTTCTCTGGGCTATGGGTACATGACCGCAGGCGGCTCCAAGTTCACAATCAGAGGTGAAAGAGAGCTCAACTTCTTTTTTCTCCAGTTAGGGAAAAAAGTCCAAGAAGGATTGGATTAGCCTGGGGCGCATGCCCAACCATGGACCATTTCCCCATTCACTATGGCCAAGGGCTGGGTACCAAGTTTGGTATCACACAAGCTGAGGAAGATGCTACAGAGATTGGCACCTCCACACACAATCTCTTTGTCAGAATAAGAAAAGAAATGCTTCTCAAATAAGAGAATCAGCAGGTTTGGCCACTGTCAATCTCCCCTCTGATTTTTGCATGATTGTCTTTGCGTGACTTTACTCAGTTGAGACACTCAGAGGAATCTCTACCTGCCCATGCAGAGTCAAGGTCATTGCCTTTATTTTTAGTCCTTTGTTTCCTTTCACCTTTGCTCACTGCTGAGAAGCACTTAAATCTTTTGGCCTTTGTTCCCAGGACACAAAGGAGAAAGAGGGCCTCATGGGCCCCCTGGACTTCCAGGGCAGCAGGGACAACACGGTCGAGATGGATATGCTGGAGAAAAAGGGGACCCAGGGCCGCCTGTATGTATAATTCTCCTGCTGTAGAGTTTCACTCATACGGTCACAAAGCATCCCGGTTTAAAAAGCTAAACTCAGTGAAGTGTCAACATGCTGTAAATCAGAGTCACCTTTGATTTACTGCCATCAGAAGACGGTTGTTATAAAGATATGGCATATTGCAGATGGTCTAAAATCCTGAGTGGTGGTTCATCACGGCAAGACGTTCTGTCTCCAGTCTTTGTATTATTTGCACGGTGTTTATTTCCTTCTGGGACCCTTGTCTCTGTGAAGCTCCCACTGGTTTCAGGTCTGTTCAGTTGACTTTGTAGTGTGGAGGATACACACAGGTCCTGAGAACTGCCTTCAGTTCTGTTCCCTGATGGGGAAGCAAAGTGGCAAACAAGAGAGGAACTAGTTCAGATCTACTGGGTAGACATATTGGCTGATGCAGGCTCCCACGAATAAATGGCATTTCTGCATGTTTCAAACATGTTTTGGATGGAGATTACATGTAGCTAATGAAATTCCTAAGAGACTGTGAGACATAATGTAGGGGATATGGGTTCGATCCCTTGTCAGGGAACTAAGATCCCACATGCCTTGGGGCCAAAAAACCAAAACAGAAAACAGAAGCAATGTTGTAACAAATTCAATAAAGACGTTAAAAATGGTCCACATCAAAAAATCTTTAAAAATAAAAGAGGTAACACACATAACTTTCTGTATTTGAGGCATAACACACACACTTGAAGAACATATGTTGTATGTGTCTGTAAAAAATCTAGGTTAAACACTTTAAATTACACTTGCTATTAAGCAACTTCTGGAATCACTGGCTTTCTGCATGCATTTCTGTAGCCTACGGTGACAATGATAGCTTTGTGTTCATGGCCTTTCAAAGACTGATGATTGACTTGTGATGCAAATGTTCCCAGGGTGATCACGAAGATGCAGCCCCAGGTGATAAAGGGCCTCCAGGACCGCCAGGCCCCCCTGGCAGAGCGGGACCTAGGGGGCCCCCAGGCCTGGGATTTCCTGGCCCTCCAGGAGAGAGAGGGCAACCAGGAGCGCCAGGCTGGCCAGGCAACAGGGGTCCTGATGGTCGGAAGGGTCGGAAAGGTAACTCTGAATGTTCTTGTGGCAGAATGTCAGGTGCAATTATGGAAACTAAAGTGAGCCTCTCTTCTGAGCAGAGATATTATAGTCGTGGCAGAACCTCTAAAATAAAATTCCTACAAGTGGCTGTTCAAACCTTGAATGTTGTCAAACAAATAAAAACATTATAGCACAGTCAATATTTAAAACAAGTCTTTAAAATGCTAAGCTGTCTTTGCTGTTTTACTGGTTTGGCAACTTGCCTTTCATTCATTTCTCCATATCACTGTGGACAATCTGACTGTGTTAAAATTACATACGTGTATATATTCAAAATCTCTCTTTTTTACAGTCTTTTGATATATTTTAATTAAAAAAACCCAACATGTCATTTTAAAATACAGCATTGCCCATGAAAACCCATTTGTAAGCATTCTAGGGAGAAAAAAAAATAGTCTTTTAAATATATTTGACAGTTATTTTAATTCCAAACAAGAAAATGATTTGTAGTTTTATAGCTGAAAACTTTTAAAAACTTGGAAAAATATTTATTTAAGATTTTCTCTTTTGTAATATGGATGTGTATCTTGGGTTACATAGTTAATTGTGGAACTTTGTAATATAATAATATTTTTGGGTCTTGTTTTGAAGACATAGAAAGACAAATACCTCAAAATTTGATATGGATTAAGATTATGGTCTATGACCATCAAAATCATCTAGCATGATTTTTATTCATGTGGTTCATTTTTTATTTGACAGCATTTAGTGTAATACATTAGGAGATATAATTTCTATTAAAAGGGGAACATTGCATTTTAAAGGAGAAGAGAACTCAGTGGCACAACTTTGAAGTTTTTTTTCACTAAATAAAATGAGGGATGACAAGAACCATATTGCAGAATCATTAGGAAAACAAGAGAGAGAGAATATATTTGAAACATGGCAGGCCCTCAATAAATGGCATTTTTTATAATCTCTTTCCCAGTCTATTTTTCTTCGGGCATAATTCCTCTATATCCAGAGCCAAATCTTGGAATCTCAGTGTTGGATGCTTACTACTGTTTCATGATTTATCAGAGCTTCTGATTCCACTGTATTAGGCATCCATTGACCCATAAATTTATTATTTTCTATACATTATTAATTAAACTATTTCTTAGAATCAACATTTTCCTTATTCCTCTTCTGTTTATTACTGTTCTGTCAATTGAAGTCCAGATTTCAGGATAGCTCTTCTGGAAATTCAAAATAAAAGTAATTCAAGTGATCTAATGATGGCCAGGAGTCTTTTTTTTTCTTTTGAATTTCACATTTTCTCTATGAAAAAGCATTTTGATCAAGCTGTTATTGAGACTTGCATTGATCTA
This sequence comes from Neotragus moschatus, assembly GCA_006410615.1. NCBI lineage: Eukaryota > Metazoa > Chordata > Mammalia > Artiodactyla > Bovidae > Neotragus > Neotragus moschatus. The sequence goes on from SJYA01000262.1 coordinate 537,660, forward strand.
TCAATTGTATGAATGTCACTTTTTTTTTTTTTCATTCCAGGTGATACAATTCCTTGTAACGTAACATACCCTGGGAGGCCAGGCCCTCCAGGTTTTGATGGTCCTCCAGGTACTATTAAGGGGAAATTCCTGTCATACATATTCTCAAAGTAAAAGAACCTGCAAACCAGATAAACCAATAGAAAATCCTCAGGGAGTTCTTCAGCCTATTTCTACCCTGATTATAAAGTTTTGAGGGAGTCTGGGGAAACAGGATTTGTGGACATTACCCCTAAATCCCCTGTCTACTGAACACACTCTGAATAATATTTCTGTGCAGCAAAATTTACCTTGATTTGATCACATATCAGCAAAACTTACTGCCCTTTTAACACAAAAACTAAACATTTTAAAACTCTATCGTTTCTTTACCTCTGCCCTGAGAGTGAAAAAGTTGCTTACTAATTTAAAATTTTACTCTATTCTGCGGTCCAAAAGACCAAGATTTCTGAATAGAGACATTCTGAGAAATGCCCACACATCTACACCCCAACTACACTTTTATACAATCATGTCACTTGACTCAATCACTTATTTATAGCTGGATTTAATCCAAAATTTATGTAAGGGATTTTTTTCCTAATTCTTTTATACTGAGTGGGCCAAAAAGTTCATAACATCTTATAGAAAAACCTGAACAAACTTTTCGGCCAACCCAATATTTATTCAGAGTTCACTTAAATTGATCCCTTAAGTACTAGCATGGCCACTAGAGGTCACCTTTTTGTTCTGCGTCACTACAGAAACTATTTAAAGGTTGAATGATGAATGACCTTTTATTGCCCTCTGTAACCACTAGCTTGCACCCCAATAATGTGTAACAACCTCCACATTGCAGTAGGCTTAATAAATCATATTTATTTTTTCTCATATGGGTCTGTGGTTGGTTGGGGTTCAGCTGACCTCAGATGATCTCTATTGACTTGGTCCCTGGCTCCAGGTCAGGTCAGGTCTGCGACATGCACTTCTCTGCGGTGCCAGGGTATGCCCCACTCCTGTGGCTGCAGAAATGCAAGAGGGTGGGGGCCGGCTTCAGCGGCATACCTCATACCTCTCATTGCTTCATGGTGGTTGTTAGGATCCTTTTGGCCAAAGCAAATCACATGACCAAGCCCCAGATCAAGTAGGGGACATACAGGCCACCCACCACAAGACAGTAGCTTGTGGAGGTATAATTTTGTATATGTGGAGTGAAGAATTGTTGGTTGATTCGCTGAATGCTCATTTTCTCATTGAATGGTACTGTCATGGATAGATATATTTCTCACTCAGTTGTATCCGACTCTGTGATCCCATGAACTGCAGCCTGCCAGGCTTCTCTGTCCATGGGAAACTCCAGGCAAGAATACTGGAATGGGTAGCCATTCTTTCTCCAGGGGATCATCCTGACCTGGAGATCAACCTGACCTGGAGATCAAACCACATTGCAGGCAGATTCTTTATCTTCTGAGCCACCAGGGAAGCCCCTAAGGATGAATAAAAAAATGCTTATGATTACTTTCAGCAGCTTCAGCCTCAAGGGAAGTGAACAGTCAGAGTTGCAGTTAGCAGTTGTTAACTTCTTNATGGGTAGCCATTCTTTCTCCAGGGGATCATCCTGACCTGGAGATCAACCTGACTTGGAGATCAAACCACATTGCAGGCAGATTCTTTATCTTCTGAGCCACCAGGGAAGCCGCTAAGGATGGATAAAAAAATGCTTATTACTTTCAGCAGCTTCAGCCTCAAGGGAAGTGAACAGTCAGAGTTGCAGTTAGCAGTTGTTAACTTCTTTGAAATCCATAATTTATAAGTTATTTTAGCTGAGATAGCTCCTAGTAAGAAATCAGAGAAAATTTTAAAAAACTCAATTCCTTTTGCAGGTACTTTTTGCCTGTACTTCATATGAGGGCAAATAGTAAGTGCAGGGAAATGGATCTGGTCTTTATTCTGGTGTTTTCGCATCAAGCTACCCACTGGCCACCACCTCTATCCTCTTAGAAGGAAGGTTGTACTCATGTATTTGTGTTTGAGACTCAGCGCAGGAAGGTACCAAAAGGTTCATCTGAATGGTGGTGCGAATTCTTTACTGTATGGCTTCTGAGAAAGTAACTTAATACACATCTCTGTGAAATACGGTTTGGAGCACATGACATAAAATGATTATATAAATAAGGCTAGAGCTTCCCTGGTGGCTCAGCGGTAATCAGTCTGCCTGCAATGCAGGAGACACAGGAGATGTGGGTTCGATTCCTGGGTTGAGAAGATCCCCTGGAGGAGGGCATGGTAACCCACTCCAGTGTTCTTGCTGGGAAAATCCCATGGACAGAGGAGCCTGGGGGGCTACAGTCCACAGGGTCACAGAGTCAGACTCAACTGAGCAACCGATCAGGCAAATGCAGGCAATACTTTTTCTTCCATAAAGTAAAAATATCCTAAGATTTAATATAGTTTTGTTTTTTTTTTTTAAGTCACCTTATTTTGTTCTCATTTGCTTTGTGTTTTACTGAGTCTGTGTTTGTTGTTATTGTTTAGGTCCAAAGGGACTTCCAGGTCATCGGGGTGCTCCTGGGCTGAGGTGTTTGGATGGTCAAAAGGGTCAACGTGGCAAACCAGGAATCTCAGAAAGACCTGGTCCACCTGGTAAATAAGAGCTTTTCATTTAGAAATGTCTAGATACCTCTAAACTGGATGATCACAGTCAGCAAATGGCCCAGGGATCCGTACGTGAGTGGGGAATGGGTTTTTTTCTTTTTCTTTTTCTTTTTTTTTTTGATACATTAAGCACTTAGCTATCTTTTGATAATTTCTGGATTATGATACTTTTGTGACTTTTCAGGGCTCCTTAAGCTTGGAGCATGAGTTATAGGCTATTATTGGTCTATGTTGTTAGAAACTGCTCAGTCTAGACAGTTTGCCAGTAAATGAAAGCAATATGGAAACATCATTGGCTTATAGGAAACAGTTACGATTTATTTTTCAACAACAAAAAACCCCCAATATTGCCTATTAAGTTACCCTTTAATTTTAGTAGGTACTCTTGTATTTTAAAATAATGTGTTTTTAATTAAAGTAGTATTCTTACATGTGTGTTGATTTTATATTTGTACATGTAAAAATTTAAACACTTTTCTGTTGGATAGGTTTCCGTGGTGATACAGGAGAACCAGGTTTGGGAGGTGAAAAGGGGTCCTCCCCTACTGGGCCCCCAGGCGCTCCAGGTTCACCTGGAGTGACTGGTCAGAAAGGACCCCCAGGAGATCCTGCTATCGGCTACCCAGGACTCCCAGGAAAGAGCGGTCTTCCAGGAGCACCAGGGTCCAAAGGACTCAGAGGCGATGCCGGGCATCCAGGGACCGCAGGTATGGAGGCTGCACTGTCCCCTAGGTCCATAAAGTCAAGTCCCTGAACAGGTCCCTGAAGACTGTCTAGACTGTTTTGCCTTAAAAATCTAGCATGTTAAATGCTCACTCGAGCATCTTCCCTCACCTCTGGGCAGTGGCTCATTTCTAATAACCTGCATCCCCAGTGTTGCCTCTGCCTTTTATTGGTTGTTTTTGAGCCCATCTTACTGTGGCTCAGTCAGTTCAGTCTGATCCAGTGGCTACCAGATGTTCTTCTGCTTTGGACTCAGGACAGTTCTTGAGTGCCGAGGAGTAGGGACCCTGTGACCCTCCCACTGCCCTTGCCCGGCTGAGAGAGGGCAGGACAGAATGCCAGCAGATGTATGGCATTTTACAGCAGATGCGTGTAAGAGGCATGCCCTATTAAGTGGACAGGTGACAGGCTGGAGGGACTTTCATTCCAGCAGGGCCACCAGGCAGGGCAGAGAAGCTGAAGACAGGGAGATGGCCCCTGGCACTGATTCACATTCTTTTCTGAAATCACTTTGGATTCTTCAGGATCCCCAGCAGAGGCTTTCAGATTTTAATGTACTTAAAAATAACCCAAGGTGAGGGTAGGGGTCATTAACATCATTGTCTTCTGGGCTCCAGTCTCAGAAAGTGATTCATGGCAATGGAACCCAGCACTCCAGTCTGAACTTTAGTCCCTGAAGGCTGATGACCAAAAGTGGATCCCAGACCAGACTTTCACAAACACTCTTCTAGTTCTTTTCTGACAATGGACGGGCCTATATTTAATAGGTACCTAGGGCAGTACTATACAATGGTACAGGGAAGATGGGGGACCAGGGAATAAGTCACATTCTTTGTCCTCAAGGAGCTTATTCAATAGTTTGTATAAACCAGAAACATTCATAAACAGAAACTCATTTAATTGGAACAGAACAAGATAATACATTATGTGAGTCAATGAAAATAATTTTGACCCAGTAATCCCACTATCTCACTTATGAGATGTATTTAACACAAGTGTTCAACAGAATGTGAAAGTTGATATGAAAATACTGTTGTAGAATTATCCACAATAGGGGGACAATTGAAAATGGTAAAGTAATATATGTACATGCAGACATGCTCACATACCACGCTCAGAGGTATACTATTCAGCTATAACAATTAATGTTTCCCCAGGTGGCTCAGTAATAAAGAATCTGCCTGCCACACAGGAGATGCAGGAGACATGGGTTCGATTCTTGAGTTGGGAAGATACCTTAGAGAAGGAAATGGCAACCCATTCCAGTGTTCTTGCCTAGAGAATCCCAGAGACAGAGGGACCTTGCAAGGCTACAGTCTGTGCGGTTGCAAAAGAGTCCGACACGACTTAGCAACTGAACAGCATTAACAATTAAACTTATATATCTGTAAAGACTACAATCAATGGAAAATATCTGCATATTAACTTGCAGTGTAAAATAATCCAACAACTGAAAGTGCTCTGTGATTACTATTTAAAAAATGCGAACACATGAACCAAAATACAATGAAAACATGGAACAGTAAAATAGATTTTTAGGTTAGAATACAGAATTATGGAAGACTTTTTCCCCCTTCTGAAAATTATGATATTGTCTTCTCAATATATAAAAATTTGAGTTTCAGTGATGAAATCACTTACAAAATGCAAATTCAAACAATGCACACAGGGAGTGTAAGCAGTGTGGATGTTTGGTGGAAGGACTGCTGCAATTTTAGAGGTTAATTAAAATCAAGAAGAGCTACTTTTTTTTAAATTTGCATAAGCAACTTCCGTATTGTCTGCATAACCTTACCAAGTAATTCTCATAGACAAGCATGGTTTTGGGGTGCACTTGGAGCTCACTACAATCTATGACAAGAAAATCCATTCAGAGGCATAACTCATTGGAGCCCTGAGCCAGGATCAAATTTTTTACCTCCAGTACTGATCCATACGAACACCATCGTAGGCCATCTGTATAGTTTATGCCCTGAGTGTCACAATGAACTGTGTCATTTCAGGGCCAGCTGGCATGCCTGGATTTCCGGGTCTCCAAGGTCCCAAAGGCCGAGAGGGAAATGTTGGGTTTCCAGGGATCCCAGGCCCACCTGGTCACTCCTGTGAGAGGGGTGCTCCAGGGATACCAGGGCAACCGGGGCTCCCCGGGGCTCCAGGCAGTCCAGGTAAGCATTGGCAGGTGTCAAGAACTGCAACAGGTATGGGATGTACCTACTTACAAAGGGATAACCTCACTTGTTCTTCTGTGGGTGCTGACAGGAGCAAGACTCTTGGGTCAAGGACATTGCTATTCACAGTACAGCAAGTAGCATGAGCTTGTTGGTGACATTCCCCCATGTCACGCAAGTCTCTCTGGTGTGATATAAGAGCCTGGGGTACCATGGCTGTATAGTAATACATTATTGATCAGAGATGTATTAATGCATTTTTAGAGAGTGATTACAATTAACATCACCATGTGAGGTTAGAGCTTAAAATTGATCAAGAGTTCATTATACAACTTATTGTCATTATCATTCGCATTATCCTGTCTTACGTTTTTGTTCTAACCTAGTGTATATTATAAACCCAAGTTTATTACCATAAAATTTTAAAAATTAATGCATTGTAAAAATTTTGACTCAAGAAGAATTTTTTGGTGAATTTTATACAAATACTTTCTCTGATTGTCCATGTTAAATATATAGTATTTTCTCAGGAGATGATAGTTGTTCAGAATATAGTTCTGATTCAGACAATACGAATATTAGGCCAACAAAAAGACAAAAAACCTTAGTGATTGATTCTGACATGGCAAGTGAAACTAAAACTCATGGTACCAATACATGGTACAGGGTATTAGAGGTGCGTCAGATGTAACTGGGGCTTCTCCAATGGTTCAGTGGGTAAAGTATCTGCCTGAAATGTAGGAGACACAGGAGACACGTGGGTTTGATTCCTGGATCTCCCTGGAGGAGGACATGGCAACCCACTCCAGCATTCTTGCCTAGGAAATCCCATGGACAGAGGAGCCTGGTGGGCTACAGTCCATAGGGTCAAAGAGTTGGACACGACTAAGTAAGCACACACTGAATGAAAGAGCCAGCAAAGTGTTAGTGAAATAACAGAACTAATTTTTGGCCAGCCAAGATAAAAATCACTGGCCACAAGCATTAGTTTCTACAAAATTCCTCTGGTCAATAATGAGGTAACCTGCATGACAGGTAAGCCTGCTTTTCTTACCAGAAAGAAAGTGAAGNAGCCAGCAAAGTGTTAGTGAAATAACAGAACTAATTTTTGGCCAGCCAAGATAAAAATCACTGGCCACAAGCATTAGTTTCTACAAAATTCCTCTGGTCAATAATGAGGTAACCTGCATGACAGGTAAGCCTGCTTTTCTTACCAGAAAGAAAGTGAAGGTGTTAAAGTGTTAGTGGCTCAGTTGTGTTTGACTCTTTGCGACCCCATGGACTGTAGCCTGCCAGGCTCCTGTGTCCATGGGGTTTTCTTGACAAGGATACTGGAGTGGGTTGCCATGGCTTCCTTTGGGGATCTACCTGACCCAGGAATCAAACCTATATCTCCTGTGTCTCCTGCATTGCAGGCAGGTTGACTGCCACTGAGCCACCAAGGAAGCCCCAGTTTCCTTCCCAGGGGAGGTGCTAAATCATGTCAAGGCTGCTCACAGCCAATGCAACCTTGAGAATATTCCAGATAAGGGTGGGTCCAGGCTCTGTGTTCTTGGCACACCCAGCAAGACATCATAGAGCTCAAAGAGACCCATGAAAAACTCTCTGAGCACAGGGTGCCAGAGGGCTATTTCCAATGGGATATTTATTTCATCATTCAGATTGTCATCTACTGTTTAGATCCTAACAGCATTTATCCAAATCCAGGAATACACCTTCTTGAAGGAGCCGAATGAGATGGGAGCAAACTGTACCACTAGAGCTTTATTTTTACCACCGTAATACTAGATGACGTTGCTGTTTCCTGTCGTTCTCTCATTACAGTAAACAGCTTGACCAAAATTCACTTGGCCTCTCTCATTACAGTAAACAGCTTGACCAAAATTCACTTGGTCGTAGCTTCAAAAAGCACCTGGAATGTTTTCTTCTTTTAGTTCCCACCCTCTCCTCACCCTAGAGTAAATACAAATTCTTTACCCTTATCCATTTTCCATTTTAAAAGACTCTTTATAATGCATCTCAACAGGGAAATATTTACTTAAATAATCTGGCTTTCTTTTTATAGCAGCCAGAAAAATAAAACCTTAAACCGATGGAAAGTCGCTACTGTTATTTTAGCTGATAAATATTGTTTACTTGGCTATAGATACACAATTGAAACTACTGTGGGTTGTTTTTTTTTTTTTCCTGCTCATGTGTGAAGCCAGTTCTCAGTCTTCATGCCTTGTTGTCACTGCTGTTTGTCACATCACAGGTGCCCCAGGTTGGAAAGGACAGCGAGGGGACATGGGGCCTCTGGGACCTGCTGGAATGAAGGGCCTCCCTGGAGTCCCAGGACAGCCAGGGGCAGATGGAACCCCAGGTCTTCCAGGGGTCCCAGGCCCCACTGGAGACGATGGGCTACCTGGTCTTCCAGGCCCAAAGGGTGTGTATCACTTTTCCAATATGTCCCTCAGTTTATAAACTTAAAATCCACTACCAGGTGAAAACTACTTTTGTACATGTGACCTTACTGTAGGATTTACCTGGTCTATTGAAACTGAAAGAGCAAGTCATTCGGTCATGTTGGACTGTTTGCAACCCCATGGACTATACAGTCCATGGAATGAATTCTCCAGACCACAATACTGGAGTGGGTAGCCTATCCCTTCTCCAGCGGATCTTCCCAGCCCAGGAATTAGCCTGACTAGTCTATTAGCCTGACTTGATCATTTCCTATGGGACTCCCTTCTTCGTGTGCTCTGTATTATGATTTTTGGGGGCAGAGTGTTTTGGTTTAAGTTAATGGGAAAAAGGAGTGTGGCGGAGTTAGGTATACAGAACCCATAAACACTTCTGCCCAAAGGACTGGGGGTCCTGATAGAGAGTGGGATCAGGGCAGGTGTGCTTCCACTCTGGACGGGCCCCCACACTTCACCCCACCTCCCCTAGGCCCAGTTCTCTTGAAGTTTATGGAGTTGGGACTCAGAAGCATAAGGGCCTGCAGTTGAGATCTGTGGGGCGGAAAACTGAAGCTTGAGTGGGACAGCCTGGCTCTATTACAGGTGTGAGGTTGATAGCGGTTGAGCTCAAGCTCAGACCTGGGGCAAGAAACATCTCTATGTGGATGGCAAGAAACACAGATAGGGACTTCCCTGGGGGTCCAGTGGTTCACAGTTCGTTTTACAGTGCAGGAGTGGAGATNGGACAGCCTGGCTCTATTACAGGTGTGAGGTTGATAGCGGTTGAGCTCAAGCTCAGACCTGGGGCAAGAAACATCTCTATGTGGATGGCAAGAAACACAGATAGGGACTTCCCTGGGGGTCCAGTGGTTCACAGTTCGTTTTACAGTGCAGGAGTGGAGATCTGATCCCTCTTGGGGGAGCTAGGATTTCACATGCCTTGTGGCCAAAAAAAAAAAAAAAAAGACATAGAACAGAAGCAATGTTGTAACAAATTCAGTAAAGACTTTAGAAATGGTCCATCCAGCTTCCTTGGTGGCTCAGTGGGGAATCCACCTGCCAGTGCAGGAGACATAGGTTTGACCTCTGATTGGAGAAGATCCCATATGCCCTGGAGCGGCTAAGCCTGTGCCCTGCAACTAACTGAGCATGCGCTCTAGAGTCCAGAAGCCACAACTACTGAACTCGTGTGCCGCAACTACAGAAGCCCTAGCACCCTACAGCCTGCGCTTCGCAATGAGAAGCCCAAGTTCCACAACAAAGAGTAGCCCCCGTTCTTTGCAACTAGAGAAAAGCCCATGCAGCAATGAAGACCCATCACAGCTGCAATAAATAAATAACAAAAAATGCTCATCAAAAACCTTAAAACAAACAAACAAACAAAAAACACAGATCCGGGAACCATACTAGCCTATAGAACTTTCCCTAAATTTTCATATTCTCATTCATCAGGACCCCAGGGGCTGCCTGGCTTCCTGGGTTTTCCGGGAGAGAGAGGAAAACCTGGTCAGGATGGACACCCTGGCAGAAAGGGAGAACGCGGAGAGAAGGGTTGGCCTGGCTTCCTGGGAGATGGAGGACTCAAAGGTGTCAAAGGTAAACGCAGCTAACAGCACCGTGATGCAACACAGCTTGATTTTAGTCTTTGGCCAGAAACTGTGAGTACAATCCCTGAGAAAATGGATCCTTCTGCCACTTATATTGTGCTCCTTCTGAATCTGTGGTGTTTGTTTTAGGATTTTAAACAAAATTTGTTTTCCTTACCTCTCAGTCTTCTCACATATGACTGTGGTAAACAAACTGTTCTATTAACAGAAAAAATTAACAAGGGCTTTGATGGGTAGCCTTTGGGTTTCAGGAAACGTTCTCATCTTTTGGGAATGGGGCCCAAGCAGGACTCCTGGCCCCCAAATCCTGCTTCAACATTTTTAATGAAAAAACAAAAACAAACAAACCAGTTTTTTGTTTAAAGCCAGATATAAATATTTTAGCATTTGCAGACCCTACTGTCTCTGTTGAAATTACACAACTCGGCATTTAGAGCACAAAAGCGGCCTGAGACAAGTAAACAAAAAAACATAGCCACGTTCCAGTAAAATTTATTTATGGACACTGAAATTGGAACTTCGTTTAATTTCACATGTCATTTTATTCTTCTTATTTTGAGTCCCCTCCCCCAGTGATTAACATTGTGAAACCATTCAGAGCTCACAGATTATGTAAAAACTGACAGCAAGCAGGATTTGGCCCTTGGGCTGTAGCCTGCCGACCACTCAACTGTTTGAGTATGATTTCATCTGGGCTGTGAATTACATCTCTCCCAAGCTTCATTTAAAAAAAGAGTTTTCATTAAAAAAAAGTTTCAAGACCACTGGTGTCAGTGTTCTGTGCCCATTCCTGTTAAATATTTACTTTGATCTCTTGGCCAAAGCGGCTACAGAGAGTGAAGGTACAAATTCATTTCCACTGTTGAGAATGAAGGCTTGACAATTTCTAAAAACAAAAGTTTTTGTCTTTAAAACCCTTTGGGCAAATAGCCTCATATTTTATTCAGATTTCTTTTAGTTGATTGATTGTACTATTTTTTTTTGTTTTACTAGCCTGCAAATTATTTATGTAGAATCAAGGAATGAAAGAGTCATTCTCTGCTAGCTTAGATAAGTGATGTTTGCTGTGCTACTATGCTACTATATAATTATCTCGCTAAAAATATTTAAAATTGGGTTAATGCCAGTGATGTGCTGGTAGGCTGGCTCTCAAATAAAAATTTTTAAAAATGCCCAGATCTGCAGTGTTTGCAAATACTCCCACCATGACTGATTTAAAACAACCAGTGGTTTAGCAACTAGTTTACAAAATTCTTGACTTGTTAGTAAGTGGCTCTCACCAAGCTGGGATGAGCCCACTCCATCCCACATCTACCACTGGACAGTGCTTGTCCAAACGAGGAGAAATATTGTCCACCCCTCCTGCCTTTTAGAATTCTCTATGTGGAGAACCAAATTAATTGTCCGCTCTTTTAATGTAAAAGAAAATTGGTGGGTATTTAGCCAGAGGAAAATGAGGAACTGGAAAATATGAGATGGACAATTTAAAAATTTACAGGATAAAGAGATGTCTTTTAGACCTGGAACTTTTCAAGCCTTTTTTCACCGAGACCAGTTTGCTTGAATTTAGCAAACATTCCCTGAGCACCCAGTGTACAGTAAGTCCCCCACACACGAGTCTTCAAGTTGTGAACTTTCAAAGATGCAGACATGCGTTCCATCAGTGCCAGGCATGAGCGAAACTGCCTTCGCCCTCTGTCTCCTGCTGCTGACGATCCTTCAGCTCTGCCGCCTCCCACCTCCTGTCCCTCCTCCAGTCCGGAACCCCTCTTGCTCGTTCACTCGATGCCAGCCCCTGTATGCAGCTATTGTAAGGACTTCCCTGGTGGCTCAGATGATACAGTGTCTGTCTACAATGCGGGAGACCTGGGTTTGATCCCTGGACAAGGAAATGGCAATCCTCTCCAGTACTATTGCCTGGAAAATCCCATGGACAGAGGAACCTGGTAGGCTACAGTCCTTGGGGTCGCAAAGAGTCGGACATGACTGACTTCACTTTCACTTTCTTCACTTTATTTTTCAAGATCCTCTATTATAAAATTTGTGTGTGTGTGTTTGCTTTTATATATTATTTATGTAAAAAATATTATAAACCGATTACAGTATAGTACTATATAAGCCAACTGTATTAGTTGGGAGGAGGAGCTGAGCTATTCCAAATCCTGAAAGTTGATGCTGTGAAAGTGCTGCACTCAATATGCCAGCAAACTTGGAAAACTCAGCAGTGGCCACAGGACTGGAAAAGGTCAGTTTTCATTCCAATCCCAAAGAAAAGCAATGCCAAAGAATGCTCAAACTACCGCACAATTGCACTCATCTCACATGCTAGTAAGGTAATGNGGTGATGGACAGGGAGGCCTGGCGTGCTGCGATTCATGAGGTCGCAAAGAGTCGGACACGACTGAGCTGTATTAGTTGGGAACCTAGGCTAACTTTGTTGAACTTACAAAGAAATTGGACTTAGAGGCGCACTCTAGGAACATAACCCGTTTCATAGGTAGGGACTTACTATATATCAGACACTGTTGCTGGACAAGGTGAGAAAGGAGTGTAAAAGGTGTGGACCTTCTATGAAGTCAATCAACAACGTTGATACCATGCAGTCTATGAACATAAATACAGTTTAGGTTGAATGAGAATTTGCAAGCTGGATGTGAAGAGCCACAAAGGAATAATCACATGTCTGATGCTTCTTATACAGTCATAATTTGTTTTGCTCTTATATTTAATATCTAAAGGAGCAAGAGGACCCCCGGGATATGAAGGAGAAATGGATATTATTTCCAAGAAGGGGGAAACTGGAGAACCTGGACCTTCTGGGGATGGTGGATTCCGAGGAGAAAATGGTAAATGCTTATGTTTTTTAACCATACCAAGTAAGTTAACTTCTTTACAGGTCGTTCAAACAAGCATGTATATTAGACAGCTTTTGCAAGGAAACTGTAATACAGTTTAGAAAAAGTCATTCTTTAGATAAAAATAAAAATACAGACTTAGGAATTTCCCTCATGGTACTTTTTTTTTTCCATGTTAGAACTTAGCTGTAGTTCATATGCATTTTGGGGCTTCCCTGGTGGCTCAGTGATAAACAATCTGCCTGCCAGTGCAGGAGACACGGGTTCAATCCCTGATCCAGGAAGATCCCATGTACTGTGAATTAAGCCCGTGTGCCTGCAGAATAAAAAAGAAATAGATTCGGATATTCCCAACTAGAATCAGTTCAGACAGATACTTGAAATACTGGTTCCAGGTTTACAGCATTCCAGGGTTTGGGCTTCCCTGGTGGCTCAGACAGTAAAGAATCTGCCTGCAGTGCAGGAGACCCAGATTCAANATTAAGCCCGTGTGCCTGCAGAATAAAAAAGAAATAGATTCGGATATTCCCAACTAGAATCAGTTCAGACAGATACTTGAAATACTGGTTCCAGGTTTACAGCATTCCAGGGTTTGGGCTTCCCTGGTGGCTCAGACAGTAAAGAATCTGCCTGCAGTGCAGGAGACCCAGATTCAATCCCTGGGTCAGGAAGATACCCTGGAGAAGGGAATGGCAACCCACTCCAGTATTCTTGCCTGGAGAATCCCATGGACAGGGGAGCCTGGTGAGCTATACTCCATGGGGTTGCAGAGGCAGAAAGAACTGAGTGACTAACACTTTCATTAAAATGAGTAGCACGGTGACTATCCAGAATTTCAAGTACAAAAGGTGCTGAGTAGCCTTCAGTGGGCATCCCTGGCAGCCCTTGTTAAAATGCAGTTACTGAATCAGCAGGTCTGGATTTCTAACATGCCCCTCTATGCCTGTGCTGCTGGCCCTCAGATACACTGCAGAGCAAGGGTTTTGATGGTGAGTTTGTGTTCCCCTTCCCTGGTTTAGACCTGATCTTCATGAGATCTGGGTTCTTTCTTAAACTAGTTGTTAGAAGGTGAATGTTTTCTCTGGGTGAGTCCTTCCTCATCTGTAAAATAAGCTTGTTATAATAAAGCAAGTGATGCTGGAATAAATAAAGCATCCTTCTCTTGGATGGCCCTGGGTCTGTTTATGGAGGAATCCTTTTTACAGTGAGATCACAGAAGCCAGAAGCCTTTGTGATGTGGTTTAGGGCAGGAATTAGTATTCTTAATTTCTAGGACATGGCTTCATCTCCTATATGCTTAGTCAATCAGTTGTGTCTGACTCTTTTCCACCCCATGGACTGCACCCTGCCAGGCTCCTCTATCCATGGGGATTCTCCAGGCAAGAATACTAGAGTGGGTTGCCATGCCCTCCTCCAAGGGATCTTCCCCAAACAGGGATCAAACCCCAGTCTCCCACACTGTAGCCAGATTCTTTACCATATAAGCCACCAGGAAAGCCCTCATCTCCTATAAGTAGGATCAAAGACCTGTAGCCTAACTATCGCCCAGCCCAAATTTCCTCCAAGAGGTCTGTAACTCTTCCAACTCCATCAGGTGATAAAGGTCATCCTGGGATGCGAGGAAGGAGAGGAGAGCCAGGAAGCTATGGACCACCTGGATTTCACCCTGGGGAGCCCGGAAGAAATGGGCAGCCAGGGCTTCCTGGACCCCCAGGCCCTCCAGGCTCACCTGGGCTGAGAGGGATCATTGGTTTTCCAGGATTTCCAGGTGACCAGGTAAGTAGCTGCTGTTTTGGAAGCAAAGAAATAATAAAACCTTTCTGCCCTGGGGATCCCCGTTAGGCATCTTACTTTGCCAGTGTATGTCAGGGTCCCTTCAACAGCTTTTAGAATATAAGAAGTTGGTCGAGAGAAGAATGGAGACTCTGGAAGGCCATGATGTAACTAATTTCTGGCCAGTGCTCACGCCTGGTTCCAGTGACATAGATGATCAAGTCACTTGCTCCTCATACTACCCCTCCTTTGTTTAAACAGCTTCATAAAGACTTGCTTCAGGACGGCTGGTTCACCAGATTAAAGAGTCATGTGAAAAATGACCCAAATTCTGCTTTCAAAGCTTTCCTATCCAATGGCAGATATCATAGATTTTGTTTCAAATATTTTTTATCTTTACAATCATGAGCCGAATACCCCAGGAAGTACAACTGTAGGAGCCTAACTTACAACTTCAGAAAGTGTGTAGCATACTATGCTACTTATTTTTTTTTTGGAGTAAAATAGAGCTTTAAAGCTTTATAATAATATTTTATTTGGTATCAGTTCATTCATTCAAAACTTAAAGTTCAAATGATGTGATGCAATTACTGTTTTATAATCAAATATAGAGAATTGGATACCTCCTGTTGGATACCTTTGGAAGGTATCCAAATTGGATACCTTCTGGAAGCATTTTGTCAACTTTTTACAAACTAGATGCATGCAGTGATATGCTTGCAATCCATTTCTAATTTTCTTTACCACAGCAAATTATAAAAGCCAAATTTGTTATAGAAAATGATACCTGGGTCATATCAAGAGTGCGTCATTTGATTTTGAAATTCAGTTAAAATCTTACTTCTGTTTCATTAAACTCTCAGGGTGAGCCAGGTTCTCCAGGGTGCCCGGGACCTTCAGGAATTGACGGTACAAGAGGACCTAAAGGTATGGCTTGGAAATACAGTAGCCATCCACCAAGCTCATAGTCCTGGATGTTTGTAACATTGTGAACAAGTACCTTTGGCATGAAAAGCCAAGTGTATCAAGCTGCAACATTTAAAGAGCTCTTCACAGACTCTACTAGATAGTCAGATAAGACCTAAATCATCGGTATATATGTAGATGCAATGGTATATATCCAACGGTATATATAGATCCAGTCTGTATCAGATCCAATGGTACTGTGTAGAAAACATGTCTGCGTGCTTGGTAGGAGTCCTCACACCTGTTCTAGTGGCTGCAGGTCCCTAAGTGACAGCTCAGGTGCAAGGAGACAGGGCCACATTGGTGGCCCATGTCCCATGCCCCAGAGGAACCAGTATCTCTTCTAAAAACTGCATAGGTACAGCTTTTAGGGGCTTGGTTACAGGAGTCATGGTAGATAGTGAAAGCCAAAGCCATGGCTTCTCACCATGTTAATAGTTCACTAAGAATTCTTGGGCCAAGTGTAATTTACAATTGGGATTTTTTACCATCAGCCAAAGGTCAGCAAGTGTATTTTTTACAGAGGGCCGGATCATAAATATCTTTAGCTGTGTGAGCTCTGCTGCAACAACAGTACATGAAAACGGAGCAAGCATGAAAGCAGCATGAAAACAAAGGGGGCGTCGCTATGTTCCAATAAAACTTTATTTACAAAAGTCTGCAGGCTGCATTTGGCCTCACAGGCCTTAGTTTAATTTATGCCAGGGACAATGTTGCCCTGTCATTCTACCTTTATCATGTCCACTTACATGCTACCTTTATCAGGTTTCCAGGAAAATAGGAATAAAAAGTTAACCCCAGGCTGAAAATGTCCTTAGAAAAAGAAGTTTTATTAACTCACTATGCAGATTAAACAAACAAACAAAAATCAGGCTATCTTAAATTGCAATGTTTACACACAGGCTTTAATATTTTTCCTATTTTTGTGTACCATTGGGTTAATATTTTTCTTTAAATCTACTTTAAAATGATTCGCCTTTTTAACCTTAGCCTGACCCTCACTATCTGTGAATTTATAGGCTTGATGTACAGTTATGTTTTATTTTAGTACAGGTTAAAATAAATAACTCTAAAATGTGAAAGAGTAATTAGAGAGTTGTCTAAAAATCTTCTCCCTTACTACCAGCGAAACATGCTTTTTACATTGAGAGACATTCCATAATAATGGGATAATTGTTATATGAAAAAAATGAACTGTGCACCCTTACTTATTCAGAAAGAATAATTTAGACCTCCTCTTCAGAAATACTTACAAATAGGGAAGTTTTCATACTTGATTTTGACATTGTATAGCTTTGGTGCTCAAAACACACTCCTTGTCCCCTTTTCTCCTCGTCTATGCATTTATTATAGATGTCTCACCTCTCTCAAAGAACAAACCTAGTTCTTCTCATTTCCCTCCTCCTTGCATTTGGCCATCTTTTCCAGAAAATGAAGTACAAGGAAGGTACTGAAGTAAAAGCTGTCTCATGTCGCCCACAAGTAAGAGCTATAGTTCTGCTGGACCACAGTCTGATGGAACCTGCCCCTTGGGCAATCCATAGTTTTTTCTCTTGAGACTTGTCTCCATGGTCTGATTTTCACTTATCTGCCTATAGCCAGCTTTATCACTCTGTTCTCAGTGTCCTTCCTGGGTCTCTCTGGATGTTTGGAATGAACTTGAGCATGATCTGTGTCAGGACACTGTGACAGCCAACCTCCATCATGAAAATGCTTTTGATTTCTGCCTCAGTAGACAAGGACCTCAAATTTTTACTTTTTATTGTAATTTCCCAAGGACTGGCTGACCTGGGATGGGCCAGATTTGTACCCTTCAAGTGACTAACCCCAATTATGATTAGGGTCAGGTAGAAGAGAACCTTCTCAGGTGTGGGTGGGATCCCTTTAAAGGGGTGTTGGTGGGCAGGTGTTACAACATATGAGAGCTAATTAGCTCTCTTCTTCTCTTACAACCACACCAATTATTTTGCCCTTCCCTGCTATACCATTTTGAATCCTCCGTTTATAATTGGTTCTCAGTTCAGTTTAGTCGCTCCATGTGTCCGACTCTTTGTGACCCCATGAACCACAGCACACCAGGCCTCCCTGTCCATCACCAACTCCTGGAGTTTACTCAAACTCATGTCCATTGAGTCGATGATGCCATCCAACCACCTCATCTTCTGTCATCCCCTTCTCCTCCTGCCCTCAATCTTTCCCAGCATCAGGGTCTTTTCAAATGAGTCAGCTCTTCGCATCAGGTGGCCAAAGTATTGGAGTTTCAGCTTCAGCATCAGTCCTTCCAATGAACACCCAGGACTGATCTCCTTCAGGATGGACTGGTTGGATCTCCCTGCAGTCCAAGGGACTTTCAAGATTCTTCTCCAACACCACAGTTCAAAAGCATCAATTCTTTGGTGCTCAACTTTCTTTATAGTCCAACTCTCACATCCATTTATGACTACTGGAAAAACCATAGCCTTGACTAGATGGACCTTTGTTGACAAAGTAATGTCTCTGCTTTTTAATATGCTGTCTAGGTTGATCATAACTTCCCTTCCAAGGAGTAAGCGTCTTTTTAATTGACTCTCAGCTATAATGTATTAATGAGTCTTTGTGTCTGAAAGGACACAGCAGCAGTGTGGAACGGCTCTGTGGGACTATGAGAATCACTGTCTACAATGGCCTTTAAATGTGTCTTGTGAAGTCATCAATAAGATGACTTTTTGTGATTTTTTTCACAAGGACACTGAGTTGAGCTTCCTTGCAGAGAGCTTGAAATGTGATTGCAGTAACCGAAACAGTAACAATTTCTGCTTTCTCTTCTTGAAAAACAGTATGAGGATATAGTTACTCAATGCCAAGTAATTTCTTAAATAGACATCTAAATTTGAAACTACTTTAGAAAATTAAAAATTTAAGTTTATTAAGAATAAGCTTAAGAATAAACAATCTTGTTTCTTATGACTGTCATGAACTATAAACATGTGTGTGTATGTGTGTGTTTAAATCATACCTTGCATCTGTGTTCTTACATGTGTTCTTAAATCTCACCTTGCACCCCCTATGTTCTTATGTAGGGGGGAAAAAAGCATTTTTCAAAAAAATCCTTTCCTGGAACATTAAAGATAGACTATAAAACACAAATACGTGAATGTTGTTATGTCACTTGGAAGAAAAAATATAAACTCTCTTAAATAATGTGTGTATTTTATCACTTACAGGATACAAAGGGGAGTCTGCAAGTCAGTTTGGCCTACCTGGTCCAAAGGGTGAGCCAGGTAGCCCCGGATATCCAGGTACAGACCCATCGTTTTCTTATTCAAACAAAAAAGAGTAAGTGTGTTTTGAAAAATAGAACAATTACTTCATCCTCCTAGCTGGGAATGTTTATATCAGTATTTTCTCCCCCCTTTACTCATTAAGATACGTATCAGAAGGACTATGTATAGGGACTTCCCTGGTGGTCCAGTGGTTAAGAATCTGCCTTCTAAGTGTTCAAACCCTGGTAGGGAACTAAGATCACAGATGCCATGGGGCGAGTATATCCACATGCCACAACTAGAGACGCCTGTACACTACAACAAAGGCCTGACACAGTCAAATAAATAAATAAAACTTAAAAACAGAAAACTTGTGTATCACCACTGGTCTAGGAGAACACCAGAGACTCTCCATCTTCTTGCCGTCATGGGTCCCATGACCTGGGACGTTAACAACACACTTCCCAGGGTCAAAAATGAAAATTTGGACCCTTTTACAATTAAGCAAGAGCCACTTAACTGACTACAGGGGCAGGTTTTCATTCCAACCCTTTCTTTTCTACTCAGAAAAAGCATAGGTCAATGCCCTGAGGGCTGCTGTTGCTAAGATATAATATTATAGAATACTGCATTTCCTGTGCATCTAATTTACTAAAAACCAAAAAAAAAAAAAAAAAAAAAGATAGGTAAAGCTTCATCATCCACAACAAGTCTTTGGAAACAGTACTCTGTTTATCAGCAACAGTTGATGCATAATCCCTCAGAACAGATGACGGTGTTCCAGTGAGTGCTTACTCTCCATAGAGGCTGAGGTTGCCTACAGTCGATGACCCACAGCTGACAAAATACACAGAGCCTTTTACTAATTCCGCGTGTTGGAATACAGCTGAAGTCAATAATCAGACAGATGTACAAAGATGTGTGCAGGGATATCCACTGCCAGGAAAAAATATTTGTTTCTCTACAGGTAATTGGTTCAGTCAGTGATGCCAGTGCTCTTCAGCTGATAGTGGACAGGTTAGAGACCAGGTTTACGTTTAGATGAGCACCTTGTAAATTAAAGGCTTCCCAGGTGGCTCGGTAGTAAAGAATTCGCCTGCCAATGCAGGAGACACAGGAAACACCTGTTCAGTCCCTGGGTTGGAAAGATCCCCTGGAAGAGGAAATAGCAGCTCACTCCAGTATTCTTGCCTGGGGAATCCTGTGGACAGAGGAGCCTGGTGGGCTACAGTCCGTGTGGTCACAGAGTCAGACATGACTGAGCATGCACTTGTAAATTACATATCTCGTATTAATAGTTTCATGCTTTATCTTTAAATTCTCTTTGGTGATGGTCATGCTTCATTCCATATGACAGACTATCTNAGGAGCCTGGTGGGCTACAGTCCGTGTGGTCACAGAGTCAGACATGACTGAGCATGCACTTGTAAATTACATATCTCGTATTAATAGTTTCATGCTTTATCTTTAAATTCTCTTTGGTGATGGTCATGCTTCATTCCATATGACAGACTATCTGAGCAGACCTATTATGGGAATTTTTATTTCTTTGTTTTTATTTCACTTGTTTATGTATTTATTTATTTTAAAGAATAAAAAAATTTGTTTTTTAACTTTAGACATTTTATAGAGTTTCAGTTGTCTTTACACACTATGTGTGTGTGTTAGTCGCTCAGTCATGTCCGACCCTTTCTGACCCCATGTACTTATACAGCCCACCAGGCTCCTTTGTCCATGGAGTTTTTCCAGGCAAGAATACTGGACTGGGTAGCCATTCCCTTCTCCAGGGGGTCTTTCCGACCCAAGGATCAAACCCACATCTCCTGCATTGCAGGTAGATTCTTTACCATCTGAGCTACAAGGGAAGCCATTTACACTCTATGCTGCTGCTGCTAAGTCGCTTCAGTCGTGTCCGACTCTGTGCGACCCCATAGACGGCAGCCCACCAGGCTCCCCTGTCCCTGGGATTCTCCAGGCAAGAACACTGGAGTGGGTTGCCATTTCCTTCTCCAATGCATACATGCATGCTAAGTCGCTTCAGTCGTGTCAAACTCTGTGCGACCCTATGGACAGCACCCCTTCTGGCTCCTCAGTCCACCTCCTCAATTCAAAAAATTATAGGCACAGGGAAGCCATATTTACAATAAGAATGAATTAAATTTTTTATACCATAAATTGCTAAAATGGAAATCTAACAGAAGAACAAGCCATTACCCTGGCAAAAACTTCCTTTTCCATTCCCTTCCCTTTGGGTCTTTTACCTCTGGCATGTCAAATAGATTTAGATAATATAATTTTAACTGAGATGTATAGCTTATGTATGTACATTTGGAGGGGAAAATAGCTTTGAGGTTAGCATTGTGGGGGTTCATAAGAAGTACCAGAATGAGGTCTCAGAAAGGAAAATCACTAGTTCAAAGTCAAACTCCATTACCACTGAACATGTGGTCTTGGGCCAGTTGCTTATCATTTCTGAGCTGTTTGCTCATCTGTAAACTGGCCTTCAGCAGATTACAGGTTGTTCTGAAGATCAAATGAGATTCCTTGAAAGCGATTTGTAAACCAAAAAGTGCTACACAAATGTAATGTGTAATTCATCATTGTCATCATCAGCAAAACATGAAGAAATCTTTCCACACTTACTGCTATTTTTATGTAAAACCTTTAAGAGAGTAAGATTTCATGAACTGAAAATAGTCCAAAATGGAGACCTTTTATATTACCTAATATTTTAAGTTAAAAATCATAAAGCAGAGTATTTTATGTATAGGCTCACTTTTTCAAGAAAATTTGCCTTGGTGTTATTTCCCTGGTCTCTGTGGTTATCACCATTTAAATCATTCCCTTTCCCAAATGCCATAGCTTTTGCTTAAACTTTTAAAGTTACATCATACTTTATGTACCAGCACAGAGTTTACCTAAACATGCAATTTTCATTGACTGGAAAAAAAGCTGGATTGAATTTGAACAAGCCTAACAAGAAGGCATAGACCTGCAGCCTGTCTCAGAGGACTTTATATGATTGTACTGGGCTCAGGTCTACTTCCCCTTCCTTTGTTTCAGAGAGCAAATACAGTAGAGATTAACTCAGTTCTGTTCTTAATACAATTGTGATTGGAGAGGCAAGCCTTTAATAGTTCAGTTTTTTCATTTGCAAAAGGGCTTCCCTGGTGGCTCAGTGGTAAAGAATCTGCTCCCCGGTGCTGGAGACCTGGGTTCGATCCCTGGGTAGGGAATATTCCCCTGGAGAAGGAAATGGTAACCCACTCCAGTATTCTTGCCTGGGAAATCTCATGGACAGAGGAACCCTGGCAGGCTACAGTGCATGGGGTTGCAAAAGAGTCAGACATGACTTAGCGACTAAATAACTTTNGTTCGATCCCTGGGTAGGGAATATTCCCCTGGAGAAGGAAATGGTAACCCACTCCAGTATTCTTGCCTGGGAAATCTCATGGACAGAGGAACCCTGGCAGGCTACAGTGCATGGGGTTGCAAAAGAGTCGGACATGACTTAGCGACTAAATAACTTTCATTTGCAAATAGGAAAATGCTGCCCTCAGATAGTAAAGAATCTCCCCACAATGCAGAAGACCTGGGTTTGATACCTGGGTCAGGAAGATCCCATGGAGAAGGAAATAGCAACCCACTCCAGTATTCTTGCCTGGAGAATTCCATGAGAGAAGCCTGACAGGCTACAGTCGCCGAGAGGTGGACACAACTGAGTGACTAATACAACTAACACCTTTTACTGCAGGGATATTTTCAGGATAAATAAAGCAACACACAGTGAAGCTCATAGATCTTAAATTTGATCAGGAACACGTATAGACTAACACAGGCTTGTTTCTTGTGTTTTAGAATAGTGACTATGATCTCCGTGGGTTTGTAAATACAATACCATGTAATTTATTTGCAGATTCAACTGATGAATTTTGGCACAGACTATTGGTTTATCCTATAAATATAAATTGTATTACAGGCACAGATAATGAATAAACATATGGTGAAGTCAACTTTCCTAGTAATCAAATATGACTTAGAATCTGAAGTATCATTTCATTACTAGGTTAGCAAGAAAACAAATCCAAAAACTAAATAGTCTTCAGTGAGCACATGCTATGTTCTCGGAGTTGTGGGGCTGTGTGGGTTACGTGTGGTGATGTTGAGTTGATGGAGACTTTATCCAAAGCCACTAGACAACCTCTTTCAAGAACCAAATGCTGAATGGTCTGTTCTTGAACACTAAAAGCAGCTGAGCCTTCCTCTTCAGCATGTCACTGTCCTGAGAAGGGGACCATGGTCGATTTTTTTTTTTTAACCTAGTAGATGTATCCACCAGATGTAATATGTGGTTCTGGAAGGGGACCCAGTGAGGACAAACCAGCTGTGAAGGACATTAAGAGGACAATTGAGGCAACTCAAGCATGGAATGAGTATTGAACATGATTAATTTTCTTGGCTGTGATGATGTTATTTTGGCCACATAGGAAAATGTTCTTATGTTTTCAGACATACCTCCTGAGATATTTAGGGATGAAATTCCATGATGTCTGTGACTTACTTTAAAATACTTCAGCCCTTAAAAATGCATTAAAAACAACCAAAATATCAGACTCTCTTACCTAAAAATTCTACTCCCAGGAATTTTTCCTAAGGAAACAATTTAATAGGAGGAAAAAAATTGATTGAAAATATATAAAAATCATTATGTATAACAGTAAGAGTTAGAAATAACTCAGATGGCCAATAGTAGAGAAAATTAGTTAATTAATTTAATTAAGGTTAACTCAATAAGCTATCAGCCAGTTGTTTCAAAACAATAATTAGGAAAATGATATGAAGCTTGGAAGATTGCTTATGATACAATGCTAATTAAAAATCAGAATATAAAGTTGGAGGCCTTATTTGCACAATGTTATACATATGAAATACTCTGCCAAGTTGGTGGGATTATAGGTGTTTTGTTTTCAATTTTTCCTATATGTTATCTTTTCAATAGAAAAATTGTATGTATATAAAAGTAAGAGTAGAAAAGAAAGAGCTGAAATTGAAGGTTTCATAGATTCACTGCTTTGGAGAGCAACTGCAACTACTATGTTCGATCCTTCTTTCTTTAGGACGTTTGGGAGCATCTGGAGAGCAGGGCTTGCCCGGTGCTCAAGGTCCTGGAGGACCACCTGGAAGGCCAGGACCTCCTGGCTTCTCTGGACCAACAGGATGTCCAGGTAACTTGAAAGGCGCCTGGAGACTTCCTGGGCACTCATCTAGCTCTTGTCTTTTAGACTGGTCCAGAGCTGGCTCTGCCATTTGCCAGACCTGTGACTCTGGACAAGTCACTTAAACATACCTGTCCCTGACTCCTAAGTTGGAGATAGACTGATCTCACTGGAGTGGTCTGGGAACAAATGAAGACAGACCTGTCTTCATCCAAGGAGGATGCCAGGTGCAAAGTGATGGGCGGACAGAGAAAAGCTCCTCTCCAGCCTTCCCTGAGGCCTCTTCCATTCAGGACGCTGGTTTCCTCTTCTTTAACCTACAGACAAACCTCATCCATTCAACACAACATTTCAATGGCTCCTCCTCCTGCCAATTCAGAATCAAGTGAAAATTTCAAACCAAAATTGGCAACGTTAATCTGAAGTGTATTTTCTGCTCTTGAAATTAAAACTAGGAGGTTAAGGAAGAAACAGTAATAAAACAATATCCCAGGGACCCATATATTAAGAATATAGATGGTCTCCCAAGTTAATAAAACTTGTATATCACCTGGATGCCTGCAAAACCTCCCTGTCATCCTCAGGTAATCCAGGGGGGCCTGGGCTGCAGGGACCCCCAGGAGAAGTGGGGGATCCTGGACCAAGAGGTGTTGTGGGGGACCCAGGGGCACCAGGTCTTCCAGGAATAAAAGGTAAGTCAGAAGGAACCCTGATCCTCAGAAAGTTCTAGCCAATGATGCTCCCACAAGTTCAGAGTGCCTCTCTCGCACCCCAGGGACATGCTGTGGGGTCCCCCCTTTTCCCAGGATGCCTGTGGATACCTCCTTTTCCTTTTACTCAGGCAGCACTGGCCTGGCCTCCTGACCAGCTCTACCAAAATGATGCTCATTTTTTAGGACATTTCTCCCATTGTTGTCCATGATTTTTTGAGCCTTTGCATTTATTCTCAGCCCAGAGAGTCAAGCTCTTGTGTCCTAGATTTCTCTGTTAGACACTAGGCACACAATGTTGAAGAAAACGGACATTCCTGCCTTCATGGAGTTCACAATTTAGAAGGGGAGACATATCAGATGTGTATTTGCCAGTTATGCAAAGTAGAAGGAAGAGAAAAGAATAAGATGCCGTGGTGAAGGAGGAACCCGTGTTCATTATCTTTGTTTGATGAAGACATGTTTTTGTCCTGGTTAAGTTTTTATCCCTTTAAAAGTGGTTATAACATAGGTCTTGTGGAATAGAGCAGAATAGAATATATATAAACAAATCGCATACCCCTCCATTCATCCATTGTACTAATTCCTTTTCAGTCCATTTTTTCATTGTAGAAAAAATATTTTTTTCCATGGTACTTTTTGTATACCTCTAGCAAAATACTTACGTTGTGCCACACTTACTTTTGTTTAGAGGTCTTTCTCACCAAGCATAATGTAATGTTTAATTTTTTTTTATTTAAAAAACTTTTTTAATTTTTTGCCCACACTATGAGGCATGTAGTTCCCCAACCAGGGATCAACCTCCTGCCCCTTGCATTGGAAGCATGGAGTCCTAACCACCGTACTGCCAGGGAAATCCCAGAATATAAGTTTTTTAAAAACCAAGAATCATTTTTAAGAATTGAACTATAGTTCATTTACAGTGTTGTCTTAGTTTTAGGTGATTCAATCATATATACATGAATATCTATTTTTTCAGATTCTTTTCCCATATAGGTTATTACAAAATATTGATATTAGCTTCCTGTGTTATACATAGGTCCTTGTTGATTGTATTATATATTGTTGTGTGTATGTTAATCCCAAACTCCTAATTTATCCCTTCTCCCATTTCTCCTTTGGAAACCATTAAGTTTGTTTTCTTTTTTTTTTTTCCTAGTTAAGCATTTAGTAGCTCAGTCAATATTTTCTACATAATCTATTCTTTACCTTTTTATTTTTTAATTTTTTTAAACTTCTATGACATTATTGTTTTTTTGATATAAATTTATTTTTTAACTGGAGTTTGTTTTCTATAACCATAAGTTTGTTTTCTATATTCTATTTCTGTTTTTTAAAAATATAATTTATTTATTTTTAATTGGAGGACAGTTGCTTTCCAATGTTGTATTGGTTTCTTCCATACGTCAACATGAATCAGCCATAAGGGTACATATGTCCCCTCCTCCATTTCTGTTTTCTATATAAGTTCCTCTGTATCATTTATTTTTTTACGACATATAAGCATTATCATATAATGTTTGTCTTTCACTCTCTGGCTTACTTCACTTAATATGATACTCTCTAGGTCGCTCTATGTTGCTGCCAATGGCATGATTTCATTGTTTTTTAATGGCTGAGTAATGTTTCACCGTATATATGTATAGCTATCTTCTTTATCCATTTATCTGTTGCTGGGCTTTTGGCTGCTTCCATGTCTAGGCTATTGTAAATAGTGCTTCAGGGAACACTTGGATGCATGTGTCTTTTCAAATTATGATTTTCTCCAGATATATGCTCAGGAGTGGGATTGCAGAATCATATGGTAGCTTGATTTTTTTAATTTTAAGAACTATTTTTTATATCCTTGGTACAAGTAGATTCCTAGTAAGTCTGTTGGTTGGTTTATTGTGTTTATTTAGAAAATGTAAATATATTTATAAATTAAAATTACAATTTATAAATTCATTTTTATGAATAAATATAGTTATTTATTTAATGGAGAAATGGAAGAATGAACAATTGAATGAGTAGCTATGAAGTTGAGAGTCTGTCTTCACCTCAGTCAACAGCTGAAGGGTCAAGCCTTACTTGGTTAGATTTCTGTAACCAAGACCCCTCTATCTTCTTCCTCCCTTTTCTTCCCACTTCTATTTGTTGGCTCATGAGTGCGCGTGTGTGCTTAGATACTTCAGTTATGTGTCTTTGCGACCCCATGGACTGTAGCCTACCGGGCTCCTCTGTCCATGGGACTCTCCAGGCAAGAACACTGGAGTGGGTTTCGCTACTCTCCTCCAGGGGATCTCCCGGCCCAGGGATGGAACTTGGGTCTCCTGCTTTGGTAGGCAGGTTCTTGACCAGTAGCACCACTTGAGAAGTCCTTAGCTGTCTCATAAGTACAGTAAATTTTGGTAAAATAAAGAGCACTTCCTCTTAGAAGAACTGGAAATCCCTTCTTTTGGGCTCACTCGATTTATTGTTTTGAAAATCCAAGTAACATTTTTCTACACTCTCACCTCTTCATTTGTCAGATAGATAGAGGGAAGTTGTTTATTTTGAAGAGCTGGTATGTACACTTATGTATTTCTGTGCTGCCAAATAACTAGACCAGGGCACACTCCCATCATCAGTACAGAGATAAGATATCTTTGCACTGTTCTTCTTTCTCTTCACTGGCCTTTTTAGTAATGGCCTTTAGTGATTGGTGGTAAATTTAGGATTCCAAGCAAAATAATTTTGTTATTTTAAGAGTTTCTCTGATCACTGTGGCTGTTTCCTGTCTCTGACAAACCCTACAACTCTGTTGGGGTATTCTCTGATGCCTTTCTGAGTGTTTAAGAGGCTAAGTTGGTAAAGAACCAGAAGACAATGTTTTCCATTGTTTTACTTCTAAGGAATCTCCACTTCTTCCTACCCTCCTACTATAGTAAAATGGCAAGGATTTTCAAGTGTCCTGAAAATCGAAAATGTTAGTCGCTAAGTAGTGTCTCTTTGCAACTCCATAGACTGTAGCTCACCAGGCTCCTCTGTCCATGGACTTCTCTAAGCCAGAATACTGGAGTAGGTTGCCATTCCCTTCTCCAGGGGATCTTCCCATCCCAGGGATCAAACCCAGGTAGACTGCATTGCAGGCAGATTCTCTACCATCTGAGGCTCCAGGGAAGCCCTGGTGCCATTTTTATACACTCAGCTTGACTGAAATGACAAGGCTCATGTTGTGATTGTTGAGTCTTCCTTTCCTTGAATTCGTTTGCACTNACATATAAGCATTATCATATAATGTTTGTCTTTCACTCTCTGGCTTACTTCACTTAATATGATACTCTCTAGGTCGCTCCATGTTGCTGCCAATGGCATGATTTCATTGTTTTTTAATGGCTGAGTAATGTTTCACCGTATATATGTATAGCTATCTTCTTTATCCATTTATCTGTTGCTGGGCTTTTGGCTGCTTCCATGTCTAGGCTATTGTAAATAGTGCTTCAGGGAACACTGGGATGCATGTGTCTTTTCAAATTATGATTTTCTCCAGATATATGCTCAGGAGTGGGATTGCAGAATCATATGGTAGCTTGATTTTTTTAATTTTAAGAACTATTTTTTATATCCTTGGTACAAGTAGATTCNCTTCTTTATCCATTTATCTGTTGCTGGGCTTTTGGCTGCTTCCATGTCTAGGCTATTGTAAATAGTGCTTCAGGGAACACTGGGATGCATGTGTCTTTTCAAATTATGATTTTCTCCAGATATATGCTCAGGAGTGGGATTGCAGAATCATATGGTAGCTTGATTTTTTTAATTTTAAGAACTATTTTTTATATCCTTGGTACAAGTAGATTCCTAGTAAGTCTGTTGGTTGGTTTATTGTGTTTATTTAGAAAATGTAAATATATTTATAAATTAAAATTACAATTTATAAATTCATTTTTGTGAATAAATATAGTTATTTAATTAACGGAGAAATGGAAGAATGAACAATTGAATGAGTAGCTATGAAGTTGAGAGTCTGTCTTCACCTCAGTCAACAGCTGAAGGGTCAAGCCTTACTTGGTTAGATTTCTGTAACCAAGACCCCTCTATCTTCTTCCTCCCTTTTCTTCCCACTTCTATTTGTTGGCTCATGAGTGCGCGTGTGTGCTTAGATACTTCAGTTATGTGTCTTTGCGACCCCATGGACTGTAGCCTACCGGGCTCCTCTGTCCATGGGACTCTCCAGGCAAGAACACTGGAGTGGGTTTCGCTACTCTCCTCCAGGGGATCTCCCGGCCCAGGGATGGAACTTGGGTCTCCTGCTTTGGTAGGCAGGTTCTTGACCAGTAGCACCACTTGAGAAGTCCTTAGCTGTCTCATAAGTACAGTAAATTTTGGTAAAATAAAGAGCACTTCCTCTTAGAAGAACTGGAAATCCCTTCTTTTGGGCTCACTCGATTTATTGTTTTGAAAATCCAAGTAACATTTTTCTACACTCTCACCTCTTCATTTGTCAGATAGATAGAGGGAAGTTGTTTATTTTGAAGAGCTGGTATGTACACTTATGTATTTCTGTGCTGCCAAATAACTAGACCAGGGCACACTCCCATCATCAGTACAGAGATAAGATATCTTTGCACTGTTCTTCTTTCTCTTCACTGGCCTTTTTAGTAATGGCCTTTAGTGATTGGTGGTAAATTTAGGATTCCAAGCAAAATAATTTTGTTATTTTAAGAGTTCCTCTGATTACTGTGGCTGTTTCCTGTCTCTGACAAACCCTACAACTCTGTTGGGGTATTCTCTGATGCCTTTCTGAGTGTTTAAGAGGCTAAGTTGGTAAAGAACCAGAAGACAATGTTTTCCATTGTTTTACTTCTAAGGAATCTCCACTTCTTCCTACCCTCCTACTATAGTAAAATGGCAAGGATTTTCAAGTGTCCTGAAAATCGAAAATGTTAGTCGCTAAGTAGTGTCTCTTTGCAACTCCATAGACTGTAGCTCACCAGGCTCCTCTGTCCATGGATTTCTCCAAGCCAGAATACTGGAGTAGGTTGCCATTCCCTTCTCCAGGGGATCTTCCCATCCCAGGGATCAAACCCAGGTAGACTGCATTGCAGGCAGATTCTCTACCATCTGAGGCTCCAGGGAAGCCCTGGTGCCATTTTTATACACTCAGCTTGACTGAAATGACAAGGCTCATGTTGTGATTGTTGAGTCTTCCTTTCCTTGAATTCGTTTGCACTTACCACATAGCTTCAGTATGATAGGTTATTAAAAAACTGATAGCTAGTGAGCTTGATCGAATAACAAAATTATCTCCAATGACATCGTAATTCGGTGCTATGAAACAAGTTTGCTAAGAGGAGGAGTGAGGAAATGAGTAAATTGAGCCAAATGTACACCCCAGTGTACAGATGGATGCTGCAGTGATGTTTCCTGGCCATGCGGGGACAGTGTTTCCCTGCAAACAGCCCAGTGAACAACCAGTCCTTTTTTTTTTTTTTTTAAATCCACAAAACAGTGAAATACATTCTTAGGAATGAAAACGTCTACAATATAAATCCATTGCTGTCATTTATCATGCTGATAGAAAAATGAACCACACTCTGGCAGAAATGCTTTGAACTGAGAAACTAAATATTTGAAGTATGTTCTAAATAAGTCAAGGGGACTGATTATCTTGTTTGAACAAACCAGCTGCTGACTCCAAGTTGTTTGCTCTACTAGAACAGGCCATATGGATTCTGAGTCCTGCTTATGTTCCATCAGATTTAAACTTTCACTTCAACATAGGTAAAAATAACTTGGTGCTTAGACTTCCAGTACCTATATAAGCTCAGTTCCTAGTTAGGCATTCATCAGTGCTATTGTTTAGTTGTTAAGTCGTGTCCAACTCTTTGCCGTCCCATGGACTGTAGCCCACCAGGCTTCTCTGTCCATGGGATTTCCCAGGTAAGAATATTGGAATGCGTTGCCATTTCCTTCTCTAGGGGATCTTCCTGACCCGGGGATCGAACCTGCATCTGTGGCATGGCAGGCAGATTCTTTACCACTGAGCCACCTGGGAAGCCCCATAGGAGACTGTAATAGTAGAAGCCTAAAATAATAAGCTTTGGCATGAGAGCAGGTAAAGAATGTGGGCTGGGTTATTTTGGTTGATGGCAAGTAAACTGTTTCATAAGAACAAAGCACCTAGAGATGTCTTTTATCAGCACAGGCAGGCCCGGCACCTCACAGCTGTGAAAATCAGAAACGTCTTCCCTTTTTACAACTGATGCCTCTTCCTTGACCCTGCCCCACAGCATTTACCACTCTGGAGGTAATTGCCTGATTGTTCTGTCAAGTCAGGGATGGTTTCTCACTCAATTCCGTGTCTCCTCAGTGCCTGTCACCAAGCACATTTGGGGGCTGAAGCTCCAAGGTTAGGGGCACTATCTTAGGCTCTTGTGCATTCCTTCAGTAGACACTCGTGTATTTTCTGAATTAAAAGAGAATTCCATCTTACTTCAGAATCTGTTTTGCTAAGTTTTCCACTTTGTTCAGCTATTACCTAGAGGCTCAAAGAAAGGTCTCTTTCCCAGCAGCTTTCAAGTTAGGGTGACCAGCTGTCCCGCTTTGCCTTGGCCAGAGCAGATGCTCAGAACACAGGATTCCCAGCGCTAGAACTACGCAAGCCACCAGCAGACAGGGACAAGTGGGCCGCCCTATTAAAGGTACAAACTGTGAGAGGTTCCTGGGGGTAGGGAAGCATTTTCAGTTTGACAACAGAAGAAAACCTCAGAGTGGGCATCCAGTCACGAGTCTGCTGGCTCACAGAGATGGAAGCTTTAATTGTGCTTACAGTTGGGAGATGAGATCACATTCTCCGACTAGAGAACGCCCTCGCCTGTGTGTGCAGCGACATGCAGCCTTAAATGATGGTTGTGAAGCCGGAGGATGACCAGCGAGGTGAATTTAAAAAAAGCCTCATTACCGAGGACTGTGTTCTGTGAGCCTAATTGCCTCTCATCTGCCCTGTATGTATTTTATGCATGAACAACTTTCTGATTTGGAGATGGGATGGATAAAAAGCCTTCAGTAAAAAAAGGGGGAAATTGCCCTTAAAACCCTACCCAGATGTAGCTGCATTCAATTTAGAAAGATAACATTGGGTCAGATAAGGGTCGGCCAGTTCAACAATGGCGAGAGGCTGAAATTGTGACAGACGAGGATTTGGACGTGTTGATGTGACAATGGGGAGTTGGCAGGAGTTGAGACGTTCCACCCCCAGCCAAGTCCCCAAGCCATCAATCTCAGTGGCTTAAGCTGGAGATCAAAACACACTGAAATAGCAGAGTGGTCTCAAAAAATGTATTATCATTGCAGATAGATGGCAATAAATATCCAGATTTGGCAGATGAAGAAGGTCTGTGTGTTCTTTTGGTGCAAACTTGAAACATTTGCTCATAAGTAGAAAAGAGAATTGGAAAACAAGCTCAGCTAGACCTGACAAAAGTGGTTAGGAAACAAGAGCTCTGGGGAAAATGGGGGTGCATTCCCCCCTTCTTTGGTTTTGAGAGAATATGGCTCGTTTGTACCAATTTAACGTTTAGATTTTAAAATAGAATAACTGTTTCCAGTATTGATAAAAAATAAAGTGGAACCAACAAACTGTTCCATCTTCCAGTAAGAAGTCTACAGAGGACTTACCTTAATGAAGAAATAATAATGAGTGCTTGAATTATTTATATATAAGTGGATAACATTAACTTCCCCCAATCTTACTCATCCTATAAATCTATCAATGAAAGATGTTAGATGCAAACAGAGATGGAGTTCACTCTTTTTTATAGCTTTCTTTCACCCCTTCAATCCCTCACCCCCCTTGATTACAGTCCTAAAAGATGATGCTGTCAAAGCGCTGCACTCAATATGTTAGCAAATTTGGAAAACTCAGCAGTGTCCACAGCACTGGAAAAGGTTAGTTTTCATTCCAATTCCAAAGAAATTTGGAATGCCAAATTGTGTGCAGTGCCAAACAATGTTCCAACTACTGTACAGTTGCACTCATTTTGCATGCTAGCAAGGTAATGCTCAAAATTCTTCAAGCTAGGCTTCAGCCATATGTGATCCGAGAAATTCCAGATGTACAGGCTCGACTCAGAAAGGGCAGAGGAACCAGAGATCAAAGGGACAACATTTGCTAGATCATAGAGAAAACAAAGGAATTCCAGAAAAACATCTGCTTCTGTTTCATTGACTACACTAAAGTCTTTGACTGTGTGGATCACAACAAACTGTGGAAAATTCTTAAAGAGATGGGAATAACAGACCACCTCACTTGTCTCCTGAGAAAACTGTATGTAGGTCAAGACATGGAACAATGGACTGGTTCCAAATTGGGGAAGGAGTATGTCAAGGCTGTATATTGATTATTTAACTTATATGCAGAGCATATCATGTGAAATGCTGGACTGGAATCAAGTTCGCTGGGAGAAATATGAACAACCTTAGCTATGCAGATGATACTACTTTAACGACAGAAAGCAAAGAGGAACTAAAGAGCCTCTTGATGAAGGTGAAAGAAGAGAGTGAAAAAGCTGGCTTAAAACTCAACATTCAAAAAACTAAGATCATGGCATCCAGTCCCGTCACTTCATGGCGAATAGAAGGGGAAAAAGTGGAAACAGTGACAGATTTTATCTTCGTGGGCTCCAAAATTACTGTGGACGGTAACTGCAGCTGTGAAATTAAAAGACACTTGCTCTTTGGAAGAAAAACTCTGTCAAAACTAGACAGCCTATTAAAAAGCAGAGCCATCATTTTGCTAACAAAGGTCTGAATAGTCAAAGCTATGGTTTTCTCAGTAGTCACGTATGGATGTGAGCATTGGACTATGAAAAAGGGTGAGCACCAAGGAACTGATACTTTTGAATTGTGGTGCTGAAGAAGACTCTTGAGAGTTCCTTGGACTGCAAGGAGGTCAAACCAGTCAATCCTAAAGGAAATCAACCCTGAATATTCATTAGAAGGACTGATGCTAAAGATGACACTCCAATACTTTGGCCATCTGATGTGAAGAGTTGACTTACTGGAAAAGACCCCAGTGCTGGGAAAGATTTTGAGGGCAGGAGGAGAATGGGGACAGAAGAGGATGAGACGGTTGGATTGTATCATCAACCTAATGGACATCAGTTAGAGCAAACAATGGGAAATAGTCAAGGACGAGGAAGCCTGGCATGCTGCAGTCCATGGGGTCACAAAGAGCTGGACATGACTTAGCAATAAATAGCAACTCCCCCTGTTCAGTCCCTCACCCTCCTTGTTCTAGACTTGCTCATTTCCTCATTGATTCACTCACTCAACAAACATTTATTGAGCACCTACTCTGTGTCAGGATATATGCTAAGTTCAGGAATAAAAGGAGTAATAAGACCTGATCTTGCACTCAATTAATTTATCCAAAGTCAACCAGTCACCGCAGACAGGACTGCTATACAGAGTGGGATAGGTTGGGCAGAAGGGCCTCGAGGGAGCTCTGTAAGTGTCATGAGGGTTGGTGAGGGCACTTTTCTGTGTTAGTCATAAGCAAAGGTGCGATTATCACAATCTCAAGGGCTATGACCTAAACTGAATGAATGCCTGACTGTGCTCTGAGGGGCTTTTAGCCTTAGGTGAGAAAGAACAGTTTCTGGATGGGACATCCATTAACGTAGTGGGAAGGTTACCAGGCTCGGCCAGGGGCTGAGCAGATTCTTCTCCCACATCCATCAGTGGGACATTTGTGGAGCTCTTGGCAGAAGACTCAGCAGCCAGGGATGTTCTGAACTGATCAGTAACTTGTCTGTCCCCTTCCTCTCTCCTTGCTTCCCTTTACTTCCTGCCTACAAATCTATATATTTATGCCATATAGCACATATTATATTGGATCGGCTAAGCAGTTTGTTCAGGGTTTTCCATAACATCTTAGCAGAAAAATCCGAATGAACTTCTTGGCCAACCCAATATAATACATATTGGGTTGACAAAAGAGTTCATGTGGACTTTTCCATAGTATCACTCAGTGACAGTTTATGGTTTGTTTGGGGCTTCCTAAGTGGTGCTAGTGGTAAAGAATCCACCTCCCAATGCAGGAGACATAGGAGACCCAGGCTTAATCCCTGGGTTGAGATCCCCTGGAGTAGAAATGGGAACCTTCTCCAGTATTCTTGCCTGGAAAATTCCATGGGCAGAGGAGCCTGTCAGGCTCCAGTTCATGGGGTTGCAAAGAGTTAGACACGACTGAGCGACCAAGTGCACACATCAGATTAGTAGATGGCTCCTTAGTGACATCTGACAGAAAGTTCTAGAAGGAGATGCAGGCATCAGTGAGATCTATCCGGTTACAGAGAAAGGAGTTCTCAGTGATCATCATGAAATAAATTTGGTTTCTGTAAAGAGACATCAGAGAGGTTCTCTTTGACAGAACTGGTGGCAGAGAAATAGCTGCAGCCGCATTTGAGCTGCAGGCCTGTTCTCTCTGAATGGCACAGTGCTCAAAAACATCAGCAGGACATGCATTCCTCAGTGTGCCGCAGACGCACCTGTCCTTGCTGCCTTACTATATTTATTCAGGTAGACTGTGATGAAATTAAAGTCTGCAGACTGTGGTGGAGAGGGAAGAGTCTGGGCATGGGAGGAGGGAAGCAGGGGTGTGCTCCCACCCAATCTCTTCCTCATCTAGAATGACGTTTTTGTTGTAAAGTTGGAGGTCATTTCCTATGCCAAGATTCAGTAATTCTAGACTGTATCTGTCTAGAAAGGGAGAAAGAGAGATTCATGATATGGTCAGAAACTAACAGAATTGTGTTAAAACCCAAGAAAGGGAGACTGCGTTCCCTGGCGGTCCAGTGGTTAAGACTTCACCATCCAGGGCAGTGGGTGCAGGTTCAGCCCCCAGTCGGAGAGCTAAGATCCCACATCCCTCACAGCCAAAAACACAAAACACAAGAAATATTGTAACAAATTCAATAAAGACTTTAAAAATGATCCACATTAAAAAAAAACACACATTATGAAAAAATAAAGTTATGTGTTAGGATATATGCCAAGGATGGAGTGGGAGGTTGGGTTAGCGGATGCAAGATGTTATACATAGAATGGATAAACAATGAAGTCCTTCTGTATAGCACAGGGAACTATACTAAATATCCTATGATAAAGAATAATGGGAAAGATTGGGAACTCATGTACACTTGAGATGAAAAATAAATAAATAAATAAATTAATTAATTTAAAAAAATAAATAAAAATAATGTATTCAAAAAAAAAAAGAAGAAGAAGAATGGGAAAAACACTTCCCTGATGGCTCTNTATGAAAAAATAAAGTTATGTGTTAGGATATATGCCAAGGATGGAGTGGGAGGTTGGGTTAGCAGATGCAAGATGTTATACATAGAATGGATAAACAATGAAGTTCTTCTGTATAGCACAGGGAACTATACTAAATATCCTATGATAAAGAATAATGGGAAAAACACTTCCCTGATGGCTTTAATGGTAAAGAATCTGCCTGCAGTGCAAGAGACCTTGGTTTGATCCCTGGGTCAGGAAGATCCTCTGGAGAAAGGAAAGGCTACCCACTCCAGTATTCTTGTCTGCAGAATTCCATGAACAGAGGAGCCTGGCAGGCTATAGTCCATGGGATTGCAAAGAGTCGGACACGACTGAGCCACTAACACTTACACTTTTACTATGATAAACCATAATGGGAAAGAACATTTAAGTGTATAATATATAAAGGTATATGTTAAGCAGTCTATGTTAACAGAAAACATCCATCACATGACCGTGTTTAGCGATGACCACTAGAGTGGATTCTGCCTTCCTAGTGATGTTTAGATGGTGAGGTCTCACAGTTCCCACCTAGAGAATCTGTGGGTCTCCGTCACTTCCCCTGGACCATGCTT
Source organism: Neotragus moschatus (assembly GCA_006410615.1). NCBI lineage: Eukaryota > Metazoa > Chordata > Mammalia > Artiodactyla > Bovidae > Neotragus > Neotragus moschatus. Next base: position 573,910 of record SJYA01000262.1, read on the forward strand.
GCGAGGTACAGTCAGAGAATGTCAATGGAGGGTCTTCTCCTGTGGGTCACAGACATGTGATGTGTTTCAGGTCCCTCTGGGTCGCCCGGCCTGAACGGCCTGCATGGTTTGAAGGGTCAGAAAGGCAGCAAAGGCGCTTCAGGTAAGAGAGAACCTTTGCATGAGGCTGAACAGCTGTTAATGAACCATGAGAGTCCACTGGTATTTCCTCCCTTCACAAGATACGGGTGTGAAACTGAGACACTGGTTTAGCTTAGATTTACTGAGTTGGAACTGTTTCTAGTTTTGATGATGACTTATCAAACGGGCTGGAGAAGGAAAATGGCAACCCACTCCAGTACTCTTGCCTGGAGAATCCCATGGAGGGAGGAGCCTGGTAGGCTACAGTCCATGGGGTTGCAAAGAGTCAGACACAACTGAGCGACTTCACTTTCACTTATCAAACGGGCACTTGAGAAAACCCAATTTAAGCAGGAAGGGCGGGTTAATGGTGCCTATTGTTGATACTGCTTGTGACTATCTATTAAAAATATTCTACATAATCACTTAGGTGGAGCTAGATTTCAAAATGTTATGAAAAACAAATAAATAGTCAGGATACTGGAGTATTGTTTTATGTGTTGTCATGCCAAGTACAACCACGTGGGTCTAATTAGTACTTCAGCATCCTTCAGTGGCCTGCTGTGAAAACAAATTACCTGAACAAATTGCTGTTATTTTTGATGCCACAAATAGGCTAAGCATCAACATCTTGGCTTGTTCTGTTATTTGAATAGAATTCACATTGGTTGCATTCGTTTCTCAGAAAAAGAGCTTGCCATGAGACGAGGTAGCCGGAAGCAGACTTGCACATTTGTGAGGCAGTGAGGAAAGGACTCAACCGTCATGCTGCTGGGTTTGAATCTGTAGTTGGGGAGGGTTTACACGGTTTATACGTTTACATGGTTTGGAAGATCAAGACGTCATTTAGGTCACTTGGGATTGTTATTGGCTCTTCCAAATCGTCTGGTAAAATGTGTGCCCTCTCCAAGAAACCAGGGGAGTTCTGCCTTTTCAGCGTGAAACTGCATGATGGTTCTCTTTATTTTCCAGTTTCCATCTTAAACGTCAAGCCAGGTTATTCACAATCACTTACTGTTCCATCTCATTCGTTTCACTCTTAACGATTGTAGAGGTTGAAGGCTTGGTATTGTCACTAAGCGGTTGTGTTTTTAAATCTGGGAAACAGTCATAAAAATAAATCAGAGCTACGCTGGACAGGTGTGACGGGTCATAAGAGAGGGGACAGTGACCCCCGGAAGACTGTGCAGCCATTCGGATCGCTTTTGTGGACAATGTTGGTCTCGGCAGAATGCTCTCCTTTCCTGTCCTGTGCCCATTGGGAAGCAGTTCCTTTCCAGCCCCCACGCCAGGGGCACACCAGGAGAAGATGCAGTGCTAATGCTGTTTTCCTCATTAAGGTTCGCATGAAATGGGCCCCCCAGGTCCAGTGGGAATGCCCGGCCCTAAAGGGGAGACAGGAGACCCTGGGAAGCCAGGAATTTCTCCTCCGGGACTTTTTGGAGAAAGAGGTCCCCCAGGTCCCCCAGGACCCCCAGGTAAGAAAGCAGCATGCTCTACTCTTCGCTTGATAACTGAATCTAAACCTCCCAAAGTCATGAGACTAACAGCTGAACATGTTCCTCCTCAGGGAGAGCTGGACTTCCTGGTTCTCCAGGTGCCCCAGGAAAAGCTCTTAAGGATGACATTCCAGACCCGGGTCTGCCTGGAGATCAGGGACCTCCTGGCCCCGATGGTCCAAGAGGTATGGGACAGTCATGGCAAAGGGTGATGGTGCTGCTTTCCTTAGATGCTTGCCAGCTCTGTTGGGATGGAGGAACAGAGAGAGTGGTCAAGTAGAAGCACATTAGCAGCCCCAACAACTTGGCAGATGGAAAAGGGGGAGGGTGGGCAGTGGGGGGCATACCCAGGACCAGTGCTTAGACCCCTCACCCTTCTATTTCAACTCCATCAGACCACCTCTGACACAGAGCAAGTCTTTACCATCGCTGGCTTGATGCTGAGCTTGAGGGTGCAGAAGGCAACAGCAGGAGGTGGTCTCGTGATCCTTGTTGGTCTCAGTATCAGCACATAAAGCACTTCTTTCAGCCCAGAGATGACAGGACCCCTGCCCCTCTCTCTCTCTCACACACACCCACACACAGAGTCTCTTCATGTGCTGCTCACAGTGCGTTTTGTTCCTATTATCACTTCACTGGGATGAACTCTAGCTGGTCAATATTTAACAAAGTAAGATTGAACCAGAGCTGACTGGGGAGTTGCAAAAAGAGTGTGGCTCAGTGCAGCCTTCTGCCAAATGCAGGCAGTCATATTCCTACTAGCTCATAGAACTCTTCCAGAGAGACAGAAACCTTTAAATTTTTAGGTTTTAGTGAGGGTGGGATAAAAAATATGTAATTCTGCTTTACGCTATGAAAAATTGAAATGCCCCAAAATATGCTAAGAAGGTTAGAAGTTAAGTAGGAATAGAACTTGGGGTCAAATACCATGTGTAGACAATGGTTTTCAAATAGGATTTTAAATTTAATTGAGTGGATATTCCTTTTTCATCAGCCAGATTCTCTCTCTCTCTCTCTCTTTTTGGTTTATTTATTCTTGGCTGCACTGGGTCTTTGTTGTTGCATGAGCTTTCTCTAGTAGCGGCGAGCAGGGGCTACTCTTGTTGCAGAGCATGGTTCTAGGGTGTGTGGGCTTCAGTAGTTGTGGCACATGGGCTTAGCTGTGGTGTACAGACATGTAGGATCTTCCCTCACCAGGGATCAAACTCATGTCCTCTGCACTGACAGCTAGATTCTTAACCATTGGACCACCAAGGAGCCTAGTCAGACTTTCTTAAAAATCTGATATCTCTCTGTCCACCCACCCAGCCATCTATCCATTCATCCATTTACCCATCTACCCAACTATTCATTTGTCCATCCATCCATGTATCCGTCTGTCCATCCACCCATTCATTCATCCATCCATCCATTTACCCATCCATCTATTCATCTATCCGTCCATCCATGTATCCATCTATCCACCCACCCATTCATTCATCCATCCATCCATTCATCTATCTATCCATCCACTCATCTATCACATGAAAGCAACGGGAAGGCAATGCAAAGAAAAGACACAAACTGATGTTTCCGAAAGAAATTGCTCTGAAGGGAAGGAAGGTTTTGCATAGCTCATTTTGTCCTAATAGTTACTAACAGACTATTTACATTTCTCAACTTGGGCTTCAAGAGACATACTGCTTCACCTCTGATACTCATGACCTTCTAATTCTAATTCCTTGCATCCCTTGCTTGTAAATGATGAAATTCCTTTCCCTAAGAAGCTCTTAGGCAGCCAGCATGCACATTTGTTTTTGACTGAAAGAATCTTTTTGCCTACTCGTGTGGTCAGGAATACCTGGGCCTCCAGGACCACCTGGGAGTGTCGACCTTCTGCAAGGGGAACCAGGAGACTGTGGTCTGCCGGGGCCTCCAGGTCTCTCGGGCCCACCAGGCCCTCCAGGGCACAAAGGCTTCCCAGGATGTGATGGAAAACATGGCCAGAAAGGTATGAATGGAAATAGTTCTCTTAAGTAGTACTAGATACTAGACGACTTTCCCTATCTGGCTTGCAGGTCTGAGGTGTGCACCACTGTGAGGTCCTTCTCATTTCCTATGGCAATTGACTACATTTCCAAAATGTCCTGACTTGCCCAGAATCCTAAAATGTGGGTGACACTCGGACAAATAAGAAGAAGAAACACAAGTTCATCTTTAGTCCCTAATAACATGCTTGGCAATCTTCTAGACAAGAACTACACAATAGAAATTTAATGCAAGCTATATATGTAATTAAAAGATGTAATAGCAACATTTTAGAAAGTTAAAAGAAACAAATAAATAGATTTTCCTACTTTGACATAATATATTCAAATATTATTACATTTTAACATAAAATCAATATAAATTATCAAAGGGATAATTAGAGCTGGTTGTACAAACCTAGTTTCTTTCCCAAATAAGATGCTCCTCTTTGATGGTGAAATCTGGTTTGTATTTTAAACTTACAGCACAACACAGTTCGGCCTTGCCAATTTCAACTGTTTAATAGCCACATTAGTGGCTTCTGTATTGGACAGTTCAGTTTTAGACTGCTGACTTTGCCTTTTTATATTCACAAAAGTGTCTCCACTATTGAATTCTCCCACTATTTAAGACTAAAATATTTATTTTAATTTTTACTTAACTGCTAATATTTGGGGAATGTGAAGTCAAGTGGGCCTTAGGAACCATCACTACGAACAAAGCTAGTGGAGGTGATGAAATCCCAGTTGAGCTATTTCAAATCCTAAAAGATGATGCTGTGAAAGTGCTGCACTCAATATGCCAGCAAATTTAAAAAACTCAGCAGTGGCCACAGGACTGGAAAAGGTCAATTTTCATTTCAATCCCAAAGAAAGGCAATGCCAAAGAATGCTCAAACTACTGCATAATTGCACTCTTCACACATGCTAGGAAAGTAGCGCTCAAAATTCTCCAAGCCAGGCTACAACAGTACATGAACCATGAACTTCCAGATGTTCAAGCTGGTTTTAGAAAAGGCAGAGGAACCAGAGATCAAATTGCCAATATCCATTGGATCATCGAGAAAGCAAGAGAGTTCCAGAAAAACATCTACTTCTGCTTTATCAACTATGCCAAAGTCTTTGACATGTGGATCACAACAAACTGTGGAAAATTCTTAAATTCTTACCTGTCTCCTGAGAAACCTGTATCTAGATCAAAAAGCAACAGTTAGAACTGGACATGGAACAACAGACTGGTTCCAGATAGGGAAAGGAATATGTCAAGGGTGTATATTGTCACCCTGCTTATTTAACTTACATGCAGAGAACATCATGCAAAATGCTGGGCTGGATGACGCACAAGCTGGAATCAAGATTGCTGAGAGAAATATCAATAACCTCAGATATGCAGATGACACCACCTTTATGGCAGAAAGCGAAGAAGAACTAAAGAGCTTCTTGTTGAAAGTGAAAGAGGAGAGTGAAAAAGCTGACCTAAAACTCGACATTCAGAAAACAAACACCATGGCATCTGTCCCATCACTTCATGGCAAATAGATGGGGAAACAATAGAAACAGTGAGATTCTTTATTTTTGGGGCTCCAAAATCACGCAGATGGTGACTGCAGCCATGAAATTAAGACGCTTGCTCCTTGGAAGAAAAGCTATGACCAACCTAGACAGCATATTAAAAAGCAGAAACATTCCTTTGCCAACAAAGGTCCATCTAGTCAAAGCTATGGTTTTTCCAGTAGTTATGTATGGATGTGAGAGTTGGACCATAAAGAAAGCTGAGCACCAAAGAATTGATGCTTTTGAACTGTGGTGTTGGAGAAGACTCTTGAGAGTCCTTTGGACTGCAAACCATTCAATCCTAAAGGAAATCAGTTCTGAATATTCATTGGAAGGACTGATGTTGAAGCTGAAACTCCAATTCTTTGGCCACTTGATGCGAAGAACTGACTCATTAGAAAAGACCCTGATGCTGGGAAAGATTGAGGGCAGAAAGAGAAGAGGATGACAGAGGATGAGATGGTTGGATGGCATCACCAATTCGAGGACATGAGTTTGAGCAAACTATGGGAGGTGGTGATGGACAGGGAGGCCTGGCATGCTACAATCCATGGGGTCGCAAAGACTTGGACATGACTGCACAACTGAACTTAGTTTTTGGCTGTAACAATTTTAGATAATTATAAGGTTCATAGGACATTTTGTTGAGAAGAGACCAATAAAGATTATCCATTTTACCTCCCTTATGTCATAAATAAGGAAACCTGATACCGAGATGCAAATATTGAACTTTGCAGGAGCCCAGTAACTAGCACTCTGTCTGATTTCTGAAACAAATGTGAAATAAGTAAACGATTAGAGCAGAGGGAAGGTCAGAATCACCATGAGGCTGCTATGACTAGAACACAAATGGCATCCCTGAAATTGTGCAGTGCATAACCTGTACAACAGTACTCAGCAATCCTATTCACCTTTATTAGTGGTAAAATCAACTTTAGAAATTGTGCCTTATATCTGCAGGTATTTTGGCTTCTAATTAGTAAACTCCCAGATTGGACAGACACACCTAGCATTCAAGTCACCAAGAGAGAGGAAGGGGGCTGTCTATACAGCCTTGTTCCTCTGCCTAATAAGTCACTTCTCCTTCCCAGTGGCTTCCCTAGAGAATTAGCTTTCACCTGGAAATATACTTCAGGGTTAGGGAAACAGCAAGACATATAAATAATAGCAACCTACAAAAGGATATACCAAGAGTTGGAAATATTGGTAGAACCTCTAATCATGCTTCTTAATTCCCATTCCAGTAAGCCTAGGGCCAAAGAGTGTTTAACTGTTAAAAGAACGAGGGAAGTTTTTCAGCTTACCTTTTTTAGACTTACCCAGTGGGAAATATTTGATCTGTTCCATAAATTACTATTAGGAATCCACAGAAATATAGTAGTGAACAAATTCAAAAGGAGTACCCACTAATTAAGTTAAATATGTGATTTCATAAGGGAATAAAGATACATCAAAGTATCCATCTATATTAACTGAGTTGGACCATAAAGAAGGCTGAAATGTTAGTCACTCAGTTGTATCTGACTTTTTGCGACCCCATGGAGTATGGCCCTCCAGACTCTTCTATCCATGGAATTTTCCAAGCATTTAAGACATACAGGAGTGGGTTGCCATTTCCTACTCCAAAAAAAGGCTGAGCACTGAAGAACTGATGCTTTCAAATTTTGGTGCTCGAGAAGACTCTTGAGAGTCCCCTGGACAGCAGGGAGATCAAACCAGTCAATCCTAAAGGAAGTCAGCCCTGACTATTTATTGGAAGGGCTGATGCTGAAGCTGAAGCTCCAGTACTTTGGCCACATGATGCAAAGAACTGACTCATTGGAAAAGACCCTGATGCTGGGAAGGATTGAAGGCAGGAGGAGAAGGGGACGACAGGGGACAAGATGGTTGGATGGCATCACTGACTCAATGGACATGAGTTTGAGCAAGCTCCGAGAGACAGTGAAGGACAGGGAAGCCAGGTGTGCTGCAGTCCATGGGGTCGCAGAGTCTGACACGACCAAGCAACTGAACAAGAACAGTACTAAATGAGAGACATGCTTTGGGTGGCGAGGCACACTTCTCTGAGTGCTTATTGCAAAACAACTGGACTTGGGTTGGGATTCCAGGGAGGGCCTCCTTGATGTGATCTACACCCTACAGAATGTGGAGGACTTCCTGGATGAGGAGGAGAGAAGGAACAGTGTGTAGGAGGCACCGAGTGGCTGTTCTGGCTGAACTTGAGAGAGTGGGGAAGAGAAGGGTGGAATCTCAGGGTCAGGGTGGGTGTTCCCAGATAGTGGAGCATCTTTCCTAAGTTTCCCTTTCTGTGGCAGTCCTTTGACTGTCTCCAGAGAAAGTTCAGGGTTCCTGGGTTTTCATCCTCACTTAGTTTTGTTTTGGTCATGGAACGATTTTCCTTTGTCCTGTTGATGGATTGTTGTGTTTCCTTTAGACAGAGGCAACTATTCTCAGCCTTTCGGAAGAAAGAGGCTGACTTTGCCCTGCATTTTGCTGGAGTGAACCTCTGAATTCAGTCCATCAAGCTGTTGTTTTTATAATGCTAGTGTCCTCCTTTTCATGTTTCTTTTAGGACCAATGGGATTCCCAGGGCCACAGGGGCCACCTGGAAGTCCTGGGCCACCTGGAGACAAAGGTTTGCCTGGACCTCCAGGCAGACGAGGGCCTTTGGGTCCTCCAGGTAAGCTTCTAACACCTAATCATCTCCACCTAGCCTACATGGAGTGTTTTTTAAAAAATATTTACTATGCGGGTCATCTTTCAGAAAGTAATTATTCTGAAATTATCAGCAAATTCTAGTAAGTTAAGCTCTTTTTTATAAAGATTATGTTTATCTCAAGCTGCATGACAGAGTCTCAGGTTTGGAAAACTTGCCTGTAATTAGAACAAGTGAGTTTGAAAGTTAGGAGTTGGTTTTACATATACTAAGGTAAATAAACCCTTGTTCCTTCACATGAGATCCAAAGACAGACTTGATTGTTGTATGTGAACATTGTATATTTAATTCTTGTCTCCCAATTCCCAACGTTAAGTTTTTAGATGTTTTATTTTAACATTTCTTATCAAGTACATTAGTTTCTATGAAGATGAAACTAATTGATTTTTCAGCTCTATAGACAACAGGTTTTCATCAGAAAGTCAAAAGAAGCCAAGGAAGAGTTGGAAGGGCACACATGTATATCTGAGATTGGCAGAAGCCATCTCTTTCAGGATCCTAAGTCCATATGACAGCAGTGTGGTATCAGTTCTGAATGTTTTGCAATCTCTTAAATTAGCACTCTAGTCCAAAGAGTAAGAAAACTGTACTGCTTTTTGATGGACCACAGAACAACACGATGAAGAACTATGATTCATCTTGTATTTCCTTTCTGTGAATAATCTGAAAAACTTGNGGGACAAGATGGTTGGATGGCATCACTGACTCAATGGACATGAGTTTGAGCAAGCTCCGAGAGACAGTGAAGGACAGGGAAGCCAGGTGTGCTGCAGTCCATGGGGTCGCAGAGTCTGACACGACCAAGCAACTGAACAAGAACAGTACTAAATGAGAGACATGCTTTGGGTGGCGAGGCACACTTCTCTGAGTGCTTATTGCAAAACAACTGGACTTGGGTTGGGATTCCAGGGAGGGCCTCCTTGATGTGATCTACACCCTACAGAATGTGGAGGACTTCCTGGATGAGGAGGAGAGAAGGAACAGTGTGTAGGAGGCACCGAGTGGCTGTTCTGGCTGAACTTGAGAGAGTGGGGAAGAGAAGGGTGGAATCTCAGGGTCAGGGTGGGTGTTCCCAGATAGTGGAGCATCTTTCCTAAGTTTCCCTTTCTGTGGCAGTCCTTTGACTGTCTCCAGAGAAAGTTCAGGGTTCCTGGGTTTTCATCCTCACTTAGTTTTGTTTTGGTCATGGAACGATTTTCCTTTGTCCTGTTGATGGATTGTTGTGTTTCCTTTAGACAGAGGCAACTATTCTCAGCCTTTCGGAAGAAAGAGGCTGACTTTGCCCTGCATTTTGCTGGAGTGAACCTCTGAATTCAGTCCATCAAGCTGTTGTTTTTATAATGCTAGTGTCCTCCTTTTCATGTTTCTTTTAGGACCAATGGGATTCCCAGGGCCACAGGGGCCACCTGGAAGTCCTGGGCCACCTGGAGACAAAGGTTTGCCTGGACCTCCAGGCAGACGAGGGCCTTTGGGTCCTCCAGGTAAGCTTCTAACACCTAATCATCTCCACCTAGCCTACATGGAGTGTTTTTTAAAAAATATTTACTATGCGGGTCATCTTTCAGAAAGTAATTATTCTGAAATTATCAGCAAATTCTAGTAAGTTAAGCTCTTTTTTATAAAGATTATGTTTATCTCAAGCTGCATGACAGAGTCTCAGGTTTGGAAAACTTGCCTGTAATTAGAACAAGTGAGTTTGAAAGTTAGGAGTTGGTTTTACATATACTAAGGTAAATAAACCCTTGTTCCTTCACATGAGATCCAAAGACAGACTTGATTGTTGTATGTGAACATTGTATATTTAATTCTTGTCTCCCAATTCCCAACGTTAAGTTTTTAGATGTTTTATTTTAACATTTCTTATCAAGTACATTAGTTTCTATGAAGATGAAACTAATTGATTTTTCAGCTCTATAGACAACAGGTTTTCATCAGAAAGTCAAAAGAAGCCAAGGAAGAGTTGGAAGGGCACACATGTATATCTGAGATTGGCAGAAGCCATCTCTTTCAGGATCCTAAGTCCATATGACAGCAGTGTGGTATCAGTTCTGAATGTTTTGCAATCTCTTAAATTAGCACTCTAGTCCAAAGAGTAAGAAAACTGTACTGCTTTTTGATGGACCACAGAACAACACGATGAAGAACTATGATTCATCTTGTATTTCCTTTCTGTGAATAATCTGAAAAACTTGGCAAATTAATATGGAGTTTCCAGAAGCCTTTAAAAGGACAGAATTTTTCCATACATTAAATTAGAGCATATTTGCCGTTAAGAAACCAACTCGAATTTTATCTTGCGCAAGAGAGTTTCATTTCAGGTCTTTCTAGATGTGAAAACTTCATTCATCATAGCCATTCTTGTCAGTAACAGGATTGTGGACTTTTTATGTAAATAAGATGCCGTCATTCTGCTTGTTGTCTATGCTGTCTGTGCAAATTATTATTTGCATTCTCAACCTATTTCACTTTTGTCCTAACTTACACATTTATAATCTCTTTCCACCTTATGAAAATCATTGTGTGGCCTCACATTTTCGGCTTTGGATCTCTCCAGGTTCCAGAGGTAAGCATTGCTATAAGATGAATAATTTCCTTTAAATCTTGTTTCCAGTCATTTTCATACTTGCTTTTTTTTCACTGTATTTGTGAGGGCAACTTTGTTCAATTTTTTAGATGGGGTGCTATAATTATATTAGGTTTTAATGCTTTTGCTTCCTCATTATAGATATAGTAACCCTATATTAGAGTGTCCCAGTGCTGAACCTCCTTAGAGGTCGTCAAGGCAGTGTAGAGACTCGGCTAATATAATTCAGTTCAGGCACAGGGTATGAGCTTTCTCTGTGAGATGCTACAGTACATACCAGTGTAAGTTTCCTTTCTAAATTCTGCAATATGAATACAGAGAACATCCCTAAAATAAACAATATCAACAACATGAAAAGATGGGTCCTGACCACCCAGTAAGGGACTGTGACAAGCCTTTCCCGTCACATCCGAGGCCCATTTTCAACAAGCAAGTTCCTTTGTGTCTTAAAATGAAAATGCCATTCTTTTCAACTAAGTGTGCACTTAATCCTCTACAATGCAAAAGCAACATATGATTTTGTGTCTGGCATTTTCAAAGAGAATAAAAAGAGGTTCTCAAAAGAAGGAAAGAAAAACCCTGAATGTGGGCATTTGTTCTCTCCAGGCAACTATTATTAACCCCAAGGAATGTTGCCCTGAATACAGACACCATATATTATTTTTAGGGCCCTTAGAGGAGATGCCTTAGCCCCTTTCTTTCAGCTTCTGGTTTGTCAAAAAGTAAAGAAAAAGCAAAATCAGAATTTTAAGAAATCTTGCTGCTTTTAATGTTTCTATTTTAAAATTACTGCTGTATATATAATGTTTTCACTTCAGTCTTTTTAATGTCTGTGACTCACTAGACAATAGCATTAACATCCTAAATATTAAGTACCAGCCAAATACCCAGCCCCGCCTTTCCTTACCTGCTTTCACTCCACCCCTACTGGTGAATTTCCACCATAACTCACCAGATGATCTAGGAAGAATAAGAACTAAACCTCTCTCAACTCACCCAGAGTTAAAAAGCCAAGTTTTACATTAAACTATTCATACTGTAAAAAGACCTCTAACTTGGTGTTTTTTGTGGTTTCATACAATATTTTCCAGGAGGTTAAATTCCAAACTGCTTATAGCATTTACGTCCATTTTCCACAGGCACAGTTACTACCATGTAGACTCTGTTGCCATTATGGCCAGGCTTTCTAGGATTTTCTCACTGCTTTATCATTGTTTTTTAAATTATTTGGCACATTTGTATGAATTTTAAGAAAACGATAACTAATAAAGGGTGTGCTTTACAATATGTTGCACTTAGAATTCAGCACGTAGACGTTCAGAGTCCTTAAGGAGGGCAGTATGGGGTGGGGGTGAAAAGCACAGTTTTGGAGACAAAGTGTCTTGGATTTTAATCTAGACTATGGAGAAGGCAATGGCACCCCACTCCAGTACTCTTGCCTGCGAAATCCCATGGATGGAGGAGCCTGGTGGGCTGCAGTCCATGGGGTCGCTAAGAGTCAGACACGACTGAGAGACTTCACTTTCTCTTTTCACCTTCATGCATTGGAGAAGGAAATGGCAACCCACTCCAGTGTTCTTGCCTGGAGAATCGCAGGGACGGGGGAGCCCGGTTGGCTGCCATCTATGGCGTTGCACAGAGTCGGACACGACTGAAGCGACTTAGCAGCATGCCACAAACTGGCTGCATGACATTTCTTTGTCAATAAATAAATGTCGTTTATTTCCCTGGGCCTGAGGTTTCTTCCCTGTAACATTCTAATGACAGCAGTACCCACACACAGCCTGGGTGGGAACACTCAGTCACAAAACATTTAGCATGAGATCTGACGCATGTTGAGCTTCGCTGGTGGCTCAGATGGTAAAGAGCCCACCTGCAAGGCAGGAGACCTGGGTTTCCCCTGGATCTGGATCGGGAAGATGCCCCCGAGAAGGGAATGGCTATCCACTCCAGTATTCTTGCCTGGAGAATCCCACGGACAGAGGAGCCTGGCAGTCTGCAGTCCACACGACTAGTGACTAACACTTTCACTTCTCATGTATGATAAAGCATCCACTAGGTGTTATCGGTCATCATTTTTGCTTCAGTGCAATTCAGTTCAGTTGCTCAGTCTTGTCTGACTCTCTGCGACTCCATGAATCGCAGCACGCCAGGCCTCCCTGTCCATCACCAACTCTCAGAGTTCACTCAGACTCATGTCCATCGAGTCGGTGATGCAATCCAGCCATCTCATCCTCGGTCGTCCCCTTCTCCTCCTGCCCCCAATCCCTCTCAGCATCAGAGTCTTTTCTAATGAGTCAACTCTTCGCATGAGGTGGCCAAAGTACTGGAGTTTCAGCTTTAGCATCAGTCCTTCCAATGAACACCCAGGACTGATCTCCTTTAGAATGGACTGATTGCTTAGAGCTATTATTTCTTGTCTTTTGTGGAATGATTGCAGGGAGACAGAATGAAGATTTAGGGGGGGAAACCTGTCTTAAGAGATGTGAATGTAACCAAGAATAAAAAAATTTCAACCTTTAGGGCTGCAATTCTCAAAGTGAGATTCCCATATCAGTATCATTGAGCTCATCCGGGCACTTGTTAGAATATGCAAATTGCTGCCCCTACTGACTCAGAGACTCAGGGCTCTAACAAGCCTGAGAGACAGTTATGATGTTTTCAGGTCACAGCTGCAGCTTTCCAGTGGTGCTTCTTAGTCTGGGCAAATATTGGAATCATCTGGAGAGTTTGAAAAATTAGTGATTCTTGGATTTCACTCACACAAATTCCTTTTTAATAATGTAGATGGGGTGCTGGCAGTAGTACTTTTTATTTTTTAATAATTAGTACAAGTTTATTGTGCACATGCCAAAAAGACTCTGCAAACCAAGAGCATTCAAACTAACATGTAGAATGAGGCTCAGGGGTATATTGTTCTGAAGTAGCTTATTAGTGAAAAAGCAGTGGTGGTTTATTCTTCACAGTGATTGGTTATAATATTAAGCTTTTGTTAAATGATAGGGAATTGGCCAGGGGTCACTTTGTATTTACCTCAGGCAACAGTTTAAGTTTCACTCATGATTTCCAGAGGCACAAGCCAGAAATGACCCAGGTCAAGTTAGTCTTGCAAAATAAGCTAAAAGANAGTACTTAAAAAAAAATTGGACTACAGTTCCTTTACAACAAAGTGAATCAGCTATATGTATACTTGTATCCCCCCTGCCTCTTGGACCTCTCACCCCATCACCCATTCCACCCACCTAGGTCATCACAGGGCACCGAGCTGATATAGCAAGTTCCCACTAGCTATCTGTTTTACACATGGCAGTATATATACCTTAATACATCAATCCCAGTCTCCCAATTCATTCCCTCCCTGCCCTGTGCTCACATTTCCCTTCTTTATGTCTGTATGCCTGTTCCTTGCCTGAAAATAGGTTCATCTGTACCATGTTTCTAGATTCCATAGCAGTATTTTTGAAAAGCTCTGCAGATGGATTTATTGTACAGTCAAGCTTGAGGTCACTGCCCAGGCCACATCCTGTACCTATTAAACCACTGTTTCTGGGATGGGGCCCAGATACCTGAGTGTTTATAACTCTGCTGGATAATTTCAACATGCACTCAAGGCTGAAAATCACTGCTGCCTCAGTGCCTCTAGTCATGCTAAAATCATGTCTCCTTTGGCAGCAGACACTCTGGAAACCCAGCTGGCTGCAGTGTAGATGGCTGAATTAAAGCAATGTTAAGCTGAGTGTGAGGAACCCATCAGGACCTCTCCCCATGCCACCTGTGGCCAGCACCTAGTAAGAAATGGCCCAAAGATGGCAAATCCTGTGAAGTTCACCAAACAGTCACTGCCTCAGCCAGATTTCACTATTTCCTACTTTTGTTTCCTCTGAAATCCCATTCACTCATTCATTCAGTCACTCAGTGAAAAGTTTTGGAGAAGTCTGCCTGTCCCACATAGTGACCAAGACAAAGTCCTGCCTTCACAAAGCTGACATTGGATGGCTGAACATTGCTAACATTCCAGCGTGGTGTCAGAAGCCCATCCAAATTGCAGAAGGCACTGGTTCATAAGCATTTGAACCCTTTATACAGGTGGTGATTCCAATTTCAGGTGAGCCTGGGCCCCCAGCAGACTTGGATGCCTGCCCCCGAATCCCAGGGCTTCCTGGGGTACCAGGCCCGAGAGGACCGGAAGGAACCATGGGGCTTCCTGGCGTGAGAGGCCCACCGGGACCAGGTATGAACCTCACTCTGATTTCTGACACTGAAGGTTGCTGAAATGAAAATCTGGGTGTTTGCTATGTAGGTTTTTGTATGGAGCCTAAACAACTCTTGGGAATCAAGCATGAAAAAACTCCTTCCCCTTTAATATTTTTTCTACATTTATCCAAAGGTTTAATCATGTAGTAGGGGGATCTATGGGCTTGCCAGGTGGACCTAGTCGTAAAGAACCCACCAGCCAATTCATGAGACGTAAGAAACCAGGGTTCGATCCCTGGGCCAGAAAGAGCCCTGGAGGAGGGCATGGAAACCCACTCCACTGTTCTTGCCTGAGAACTCCATGGACAGAGGAGCCTGGCGGGCTACAGTCCATAGGGTCACAAAGAGTCGGCCATGACTGTAGCGACTTAGCATGCAGGCACGCAATGGGATCTACAATATCCTTTCTATTTTTAGGGGAACACCTATTTTAACTTTTATCCTTGGGTGGCTTTTGGACATAAGGTTCCCTCCCCCCCCAAGAAACAATTATCTTCCTAAATTATTTATTTATTTGGCTGTCTCAGGTCTTAGTTGTGGCATGCAGGCCCAGTTGCTCCACAGCATGTGGGATATTAGTTCCCCACGCAGGGACTAAACCCATGTCCTGTGCGTTGCAAGATGAATTCTTACCCACGGGGCCACCATGGAAGTCCCTGGACATGAAGCTTTGAAACCTCTCAGGATCACTGAGTTAATGCTCTACGAGTAAGCACTGTTAGGTGTTGATTTGACCTTGAATTAAAAACTGTTGAATTGGGGCTCAGTGGAGCAGAAGCAGCCTATAAGAAGGAAGGAGGAGGTGTATTTCTCGGAAGAGGAGGAGGAGAGAGGGAGAGGGTCACCCTAAATTCTCCCACTGTGCGGGAGGCGGTGACCAAAACCATCGCATGAAAAAGAAATGCAAGAAGGCGAAGCGGTTGTCTGAGGAAGCCTTACAAATAGCTGAGAAAAGAAGAGAAGTAGAAAGGCAAAGGATAAAGGAAAAATACACCCAGCTGAATGCAGAGTTCCAGAGACTAGCAAGGAGAAGTAAGAAAGTCTTCTTAATGAACAAAGCAAAGAAATAGAGGAAAACAATAGAACCGGAAAGACTAGAGATCTCTTCAAGAAAACTGGAGACACCAAGGGAACGTTTCACACAAAGATGGGCACAATAAAAGACAGAAATGATATGGATCTAACTGACGCAGATGATATTAAGAAGAGCTGGCAAGAATACACAGAAGAATTGTACAAAAAAGATCTTAATGATCCAGACGATCACGATGGTGTGATCACTCACCTAGAGCCAGACATCCTGGACTGTGAAGTCAAGTGGCCCTAGGAAGCATTACTATGTACAAAGCTGATGGAGGAGATGGAATTCCACTAAGCTATTTCAGATCCTAAAAGATGATGCTGTTAAAGTGCTGCATTCAATACGCCAGCAAATTTGGAACCCGTATGGGTTTGGGTCATCTTTCCTTTTCTGAAGGAGATTCTTTCAGCAGGGTGAGTGGGACATTAAGGACCACCCCGAGTTTGGTCGTGAAGGATCAACTGCCCCACAGAAGTACCACCTCCGCTTAAAATAATATGGTTTTCTTCCTGCTTTCCATCAAGACCTCTTTCATTCTGAGCTGACCTTGTAGCCACGTGCTGCAGCTGAGATCTACAGAGAAAAAAATGAACTTCTGGCTCCTTCCTGCCCAATCTGAGTGGGTAATGGCCACACCAAGTAAAACTTGTATCTGTTAAGAACCCTGGATAACAGAAGGTCTTAACGATTTTCTCCTCATGCGTCTCATTCATCCCTACAATTATCCTTCCCAAGTGGCCCTTAAAGGCTGACTCTTCCTGTGATGAACTGAAAAGTGGTTTCTGTTCTGGGTTGAACTGTTACTGTCTCATTGACATTCCCTACATCCTGTTTGGAAACGTTCATCTTCAACACCTGACCCTCTCAGAGGAGGGACTCCATCTGGCAGTGCTGGGCTTTCAGATGTAGGTCTGTTCCTGGCACAATGGTAACGAATCGCCTGCCGATGTGGGAGACTCAGGTTTGATCCCTGGGTCAGGAAGATCTCCTGGAGAAGGAAATGGCAGCCCACTCCAGTATCCTTGCCTGGGAAATCCCATAGTCAGAGGAGTCTGGTGGACCACAGTCCATGGGGTTGCAGAGTCAGACTCCATTGAGCACACATTTGTTTTTCTGTTCCTGCGAACAAGTTCTAGATGAAAAGCTCTGAACCTACATGTCAAGTTAACAAAAGCTTTCCTTCCAGGGGCTCAGAAAACATCATCTGCTTACAATTTCCGTTTGTCTTCCTCGAAAGGGAGCAAAGCCCATATTGTAACATCTGGTTGGGGGACTCTTTTCCAGATGGCCAGTGGGCTTGCTGCATGTGGGGACTTGGGAAGAAACAAATGGCTCCTGCCTTCTCTGCGATACACCTGTTTGTTTGCTGGCCTGTTAACCTTGGGTAGCCCTTTCCCAAATCACCCTGTGGCCATGTGTTGGAATCATGTCTTTGGATGAGAAAGAGAAGAATGTTCTGAGCTCACTGCGGGGCCCTAGGTTCTTTCCAAACTAACAGATATTCTCTTTGAAGCTGGTGGAAAGAGAGCAGGGCCATCTGGGAAGAGGTGTCTGCCCAGTTAGGCAGGGAGGGGCACCTCTCCTCTCACTAGGGAGGAGGAGAGGGGGTCCTTTCTCACTTACTGAGTGATGACTGTGTAAGAACACAGTCCAGGTGTGCAGCACGTTCCAGGAGAATTTATGATCCAAGAGGTAAGGAAGTGACATGACAGCGCCCCCAAAGCCAGGAGCACCCCTGATGCCCCCATCAAACGCACTGCAACCAGTATTGGGTATGGGGGCTGCTGGTTGTGGGACAAAAAGAGGAGGTTTGTGGAGGCCACTCAGGCAGGGGATGCGACATGTAAAGGTTTGGGGGGCATGCATTTCAGATGGCTCTAAAGGGGGGCCTGTGTGAGAGGGGAGTCGAGTGAGAGGTCTGGTCCCCTGAGTGCTGCAGCCCCTCCTCCATTCTCTCAGGGGACTCCCACTGCCTCAAAGAACACAACCCAGCACAGAAAAGTGGGGCAGTTCCTGGAGTGAAGCCTCTTTGACATAATGACTGGTTTTAGGCTGATTTATGGCAGAAAGAGAGAGATTGCCAGAGAAGGACAATGGTCGAGGAAGGGAGAGAGATTAGACACTGGAAACCTCGAGGGGCTAGTAATTCAGATAATTACGGTAAGGGCTGCGTGCTCCCCCACAGGCAGGGACCAAATCTGCTTCCCAGACCAAAGCAGATCACTGCTGATGAATTAATGCCTTGGCCAAAATAAACCAAACACTTAAAGAAAGAACTGCTCAAGTCTCGGGATGACAGCTAGCGCACGGGGCCCCAGGGAGCTCTCCTGAGCCCTGTGGCTTGTCCCGAGCAGGGGACTGGTGACACCTGGCACAGCCTGTGCCCTTGGCCTGCTGGGTCCATGTCCTCTGCACACGTGACCCTCACTGTGGCCTCTCTGAGCCTCCGTCTCCCCACGTGGTAGCACCTAGTCGTGTGGCTGTGTATAGACTGAATCAGATAATTTCATATAAAAAGATTACCCTGCTCCCTAGTGCCTTGAACCCTCAACAAAAAGCTGGTCTTTAAAAGTTGCTTCTCTTGCTTTAAATTTAACCTGACTTTCTCTCAAATGAATGCTGTTCAGTTGTATTCATTCCTCCATTCAGGCTTCTAAAGCATCATTATTAAGGAAAATATTTAATGACAAAAGCCATAGATGTTCAGTGTAAAAAAATAAAAAAAACAAACCCAACCAGGTCCAAAAACAAGACTATGAAGAAAATAGGAAAATGTTTCACTCAACACCTTGGTCCGGCTTCAGATCCTGGCTCTGCCCATTCCTGGCTCGTTGGCCTTAATTGGTTAAGTTTCTTGACCTCTTGGAGTCTAAATTATCCCAACTGCCAAGTAGAGGCGGAGAAAGCAATGGCAACCCACTGCAGTACTCTTGCCTGGAAAATCCCATGGACGGAGGAGCCTGGTAGGCTGCAGTCCCTGGGGTCGCGAAGAATCAGACACGACTGAAGCGACTTAGCAGAAGCAGCAGCAGCAGCCAAGTAGAGGTGGTATAATCCCAACTTCACATACTGCAAAATGAATGAGCTAATGCAGGTGTGTCCAGATGGGAGGCCCAGGCTGCCAAGTGCAATTCAGGAAGTAAATGCTAGTCTAGCAGGTGTCACGTCATTGTTACCATTGCTGTTGTGAACTTTCCTGCAGGGTGCAAAGGAGAGCCCGGGCTGGATGGCAGGAGAGGTGAGGATGGCCTCCCAGGGTCCCCTGGGCCCCCGGGACATAAAGGGGACATGGGAGAAGCAGGCTGTCCAGGAGCACCAGGTAAAGGGTTTCCATTTCTCTTCTTTTCTCTGGCCCAGTGAACCTGAGAACTGTGTACAAGTCCCTGGCCTCTCAAGCATTTGCCTTAGATACCAACTCACCAGGCTTTAGGGAGACAAAGCAAGAGGAACAGGAAAGAATGGACCCCCCCCCCCCCATGTTCTAACTGATACTTGACTATCATAAAAACAGGTCGAAGCCTTGTGTCCATTACTCTTCCAAAGCACTATTCATTATCATAAGAGGCTCAGCCATTTCTGCTGTTCACTTTCCCAATGTGAGCCTGGCATGGCTGTACCACTGAGAGGCTGTGCTGAAGCTCTTAGGGCCAGCAGGGGTGGTCTCACGTCTATAACTGGCTGAGTCACTTGGTCTCTGGTTTTCTGAGTTCATTCCTCTTATCATACAGCCATCAATACATTTTGTTGTTCAGTTGCTCAGTTGTGTCCGACTCTTTGCCAGCATACCAGACTTCCCTGTCCTTTACTGTCTCCTGGAATTTGCTCAAACTCATGTCCATTGAATCAATGATGCCACTTAAAAAGAATACAAGGCTTTTCTTGAAACTTGAGAGTGGGGCTTCGGTGAAGGCAGATAAGACCCTTTAGAATATAAATCTGAAATATAACTCATCAAGCAATATGTTAGGGCCTGAAGACTCCCAGATACAATCTCCTCTGTGGAGACTCTCTGGCAGTACCAGGTTAGTGATGAGAAGCAGGTGAAGGGGTGTGGGAGTGCTGAGATGCTGAGCAAGGGGCCTCAGGAAAATGGGAGCTGCAGACTGAAAGCAGAGATTGGCCGGCCATGGAGGAGTGTGGGCCCTCTGTTCCCTATACCCTGCTTTTCTAGTCTGAAATCTTAACTCATCAAATCTTGGTAAGTCAAACAAAACACATGAGCAGTCCTGATGCAGCCCACAAGCTACCAGGTTGTAGCCTCTGGTTTACAACATAGATGAGAAGAGCTGCCAGGCTTCCAGAAACCAAAACTTGTAACAAACACCTTTTTTAAAGGTGTCAAAGTCTAACTCTACCCTCTGCTTTTGGCAATTAGAAGTAGCCACTGACCTTCTTCAGTAGGTTGTCCCCTTAGAGAGGCCAAAGGAGATGTCCCTGCTCATCCTCTGAACAGCTGTTCATTTCCCACCAGCCAGTTTGAGATCTAGAATTTGGGCTTCTTCCACCTCCCTTTCTTAGAAAAGATTCAAAGCCAAACATATGGGCCTCCCTGGTGGCTCAGCAGTGAAGAATCCGCCTGGCAATGCAGGAGACCCGGATTCAATCCCTGGGTTGGAAAGATCCCTTGGAGTAGGAAATGGCAACCCACTCCAGCATTCTTGCTTGGGAAATCCCATGGACAGAGGAGCCTGACGGGCTATACAGTCCCTGGGTTGCAAAGAGTCAGACACGACTTGGCGACTAAATAATAATCACAATGGACTCTAAACCCTTGTCCTTCTTAGAATGGAACTGACAATATGAGAGAACCATGGAACAAGTCTGGGAGGTATAAGACAGATCAACTTTTGAGATTCACCTTTTCAGAGAGCAGACTCCTAATCTAGTTGGAAAAGTCTGGGCTGGGAAATGACTGGCTGTCATTACCCCATCGTTCTTCTTAGCACTTATCCTTTATTAAGTATTTCACAGTTTGCCTTTTCATTATGCTTATTGCTTGTTATTTCTCCTCTTCAAGTAGAATGTAAGCTGTAGGAGGGCAGGTATTTTCAGCTATTTCTATGCTGATGGAACCCAAGCAGCTAGAAGTTGCTAAACCCTGTCTTTGTTGAATGAGTTGTTCGGGTGCTTTGCAGTTGTGTGAGGGGGTCATTCCTCTCTGTTCTCTGGGTACTTAGCATAGCACCAGACAGAGGTACTTGGAAATATCTGTTAAACTTAACTCCCTAAACCACCTTTCTTTATGTTTTTTTTATTCTTCCAGGCCCTCCTGGGCCCGTAGGGGATCCTGGGCCCATAGGGTTTGGCCCTGGATACCTCAGTGGCTTCCTCCTGGTTCTCCACAGTCAGACGGATGGAGAACCCACCTGCCCCATGGGCATGCCCAGGCTCTGGACTGGGTATAGTCTGCTATACCTGGAAGGACAGGAGAAAGCTCACAATCAAGACCTAGGTATGTAGATGGCACGTGGTCACCCAGCTTCATTGCTTATGAGCAAAACTTCTGGGTTAGTTTCATGGATTCATCAATATCTTGAATGATCACTCATCTTCTATGAGATGTTTTTTTCTTTTTCAACTACCATGCTAAGTCTCAACTAATTCTGTTATATCTATGACCCTGTTCTAGCTATATCATTATTATATTTTTATTTCTAATTTTAAATACTAATTATTATAAAATGTAAAATGATAAATATGAATTTTTTATAAATATTTAAAATTATAATGATTATAAAATAAAATTATAAAATAACTATTTTATAATTTGGGTTATTTATAATTTTTAATAATTATTATAATCTGACTATATATTATTAGTTTAAAAATAATTCTTCCTTTGTAACTATAACTCTGATATAAAATGTAATTTTTATTTCCCAAAGTAAATGATTTAATC
>SJYA01000262.1:595747-621462 GCA_006410615.1 Neotragus moschatus
TTCCTTAGTAACTATAACCCTGATATAAAATGCAATTTTTATTTCCCAATGTGAATGATTTAATCAGGATATGGTTGGTTCCTGGAAATGCTGCCTCAATTCCTGAGTCGATAAGATCCCCTGGAGAAGGAAATGGCAACCCACTCCAGTATTCTTTTGGAATTCACTGTCAAATGAAATACATTTGACACATAACATGGTGTAAGTTTAAGGTGTTTAAGGTCTTTATATATATATGATCTGATCCATATATATATATATATATATCTTAATGACTTCATTGTAGCGATTGTTGGCACCTCCATCATATCACAGAGTTATCATTTCTTTTTTGTGGTGGGAATAATTACGATCTGATCTCTTCATAAATTTGATGATTATGCTACAATATTGTTGTCTATATTCATTCCACAATGCATTGGATCACTAGGACTTATGTATCCACTAGTTGCAAATTTATACCCTTTAACAACTTCACTTTGAGAAAAGTAAAGTTTACTTTACTTACTCAGAACTTTATTTTGAGCATCATTCCTTAGCACTGTTCGTCAATTTCTAATAGTAGATTTGTAAGCCTCAAGAACTGACTTCTAAGTTGAGGGTGGAGTCCCCAGGTGCTGACACTTATGATCCCCCTAAGACAGTGGTGGTTGCAGTGGTGGGTGCAGGAGGGCTGTGCCCACAGGATCAGGTGGTGGTGAGGTGTGTCCTGTCACTGGGCCTGACCCCCACTATCGGTAAGGGTGATAAAAGCATGCAGGCTTGTGAGGGGCACCTACTTTCTCGTGTACCATCAGTGTCTCCTCCCCTGCCCTGCTCTAGCCAGAGCCACCCCACTGTGGCTGCACTCTACAGAGCGCTTGGAATAAAATCCAAATTCCTCAATGAAATGGACAAAGCCTTCATCCTCTGGTCTGCTTTACTGGGTTGGCTGAAAACGTGTAATCTTACGGAAAAACCACAAGGAACTTTTGGGCCAACTCAATACTCCAGCAACGCTAGAGATAGACACAAACCTACTCTCCCCACCTTCGCCAGGGCTGAACTCTGAGTTCTTTGAGCTCCGTGCTCCCTAATTACCTTTAACCCTCTTTGCTGCTGTATAAACAGGCTTTTCCTTTGAACCATCACCACCATCTCCAAACCTGGCCAAACCTTGTTTGGAATTCAGATTCTGGCTTCCAATCACTTCTTGCAGCCATCCAGCTTGGGTGCCCGGGAGCTCCCACTTCTCAAGGCTTGTCTTGCTGTATTCCCACGGCCCCTTGGCTCCTCCAGCTCCCCACCCACTCCAAGCCGGGCCAGCAGCTTCCTGAAAATTCCTGAAGCTCTTCGAGAAGAGGTGTGCTCATGTCTGGCTCGAGCATCCTGGCCTGTTGCTTGACTCAGGAGAGCAATCCAGGAAAAAAAAAACAGCCTGACCCGTGAGGCCCGAGAGGCTGCCAAAGTGGTCAGGTGCCCATAGCAGCAGGCTTTGGCCAGGCTCCGCCCCCACTCCGCGACCCGGTCCCCCGCCCCCTGCCAATGCCAGAGGGGTGTCTGCAGAGAGCCCGGGTAGGGAAGCTCATCCCAGAGCAGAGCACTCAGCCTCCACGTGGTCTCCCCTGCCCAGGTCTGGCGGGCTCCTGCCTCCCCATCTTTAGCACGCTGCCCTTCGCCTACTGCAACATCCACCAGGTGTGCCACTATGCCCGGAGGAACGACAGGTCCTACTGGCTGGCGAGCACCGCGCCTCTGCCCATGACTCCACTCTCGGAGGACGAGATCCGCCCGTACATCAGCCGCTGCGCCGTGTGCGAGGCCCCCGCCCAGGCCGTGGCGGTGCACAGCCAAGACCAGTCCATCCCCCCGTGTCCGCGGGCCTGGAGGAGCCTCTGGATCGGGTACTCCTTCCTCATGGTGAGCCCCTGCTCCTTCGCCGTCCCTAAGACCCGCTCCGCGCTCCTTTCATCCGCACTCGATGGTAATTTGAGAATCCAGGGCCAATGGGCAACAGTTTGGCATGAGGGTCATGAAGGCCACCCGAAACAGCCTGCTGAGACACAAGGCCACTCTTCTGCTTATTGTGGATGAATTTTTGTACTACTTGGGTAGAATTTAGAGGATGGATTTGGATCAGCCCGCAGTAAAAGGGGCTTCCCTAGTAGCTCACGCAGTAAAGCGACTGCCTACAATGAGGGAAACCTGGGTTCGATCCCTGAGTTGGGAAGATCCCCTGGAGAAGAAAATGGCACCCTACTCTAGCACTGTTGCCTGGAAAATCCCGTGGACCGAGGAGCCTGGTAGGCTACAGTCCATGGGGTTACAAAGAGTCGGACAGTTCTGAGCGACTGAGCGACTTCACTTTTCAGTGAAAGGGGTTTCTTTTTGTGTGTGCACCCATCTCCTTCCCCATGTACCCTTTCCTTTGTTGTGCTTATGGAGTCACTATGTCCTGTCCGAC
This sequence comes from Neotragus moschatus, assembly GCA_006410615.1. NCBI lineage: Eukaryota > Metazoa > Chordata > Mammalia > Artiodactyla > Bovidae > Neotragus > Neotragus moschatus. Next base: position 598,191 of record SJYA01000262.1, read on the forward strand.
TCTTTGTGATCCCATAGACTCCAGCCCGCCAGGCTCCTCTGTCCGTGGGATTACCCAGGCAAGAATACTGGAGCGGGCTGCCATTCCTTTCTCCAGGGGATCTTGCTAACCCAAGGTTCTCCTGCAATGGCAGGCAGGTTCTTTACCACTGAGCCACCAGGGAAGCCTGTCCTTTGCTGTTTGCTCAGTCGCGTTTGACTCTTTGGGACCCCATGGGCTGTAGCCTGCCAGGCTACCCTGCTCCATGGGATTTTCTAGGCAAGAATACTGGAGTGGGTTGCCATTTCCTCCTCCAGGGGATCTTCTTGCCAGGGATTGAACCCGTTTCTCCAGCGTCTCTGGTATTGCAGGCAGACTCTTTACCACTGAGCCAACTTTCCTTAGCAGATCATAGTCTCTTCTTCCTGGGATGATTTTTAGGAAAAATGTGAAGTCAGGCCCAGACCTGGGTGTGTCACTGGTTGGGTCTGGGGTTGTCTGTGCATGTCTGAGCCCTAATTCTCTCCTGTTGTCTGGGTAGCACACAGGCGCTGGGGACCAAGGAGGCGGGCAGGCCCTCATGTCCCCAGGCAGCTGCCTAGAGGATTTCAGAGCTGCACCATTCCTGGAATGCCAAGGCCGGCAGGGAACTTGCCACTTTTTTGCCAACAAGTATAGTTTCTGGCTGACAACGGTGAGACCGGACTTGCAGTTTTCCTCTGCACCATTACCGGACACCTTGAAAGAAAGCCATGCTCAACGCCAGAAAATCAGCAGGTGCCAGGTCTGTGTGAAGCATAGCTAAGATCCCACCTTTCGCAATCAGGTCACCAAGAGAAACTTGCCAGGAGGCTGAGACATCCTAGGACGTGCTAAGAGATTCAGTGGTGCTCATCTTAGACTCCTGGTTTCGCCCTTCCTTCTGTTTCGATGTGGTTATTCCCAGAGGACTATATAATTCCTTCCTCTGTTCTGGACAGATTAAGCAAGTGCTACACATATGGATTTGTTTGGACCTACCAATCTAGACGAAACCCAGATATTCTTCTTTCATGGAGGATAGTGGGAAAAGCTGGCTTTATTTAAAAGTATGCTAATTCAGGGGAAAGCAAATAGATGATAAAGGCCAGATTACAAATGACATTACTGGAAACTTCATTCACTGGTTAATAGCAACTCAAACAATTGAAGTCAATTACTCTATAACACAGTGGGCTTCTGGATGGATGTTACAAGGAAAAAAAAAAAAAAAGGCCAGCAAATGAACTAGGAAGTAGAGATTTCCTACGTTTCAAAATGATTTCCTCTGTAATCTATTTTTCCATGCACTTTAAATAATTGTAAAACCATGACCAAAGGAGATTAAAAAAAAAAAAAAAACAATCCACACAGCCAGCCTTAACAGTTCATTTCAAAGCAGAATGAATCATTATGCCATGAAGGACCATGGTTGCTATATTCCAGAGATGAACATTAGCATAAAACACATCGCAAATGAACATAAAACATTATGTTCCCTTCTGCATTTTTCAGAAAATAGAAATGCCTACTTTGGCAACCCTTTGGAAAAGTAGCAATTATGGGGCAAAAATATGTTCAATAAGGGATTAAGAGCCTAAAAGCTATTAATGAATATTAAGGCAGTGATTCACAAAAATTGATTCCCCACTGCAGTGAACTTCCAAACAGACCGCTTTGGCCCAGTCGGGGTCCGACTTGTCTTCTGCGCTTGTGTGTGTGTGTGTTAATGGGCCTGGAGCCACGTGGGGCCACATTCACACAAAGCAGACCCCTTCCCTCCCCTGGGTACGCCTACAGAGCCGCCCCACAGCCCCACAAAGGACACTTTCCCGCCATCCACATAATGGCATCTCACCCAGGGAAGTGACAGAGCTATCATTATGCGCTTGGGAGGAAATGAAGGGCCGACTTAATTAAACTAAGGTAAGAAGATTCATTGAAGTCATTGCCAGCCCCGGCCCCCGCCAAAGACCTGGCACTTTTCAATGAAACAAAGACAATCTACAGCTTGAATCTTATGTTCTGTTATTGGTTTTTACAGGAGCTTCCTGTTTTTCCTATACTAAAAACATTCTTGTATTCTATATCAGTATTAGACCAAGTCAGCAGTTTGATATTTGGCTTTTTTTTTTTTTTTTAATAAAAGCTTAGAGGTCATGTTACTTTATAGTGAGTAAAATGTCCTTTTCTGTCTAGCAAAAGGATACATCTTCTATTTTGCTAGAATTCTGTGATCTAATCCTGAAAATCAAAAGGCTTATTGGAAAAGACTTTTATTAAATTTCCTTTTCTCATGTTAAAAAAATGATATTTTAGAGAAAACTAAAGAAATTTCCCATGAGAAAGTGACATTCATTTTAGTGCTTAGTTTCAATGCACTTAATAATAATTAAAACGTTGTTTATAAGAAATGCTTTTCTTGCCAAATATTGATTGGGAGTGTGCTCTTATATGTAGAATATATTTCAAATGAATCTTGCTCTGGGCTGCCCCCAGGATGGCAATTTATTTTAAGGCTGCTTCCTGGTAAAAAGAGAAAAATGTACATTTTAAGAGGAAATATTATCTTGATGTACCAGAATATTTCCTAGTTCATTTGATCCTTTATTAATTTTTTTAAACTCTGGCATGTTAAATATTTGCATACACCTGAAATTTAAGCCAATTTCAACCTTATTTATAATTACAGTTTTCCGAATCCAAAAGTTTTTTCATATATTACCTATCGGGCCTTCCAAAAATTCATCTCGTTCATTCATGAAATTGTTCTGAGAACATTTTCTGGGAAGACGAAAGGGTGATTGATGGACCATAAGAAAAGATATCTTGTTTGCTATTTTAAACACCTTCATTTTAGTATCAGAATATTATCTTAACAAACTGACCAAATAAATTAAAAAAAAAAAAAAACAGCCTGAGTTAAGTGGACAAGTTTCTTCACAGTGAGTCCAAGGTAGTGTACAAGGCTGATTTCAAAATACTCGTATCACAAGAGCCCCCTCTAAATGCAGTACAAATGCTGCCTGCTGATTTTGAAAAATTATTTTCAGTGCTCGAAAAAGCAAGACTATGGAAAAAATACTGTCTTGCGTTAGAAAACCACATTATTTTTGAGGCCATTAGTTTCTTTATCTGGTTACCCATCAGTGTACTTATCTCCTTTCTCTCTGAAGGATGAACAAAGCTTTAAAGTTCTTCTCCTAATCCCTTACTGGTGATTATCCTTATCAAAAGCTCTTTCTCCCACACCCTCTCCCCCAGCGAGTTAGTTGAAATGCTTCTGGACTGCCCAAGGACAGTTGCTATGAGTCAGGTTCTTATTCTCAATGAGTGGAGTGCATCCATGCTGCCAGTGGAGGGAGGCTTATCCACCATAATCCCTCCTCTCTCAGATTCCCCTAGACCTCAATTTCAGTTGCCACTTCCTGTGGATTGCTACCTTCTTCTCCAACCTCACTGCACCTGTCTTAACATAGCCTTTGTCCTTCACCTCTGCTTGTGTAGTAGACATCTCCCAGCTGCTGCCTCCAGTTTCAAATTCCCATCATTTCTCTAAGATGCAAACTTGATTTTGTTCCTTTTTGGCTTTTGTTGTTGTTCAGTTGCTCAGTCGTGCCCAACTCTTTGCAACCCCATGGACTGCAGCACACCAGGCTCCCCTGTCCTTCACTATCTCCCGAAGCTTGCTCAAACTCATGTCCATTGAGTCAGTGATGCTATTCAACCATCTCATTCCCTGTCACCCCCTTCTCCTCCTGTCTTCAATCTTTCCCAGCATCAGGGTCTTTTCCAAGTCAGCTCTTTGCATCAGGTGACCAAAGTATTGGAGCTTCAGCTTCAGCATTAGTCCTTCCAATGAATATTCAGGACTGAGTTCCTTTAGGATTGACTGGTTGGATCTCCTTGCAGTTCAAGGGACTCTCAAGAGTCTTCTGCAACAATGCAGTTTGAAAGCATCAATTCATTGGCGTTCAGTCTTTGTGGTCCAGCTCACATCCATACATGACTACTGGAAAAACCATAGCTTTCACTATATGGACCTTTGTCGGCAAAATGATGTCTCTGCTTTTTAATACGCTGTCTAGATTTGTCATAGCTCTTCTTCCAAGGAGCAAGTGTCTGTTAACTTCATGGCTGCAGTCACTGTCCACAGTGATAAATGACCCCACTGCCCACAAAGTCTAGATGGCTTCCCACAGGGGCAAAGGGCTGTGGGAACTCTCTGCTCATCACAGAGGCACGTTCCTCTCTCTGTGACTTTGCTCCTGCTCTTTCCACCAGCGATGTCCCTGTCCCACCCCGGTAAGTTTACCTGGCAGACAACAACTTATCTTTAGACTGAATTAGCTGGTAGGGAGGACTGTGTACATTTCTCCACGATGATCTGGCCTCCGTTCTGCTGCTCCCAGTACGAGTCAGGGATTTGCTCACTCTCTCATGCTTTCCCCACAGCTCCTGTAACATCTCATCCCTCTGCCTTCATTCTCTTGCTAAAATGTAAGCTCAGAGGGCAGGGACCATGCTTCATTCATTGCTGTATGCTCAGGGCTCACATAGAGCTGAGCATGTTATTGACTCCTAATTCTTTCTTCACTGACAATTCAAATAAGCATCATTAGACATTAGATGTTCAGCTCTGGGTATTGGTTCTCATTGACAAAATGGTTACAAGTACAAACCATTTCTTACTTCAAGCAATTTTAATGTGGCAACCTATCTGCGCACCCACAACCTCCTCTTACAATTGTTGACAGAAAGCAGACTGATAAACTTTGACCATCATCCACTCCTGAAATGTAGCGTATTTATGTTTAGTCGCCAAATCATGGCCAACTCTTTTGTGACCCCGTGGACTGAGCCCACCAGACTCCTCTGTCCATGGAATTTCCCAAGCAAGAAAACTGGACTGGGTTGCCAATTCCTTCTTCAGGGGATCCTCCTGACCCAGGAATCAAACCCATGTCTCTTGCATTGGCAGGCAGGTTCTTTATCCCAGCGTCCCCAGGGCTCCCCTGAAATGTAGCATACTTTTCCATAAACTGAAACTTTAGAAATAACATTCGAGAGATTCGACAATGAGAGAAGACTCTTCGTGGAAATGTGATATGTCTTAACTCATGCTGTAGGCTGTGTTCCCTTGTGATCTTGAATGTCCTAGCATAAAATCCCCTCTACAAAATTTGTGTATGTTATTGGTGCTGAGGAAAAGAGTAACAGAATGGTTTACTAAAACTGGATTTATCAAGGGTTTTATTTTGAGCCTCTTAGAGATTATAATAAAACAAATCATTCTCTGTGTTTCAGGAAATTACATGGATTTGTTCTTCTGTCAGCTCACCAGCCTAATTTTATCATTGTTACTTTTATTTGGTATGGCTGCAAGAACAGTGGAAAGATGTGGCCTTAAAGTTGGTTGAACCTAGGTTTCAATTCAGCTATCCCTTTCCAGTGGCAGCACCCTGGGTGATACAACTCCCTGACCCCCATTTCCCACATTTACAAAATGGGGCTTAATGCCTACTCTTGCATTGAAAATTAACTCTAAGATTATATGTCCAGCATGTAGCTGACCTCGTACCTTTATTATGGCCACATCTCCAATTTAAAACAAGCCCTTTCGTATGAAAACATACTTCTTGGGATTCTTTACATAGTAGAACATGATGATTCTCACAGGGCATATAAATTACTGATCAGAATTACTTATACCTGGTCAATTCTTAATGTCTTCGGGAAAGCTATTTTATTCCAATTCTCGAAGTTACGGTACCACCTGTGAAAAAAGTCACCATTTCCTGCAGGATCGTTATCAGGAAGTTCTTCAGGGAACAAAACAATTGACATTAAAAATCAGTCCTCTGCAGCTGCCACTGTTATTATCTGCCAGAGATTCTGCACAATGCATTTCCAGCCACCAAGGTTGGCTGCCACATCCATGTGAAATGCTTGAATTTTATGGTGCTTAAATATTTAATGATTCATAGGAAAAAAATGTGAAACGTGTCTGATAAATTGCATCCCTTTATCTAACCTACAGTTGTAAAGTTAAAGACTTTTCAACATGTAACATTTGCAAGGTGCCTGGTTTGCTATTGACATTGAAATGTTGTATTGCAATTTATACTATCACTTATTATATATAAAACTCTCTGATGACCTCCAAAAACAACTGTGTTTTATCTGGTGCATTCATTTTCTTTCAAGCCGAAGTGAGTTTACTGCTTAACCTACCATGTAATATGGCCTGCCTGAGGGTTGGGGGGAACAGGAAAGGTTACATGGTAGAAGTGTGGTCTGCAGATGGGAAGAGCATGAGCAGAGCTAGACAGTGACACCTCTCCCCTCACCCCAGCTCCCCGCCGCCCTGCCATCCCCGGGCTTGGGAAAGCATGATTCTGAGGCTTCAGGGAGCACTGTCCTCCATTCAGTGGTGAGCTGGGGTGGACATGAAACCAAACCTCTGCTGAACTGCATTCACCTGCCAGCCTGAGGCTCTGCTCTCGTGGGTCTCGGTTGTCCCATCAGTTGAAGAATGAGACCACCTGCTTCACAGGGGTGCTGTAAGGGTTAAAAGTAAGAGCTATAGGGGACTTCCCTAGCAGTCCAGGGGTTAGGACTTTGCCTTCCAAGGCAGGAGGTGTGGGTTTGATCCCTGTTCAGGGAGCTTATATCCCACATGCCTCACACCGAAAAGCCAAAACATAAAGCAGAAGCAATATTGTCACAAATTCAATAAAGACTTCAAAAAAGTTCCAAAAAAAACTTAAAAAAATTAAGAGATATAACTACAAAGAGATATAAAATGGAAGGTACTGTTACTGACAACCAAAGTAGCTGGAAGTTAGGGGCTAGGAGGTATTTTTATTCTCATAGCACAGAGGTGGGTGCAGTGCAGATATTCAATAGCTGTTTTATGGAGCAACTTTTTTTAATTAGGAGGGAACTTCAGTGGTTATTTGGTCCAGTTGGGCTTCCCAGGTGACAGTGGTAAAAAAAAAATCTGCCTACAAATGCAAGAAATGCAGTTTTGGTCCCTTGTTTGGAAGATTCTCTGGAGGAGGAAATGACAACCCACTCCAGTAGTCTTGCCTGGGAAATCCATGGACAGAGGAGCCCAGTGGGATACAGTCCATGAAGTTGCAAAGAGTTGGACATGACTTAGCAACTGAGCACGCACAATTGTGTCCTCACTTAACAGAGCAATAATGTTAGCAAGTGAACATTTCTTGAACACCTACTGTATGACAGGAACAGTATGAACCCTGTGGTATGAGCTCCCCTCAACTTCTCAACTATCCTGTCTTAGAGATGAGGAAGCTGAGGTTGAGAGAGGATAAATGACTCGCTCAGGGTCACACAGTCAACACCAGGAGAACTTGAACCCTGGTCCATCAATTGCTTAAGATTGTGCTTTACCCACTACACCATGGCCTCCCATACTGTTGGTTTTATCACACAATTCTCTACCCAAGCAGCAATATGCATTACAAACAAATTCAGTGATTTCTGCTAGTCATGTTCTGGTTTTCCTTGATAAAGTCTAAATTGGATGTTCCAAACTGCCAGTTCATCTGAAGACCCTGAATAAGATGTCAAAAATGCCATGGGGGGAAAAGCAGTGTGCACAGGCACACAAACACACCTGCAAAGGAACAGTGGGCAGACCTGGTGGTATCCACAGAGGCTCCTTGGTGATGCCCTGTGAAGGTCTTGGAATCTTGAGTTTTGTGCTCTGCATAGCAGCATTCGTGACATGGAACCAGCTCAGGGCACAGGAGGATGGAGACCTCTCCCCACCATCTGTAAACCTTGGGGAAGGCCTGGATGTTTCTGCTTCTATGGGCAAAAGGGTGCTGGGAAAGATTGAGGGCAGGAGAAGGGGGTGACAGAGGATGAGATGGTTGGATGGCATCACCAACTCAACGGACATGAGCTTGAACAAACTCTGGGAGATAGTGGACAGGGAAGCCTGGTGTACTGCAGTCTGTGGGGTCGGAAAGAGTCGAACGAGACCGAGCGACTGAACAACTACATGGACAAAAGCTTTCTTTCAAGTAATTCTTTCTTGTGACTCAAGAAAACAGACACACAGTCAACAGTATCAAGCAGCAACAGGCACCTCTTTCAGCGTGTGCCACTGGTGATGTTATGCATGAGCTTCTGTTTCACTCCAGAAAACTTTACTGGTTTTAACACTTCAGACGTTGTATCAGGTGCTATGACGAGATGCACAGAAACACAGAGTCCTGCCTTTGTGAAGCTTACAATCCAGAGACCTTCTTCAGGATAGCTAGCAATTCTAAGTGGCTTGTGGAAACTGTGATGAACACCGTCCAAGGGCAGATCATTCTCGGGGCAGAACGGGGAGGGTCTGGATGCGCTGAGAGAGAGGAATAGGCTACTTCATGGAAGCCACATGGTCAGGGATGCTCGTGGCCTGGACAGTGATGAGACCTGTTAGTAGCAGCACAGACTCCCTTAGGGATAAATGAGGGTGAGGCTGAAAGGCTGGCTGGAGCCCCATGGTTGAGGTGAACGAGTTTGACCTTTATCCTTTGGGAACAGAGAAATGAGAAAAAGGTACTGAGATGGTGAGTGGCATCACAAAAATAGATTTTGGAAGATTACTGGGCAGTGCTATGTAGAGCTGAGTGAAGACAAATTTTAAGTATTGAGTGGGGCAATGAACAGAGATTTTAAGCAGGGAGTCTGTGACTCTAAAATAGAAGCCTGAGGCAAAAGCAGAAAGAAAATGATTGCAGTAATCCATAGCAAGGGAAGGGAAGAGATGATAGGATTGTTTTTTAATGACTTGTTGTTGTTCAGTCACTCAATTGTGTCCGACTCTGCGACCCCACGGACTGCAGCCCTCCAAGCTTCCCTGTCCTTCACCATCTCCTGGAGTTTGTTCAGACTCATGTCCATTGAGTTGGTGATGCCGTCCAACCATCTCATTCTCTGTTGCTCCTTTCTCCTTCTGTCCTCAATCTTTCCCAGCATCAGAGTCTTTTCCAAAGAGTCAGCTCTTTGCATCAGTTATTAATTGAATACAATTCTTTACTGACTCTTTCAAGAGAAACTAGGACGAGGGAGGCGGTCAGGTCTGCCACACCCTCTGGGTTTTATTGTCCTTTTCTGGTGATGGGTCTCAGTCTTTTAATCCCCCAGGAGGCTCAGTGGTAAAGAATTTGCCTGCCAAAGCAGGAGACACTGATTCTATCCCTGGGTTGGGAAGATCCCCCCTGGAGTAGGAAATAGAAACCCACTCCAGTATTCTTGACTGGAAAATTCCTTGGATAGAGGAACCTAGCGGGTTACAGTTCACGGGGTCGTATAGAGTCAGACACCTGAGCAACTCCGTTTACTTAGATTCTTACTTCCCAAGCAGCAGAACGTGTGACGTATATGTATACTGGCTCCAATTCTACAGAAACCAGCCTTTTACTGTCCAGGCCTCAACAGCAGACAGCTTAAAAGGTCAGAGGGGCTGTGAACAATCATGTACAACTTTGGAATCACAGGTACTAAATACATTCAAGGTCATAAAGAGGAAGCGATTTTAACTGGTTCCTCATCTTGAAAACCAAGGAAAGAGTCTGAATTAAGAGGTCTCCTAAGTTGACTGATCACAACCAAAGCATGGGAATGTTTAACAGACAACCGGGAAATCACTATTAAGCAAAGAAGCCAAATTTAAAACCAGCTCTAAATGCTCACTCCCTGAGAGATAATTAGTTGAATACACTGGTTTTTGTTGTCTTTCTCAACCCTATTTCAGTTTTGTGGTGTAACTTTGGAGATTCCTAACTGTAGGAAGAAAAAATAAGATGGCTCTTGAAAATAATGAGCACTGGTGAGAAGCAAGCCTATTAACTGAGCAAAGTAGTAATTTCTAAAACATCTTTATTGTTGTGCTAAGATAACTGGTCTATATTTATAACTGAAATGACCTTTCCCACATCTATAAAGTTTAGTGATAATCCACTCCATAAATAAGGTGCGCCTACTACAATTACACCCTTTGCAATCCAGTTCTGGTGTCTTTACATCTGACAAGTGAGACAGAGCAAGGAGCTACCATTACTAGACTTGACAGCCATAAAAAAATTATAAACACCTCCATATACAGTGGCTGGACTTTCACTGCATTGAAGAAATACTCTGGTGAGAAACCAACACTGATAAACCTCTGCTGGGAGGCAGGGGCCCGCCTTCGGGCGATGCAGTGAGAGAGCTGCAAAGTGCGGAGTCAACGAGACCTCGTTCCACGGCCATTCACGATCTGTGCTCCTGTGTAGGAGGCATGTCTTTCTACAGTTGTGTGCAAGTAATCGTAGAGCCAAACATAAAGGTCAGAGTTACCTTTGCAATGTGCTATCAGAAGACGGAGTGTAAGAATGAGGTTATTCCCAGTAGGGGGCTTTCCAGGTAGTGCTAAACAACCCGCCTGCCAATACAGGAGACGTAAGAGACCTGGGTTTGATCCCTGGGTTGGGAAGATCCCTTGCAGGAGGAAATGGCAACCCACTCCAGTATTCTTGCCTGGAGAATCCCAGGGACAGAGGAGCCTGGTGGGCTACAGTCCATGGGGTTGCAAAGAGTCGGACACGGCTGCACCGACTTAGCATGCACACATTGCCAGCAGGGGTCATGGGAAACAAGTTTTAAGAGTTTGGGAGAAGAGGAATGACATTTGGCTTAAACATTTCAATTTTAAAATGTCTGAAGCTGCAAGACTCAGAGATACAATTCGTACTATAAATGTGCTGCATGTCACTCTGTATCAGTCATAAATTAAGCTGAGGAGCTCAGGTAACATTGTTCCAGCTGGCAGGTCAGAGTGCTCCCAGGTCTCAGGTGGTTTGTTAGCTCATCCACATGCAAGTGACAAGGTCTCACCCAGGTCAGCTGAGATTAGGAGCCAGGCACAAAACTGCATAGTTGGTACACTCCAAATGTGTGAAATATACACGAAGACTGAAAAAGCAATATCCTTAAAATCTTAACCCCGGTGGAGACACAGGTGATTTTTAAATTGCACACGTATTTTTTTTGTATTTCTGTTTATATTGTAAATTTTATCAACAGAGACACAATACTTATTTTGGAGTCCATTTTCCTGATTATATATTTCTTCATTTATTATTATATAAGTCACTTTTCCCATTGCAAAAGTGGTACACACATATACATATACACACATTTTAAAAAGAGAACAATATAAAATTGTGAAAAACAGAAAGTAAAATCCTATGCACTGCACCTTCCTAAATAACCTCTGTTAACACGTGGGTGCATTTCCTGCCAGATGCTGGCGTTATGCATATGCAAGGTATATATATTACTTTCATAATCAGAAAACTGTATAAATGCTAGATAAAGCCATGGAGGAAGATCCTTTTCTGCCTCTAACTCTCTTTAAATATAAATATCTCAGTGACATAAGACATCAGTGATATTTGACCTTTTCCTTTTATTCATGAAACACAAGCACCAGGAAACACGTCTTAAGTGACTTGGGGTCTGTGTGTCGGGGAGTGTCTTGGAGGGTGGCTGTTACAGTGGTCCATTAAAAGGCACTTTTGTGAGAAAACAAAATACTTCTTCAGGAAGGATTTCTATGTGACCAAGCTGCTGGTCACTCCTCTGCACGTGGCACCTGCTGCTGCTCTGCTGGTTAGTTCAATACAAGTCGGATCCCCAGGATGTGACATCGTCCCCGGAGAGGCTCCTGCAGCTGGGTTGTCGGTGCCACCTGCTGGGTTGTGGCGTGTGGAACTGGTTTCCCATCTGAGGTCTCACTTAAACTTTTCCACTGATACATCCTGGGAAGGCAGAGGGGCATCAGAGAAAAGCAGGTTCGCTGCAGACACCACTCATTCGCAAGGCGCCTGGGCGAGGGAGGCCGGGACGACTTCCTGCAACGACGGCTACGTCCAGGGCCTGGAAAGTCACCATGGCAGCGTGCCAGGAGGATGAGGGATGGCTCCCCACTTCCTGCCAAGTCGGGCACTGAGCAGGAGGGGGGCCTGATCTTCTGGGCTGGTGAACACAAACCTCCGGGCAAAGGTCAGGATCTTCAAAGACATAATAAGGCAGAGGCTCCACTGAGTCAGCAGTGAGAGACGGGAGCGTGGAGACTGGCCCCTATGTGGAGATGCCCGAGCTTCTGTCTGCAAGAGAACAAGGTCGGAAGTGCCATTCCCAGAGAGCTGGGGGCTGTCAAAACAAGCCTGGCCTCCAGACGTCAACCAGCTCAAGACATCAACTGGACTCATGGAGGCCGAAGGATGACAGGCCACTGCAGATGTGAGCAACTGGGATGGTCACGTGCACGCTCTGCTTTTGTACAAAATTGAGGGTCTGGGGGTAACTACTGCACAACTGGACCGTGTTTGTTCACAAGGCTGGGTCGCCTCACTGGCTATCGAATCTGCGCAGCCACTGTCTCCTCATTTCTTCTTCTGGTGAGAGACGGAACCCATAGGCCGGGGAGCTGCTTCTGCGATTTCCTGAAGAGAGAAAGCACAAGGTAGAGTCAAGCTGCCCTTGTTCAAACATTCACAGGGCTCTGCATTCCAGATTCCAAGGGCGGGGGGAGAAGATGGCTTGGGTGTTATCTTTAGCATGAAACAGAGACAGAACAAACATATTTCAACTGCAGCTGTCAATATGACATTGCGACATCAAGTCAACGTTTTGAGTGGGGTCCAGTCCGTGAAGCTAATTTGACTCATTTTGAAACTTCTTGACAATCCTCCCATTTCTATGTTGGTTTTTTTTCCCCCCTACCATGCTCCATAATTTGCACCATTTAATTTCCCTAATGTCTCAAGGGCTTAGTTTATCTTTTCTTAATGCCCTAAAATAACTTTGTCACTATCTGTAATGTCCTCATTGGATGTGCTCAGAGGTGTCTCCCGATGAGCCTGAGGGTCTCCCTACCCCTCCCTCTAACCTGCTATCTCCTGAACCTCACCAGCCAGCGGGAATCACACCTGCCTGAGACGAACAAGCACACACAGGGCATCAGGGCCCACAGAGCAGAGGCAGTGTTACCATAATGACCAGTATTGGGGCAGGCAGACAAAAATACAGGCATAATATGCGAACATAATATGAAGGACCATGGAAGTCATTACTGAAAAGAGCTTCTTGGGGCTGCAAACAGACCAAGAAAATCATTTGCAATGATAGAAGCACTTCAGTTTACTGAATTAAAAACAAGAAACAATGGAAGATCCAGGCATTGTTGGGGGCGGGGCGGTAAGAAAGGAGTAACAACAGACAGTCCTTGATCTTAACGAACCAGCAAGCTAACTCTAATAAAAGAGCTTTAATGTCCACGATGAGGCAACCATGCAGGGCATCACTGATGGATACAGACAAATAGCAGATTCACTTTTAAGCACGTGGACCAAGAAGACTGTTCTTTTTCCCTTCTGAGCCTCTGCTAACTCTGTTAGCTCACTTTGGAAGGCCTGCTCCCCTCACCTACATCCATCACAAGCTCTGTATGTTACAGCCAGACCACCACGCTCAACACTGCCCTCTGAGGTTCTCACACAACTGACTCTGGAAGTCCTAGCCAGGCCACAAAGCGTGGGTGGTGGGTAAGAGGGCTGGAGCCACGAGGGAAAACAAGTGAACAGCGGATCCCTCCTGCTCACGCTCCGCGTGTTGGAGATGTTGACAGGTAATATAGCCACGTGGTGACTGTTAAACCTATGATGAAAAGATGACAGAGAAAGCAGTGTGAAACTAGCAGTCCGTTTGCTGAGCTACAACTAGAATTTCAGCGGTCAGACAGAAATTTCTAAGAAGGCAGCTTTTGGTCCACGCTGCGATAGAGACCCCGACTCACTCATATGTGGTTCTCCTTTCCTTTTGAGACACGAGGGAATCACCCCTCCCAGACCTCCTGTAACATTTTCTGACTAGTGCACCCAAAAGTGAACAGGGTGGGCCAAGCCCGACACTCACTCCCACTGGGTAAACTCCACTTCGAGGTTTTTTGATCAGCGAAGTATCCGTCCGTCATTTTACCAATGTTCACCAAAGATGATGTTCAAACACAGAACACTTTTACCATAGAGATTCTATGAATCCTATAAGAGTAAAAGTTTTACTAGATACAGCTTTCGCCATATACATTTGTAGAGGGCTTTCTCTCTGTTTAAAGTGGTAAACGCTTTGAAATTACAGAGAAACTCATGAATCTAATTACCAATTATCCAATTAGTTTATGGCTTCAAATTGCTTTATACAATGAGATCCAAATCCTGCTTTTCCTCTGACAGTTGTTTTTAACAAGTTTATCCTTAATTGCACTCATGAGCACGGGCCAGTGTGTGACAGCCTGTTCCAGCTGGGCAGGGAACTGGGAGGCCTGGGCTGTGGGCAGAGTCAGAAGTGAGCTCAACGTGGCATGTTGACTCTGGGCCACAGGGCACGAGCCCACGGATGCTGAAAGATGCTCAGACGCCCAAAGGAACTCACAGTGTCCAAGAGAAAAAGCTGTTCCGCGAAGGGAGGAATTAGAGAGGACAGCTGTGAAGGTTCCAGGTGTCCAGCTCTCAAAGTGGGTAGCACACACAAAAGCTCTCTGGACCCCCGCTTGGGGCACTGGAGGAGAACCAGGGCTGAGCCAAGGGCAGAAATGCCACGTGGCCACGTAGAAAACTCACATCAAGAGAGGAGCAAATAATCACTCCTTCACGAGAGCCTTGTAAGGTATCCTATTTCAATTAGTTTTTATTCCTGATTTCATGAAGCCAACCTTACAGAGGAGGAGACTGGGGCTCAGGGAGAGTTAGGGGCAAACCTGAGGTCACGAAGCTAGCACGAGAGGAAGCAAAACTCGAACCCAGGCGTTCTGACTGCAGTTTGAGTTCTTCTCCCCTTTCCCACAACCCCATATCACTGTTCCTTCTAACACACCGAGTATGCTAAGCATCTCATCTTCTCCTTCTACCTTATCCTCCTCCCCAAACCCAGAGAGTCCCTTTCCTGTATGGATATGTGGGGAGCTCACTATTTGAAAAGAGAAGAAGAACCAGCCTAAATCCTCAACTTGATGGGACTCTGCTGTCATCACAGATGTGGCCACAAAGTTCCCACACAGAAGTGAAAGTGTTAGTCGCTCAGTTGTATCCGACTCTTTGCAACCCCATGGGCTGTGACATGCCAGGCATGGAATCCTCCTGGCAAGAATACTAGAGTGGGTAGCCATTCCTTTCTCCAGGGGATCTTCCTGACCCAGGTCTCCTGAATTGCAGGCAGATTCTTTACTGTTTGAGCCACCAAAAAGTTCCCACTTTGGGTCCCCTTAAACTCTACTGACTGCTGGAATAGTTGGGGTTTTTTTTAGGATCCCTGGGAAGGCCTTGGGTTTAGCAACCACAAAACAAAGACGACAATGCCTGACTTGGTTGTTTTCACGGATATTTTAAGTCCTTCAAACGCAGTGTTTCTGATTTATCAAAGCCACCCTATTGTCTGAAGAATGACTTAATCCTTTCCTTTCAGGTTTTGAACTCCATTCTTCTTAATGCTGGTGGTTAATTTTCTTGGAAAGTTTTCAAGTCTAAATTAATCTGTGAAATTTTAAAGGCAACTGAGTATTTGATATCAGTCGGCAACTCACCCTTCCTATTCATCACATTTGTACTTTAGGTCAGTGCCTCTCAGCTGCTCCGCTCACTCTCACCTGAGCTCTCTTTTCCAAATCTACAGTTTCATTTGTTTTTTAACCCATTTCTGTATTTTCCTCTTGTGTCACATGATCTATCACTTCTCTCTTTAGACTCCAGGATCCTCTGAAGCTATTTCTCAAAGGGTCTTAAGAAATGTCCTTTTAATATCTACTTATATTGATTTCGTATGTACTAAGTCACTTTAGCTGTGTACGACCCTCTGCGACTCTACAGACTGTAGCCCATCAGGCTCTTCTGTCCATAGGATTCTCCAGCAAGAACACTAGAGTGGGTTGCCAGGCCCTCCTCCAGGGAATCTTCTCGACCCAGGGACTGAACCCACATCTCATTATGTCTCCTGCACTGCAGGTAGGTTTTTTACCATTACGGGCACCTGGAAAGCCTGAGCACATACAAAAAGATCCGAATAGGCCTCAGCTGGATGGTAAAAGAAGAAGAGGTCCCTGTGAGTGTACTGGAAATGGGAGATGTTTCCAGCCCTGGGTACAGCTGTGGGGGACACCCCAGGGAAAACTTCATTCCATCAGGCTCTGGTTGGGTCACTTGTCAGGGGAGGCTGAGGAGCAAGGTGACTGCCAGGGTCCTTGCTACAACTCTGGAGTTTGATGACTGGAATTAAATTGTGCCTCCTCCATGTATGGTTATATATCCTTGAGCAAGTAGGTTACCGTCCCTCAGCCTCAGTATTCTTATCTATAAAATGGGAATAGTAACAGTACTTCCTCTGTTGGGTTGTTGAGAGGATAAGAAGAGATGATGCATGTAAAATGCTGAGTGCCAGGCACGCAGTTAGTGCCTGATGGCCAGTGGACGCTGGGACTTTTAACTGTGACATCAGTGAGAATCACGGGTTAAATGTCTGCTTGTTACTATCATTGACTAAGGCAGATATGAAATAAAATTACCAATAACTTCTTAAAAGATAAGAGCCCAGGACGTCTCTGGTGGTCCAGTGGTTGAGAATCTACCTGCCAATGCAGGGGACAGAGGTTCGATTCCTGATCCAGGAAGACCCACGTGCCAGGAGCAACCAAGCCTGTGTGCCCCAACTATTTAGCCTGTGTTCTAGAACCTATGTTCCGCAACAACAGAAGGCACTGCCATGAGAAGACCACCCACTGCAGCTAGAGAGTAGCCCCTCTCGCCACAACTGGAGAAAGCCTGTGTGCAGCCGTGCAGACCCAGTGCAGCCAAAAATAAATAAACACAAATTTTTTTAAAAGATAGAGCCTAATTCTGTTTGAGGAACAACTGGGAGCGTTTTGTACAAAGTGTGGGGTCACTATTTATTAAATATTTGCCCTCCAAGAAACATATCCAAAAGGGTAATTTGTGACCCCCACTTTTGTAACCAGAAGGAGCCTTACAGGCTTTGGGAAAGCTGGTGACCTTCTTTTCTCTGCTGAGTAAAACCATGCATTGAGCGTTTACAGACTTGGGTGAAATGGCCTTGCTCTGATGAACTTGGTACAGAATATTAGTATTTATGAGCCCTGCTTCTGTGTTCCTGTAAATGGAGGTCAGCCCTCAATTTTACTGAAAGAAAGAGTGAGCATGCTTCAAAGAACCTCAGGAACAGTGCCTGGTTTAAGAAGATTTAGCTCAATTATGGCACCAGTGGTGAGATCATAAGATTTATTGACTTGTGGCCCTTGATAGAAAAATTTTCAGTTCTCTACGGTTATGTATAATGCAGTAACCTCTGCGTTTTACATCTGAGGGAGGAGAAGCAATTCCATCCACATAAGAATTGCTAAAAAGAATGCTGTGAATCTATGGCCCTTTTCCCTACTGTTCACCATCCCTGTAAACAGAGATGCTTAATTTGCTGGTATTCATAGATGCTGCCATGATCTGATGAGCTCTCTAGGCCATTCAGTGAAATTAGACTAAAATGAAGTCACAGGATGGCGTAGCTTTNGCATGCTTCAAAGAACCTCAGGAACAGTGCCTGGTTTAAGAAGATTTAGCTCAATTATGGCACCAGTGGTGAGATCATAAGATTTATTGACTTGTGGCCCTTGATAGAAAAATTTTCAGTTCTCTACGGTTATGTATAATGCAGTAACCTCTGCGTTTTACATCTGAGGGAGGAGAAGCAATTCCATCCACATAAGAATTGCTAAAAAGAATGCTGTGAATCTATGGCCCTTTTCCCTACTGTTCACCATCCCTGTAAACAGAGATGCTTAATTTGCTGGTATTCATAGATGCTGCCATGATCTGATGAGCTCTCTAGGCCATTCAGTGAAATTAGACTAAAATGAAGTCACAGGATGGCGTAGCTTTCCCTTAAATCAGGGACCCATGGAGGCAATCACTTAAAAATTTTTTTTAAATCAAGAATCTCTAAATGTTCTTTTCCTTTGTCACATGAGGGCTGTAGCATGGGACCCATAGTTTCTCTTTCAAAAATGTTACTTGATTAGAATTCCATGAATTCTAAAGCGTACAAAATGCTTTCTGATAGCACAGTTGCTAAATCATGTACTACGACCAAAAAGGCCTGGAAGAAATCCCAAGTGCAACAATTAGCAAGATATTCTTTGAAAGTGGGAGGTGCCCAAGGACAATAAGACCACTCTATTGTTTGAGTCACTAATTAAAATGACCTATCTATCTATCCATTTCTAAAAAGAGTTTGAAATCACTTAAAGTCTCATAATTTTCACACAGATGGCAATTTCATTATGGTTTATAATAAATGTAACATTTATCAACAGGTATGACTTGAGAGAGAAAAATTCACATTTCTACTCCTCAACCAATGAGTTGAAAAAGTAAAGACTCTGAAGCTGGGAAAGACTGAAGGCAAAAGGAGAAGGGGGATGCAGAGGACTAGATAGTATCATTGCCTCAGAGGCGTGGATGTGAACAAACTCCAGGAAATAGTGAAGAACAGGGGAGACTGGCGTGCTCAGTCCACGGGCTGCCAAGAGTCAAAAATAACTTAGCGATTGAACAACAAAAACCGGTCAAGTAACAGGAGTAGGAATTCCTTAGTTCTGAGACAGTACCTGGAATCCCAAAGTGAGCAGCTTTGAGTGGAAATCAACTCAGTTACTACATTCCCTGTTGTACTTCTCTGCCTGTTCTAGCTGGCTAATTTGGGGGACCTTAACTGGCCACAACTGACTTAAAATCAACAGGCTATATATAATTCAGTCAGCAATTTGAGAAATCCAAAATACTGGGTGTACTCTGTCAGATCTAGAGTATTTTGCAATATAGGCAATGCACTATCTCAGCTCTGAAACAAAAAGAGAAAGTCCAGGACTTCCCTAGTGGTCCAGAGGTTAAGACTCCAGTTTCCAATGCAGGGGGTACAGGTTCGATCCCTGGTCAGAGAACTAAGATCCCACACGTGTGCTAAGCCACTTCAGTCGTGTCTGACTCTTTGCGACCCCATCGACTGCAGCCCTCCAGGCTCCTCTCTCTATGGAATTCCCCAGGCCAGAATACTAGAGTGGGTTGCCATGCTCTTCTCCAGGGGATCTTTCTGATGCAGAGATTCTCATCTCTTGTAGCTCCTGCACCGCAGGCAGATTCTTTACCATTAAGCCACCACCTGCCATGCGGCAGAAAAAAAAAAAAAAAGAGAAAGTCCAGGGGGAGATAATGTTTTCTGGGTAATTGCTACAGGCTTTCCCTACTTACTCTCCCCGCCTTTGAAAAAGTGTACAACTTGATTAATTTTCATGAACGGGACATACAGGAGCAACATCCAGACCAAAACACAAGAGCATTTCTAGCACTCACAAGCCTCCATGTGCTCCCTCTCAGCAGTGGTCCATGGACCTCTCACAGCGGAGATTTGTTTTATCTATTTTTGTCCAGAAGTGGATTCATACAATACGTACCCTTTGTGAGTAGCTTCATTTTATGTTATGCTTATGAGAGTCACCACATTGCTTTATGTAGTTTTTATTCTACTTATTCTTCTGAGTAGAAGTTCGTCTGTTTTACAGACAGAAAAATTGAGGCTTAAAGATTTTAAGGAACTTGCCACGGCCACAGCTTGGTCAGGAACTGAGTCCAAAGTCAAATTCATGTTTATTTCCACTTTGCTCCAGACATGCAGTGTGTCAGTTGTCTTCCTTAATTCTGAAACCAGACTCTGTAAACCTGGACAATACCATTGCTTTTACACTTGATTTGGAGGCAGGGTCTGTTTAGAATGCAGCTGGAAAATGTTACCTTCTGCTGTAGATAAGCCTCATTGCAAACAGCAAGATTTTCTGGATAACAAAGTAACTAGAATTCGGATCTCCCTTGACAAGGTTTTAGGCAAGAGGTCCAGTTGTGTATGTCAGCCTCGGTAATTAACTACATCATGTATTTATTTTCTAAACAGAGAATAGCCTCTAAGTTCTTACGAAATAATTCTCAATAGGCTGGAGGAGCAGCAAAGAGACAGGCTGAGGACTTCCCTGGTGGTCCAGTGGTTAAGACTCAGCTCCCTATGCGGCGGGCCTGGGTTCAATCCCTGCTCAGGGAACCAGATCCTGCATGCCACAAGACCCAGTGCAGCCAAATAAATTTTAAAAAGGAGAGAGTGAGAGAGCGAGAGAGAGGGGGAGAGAGAGGGAGAGAGAGAGGGAGAGGAGCAAAATGTCTCCCATTAGGAACCACTGTAACATGAGGTATATATTTCTTTAAACAAATGGATGTAGATTTTCATACTAAAGGGATTTTCCATTTTTTTAATCAATCTGTCTGTAATCCTTTCACAATTCTGTCATCATCTTAACACTTTATTAAGAGGGATTTTAATGAAATTAGGAATGATCTTCAAGCACCTTTAATATATATTTATACATAAAATCCCTTTAGTAAAAATCTCTTTAGTATTAAAATCTATACAATGATTTATATACATTTAATATGTAAATGTTTCCAATTTTAGGATGTTTCTAATTCTCTTTGATCTAAAACAGAATGCTCACCAATCCGAAGGTGCCTCAGATGGAGTTTACTCAGTGACTTCAGCTGATTCTGCAAACTGAGATTAACTGTCTCCAAGAATATCTTTCCCAGTTCCATACAGTCTGGGACTGCATCTTTTATTTATTTAAATTAAAATCACCTAAGAACATCCACTGGACAGATATGAGAAAATTCTTGGAAAACTAGATGCAGGCCTCCCTTTGCTCCCATATCCTCATTGCCTAGTACCACGAGGTCCCATGTGCCTGGCTGGGATGGCAGAGAGAAACCGGACATGAGCTCTGTCTGAAGGGACAGACTGGAGAACATACTTCACAACAGGAAACAGGAAGTAGAATAAGGAAGTCTTTTTGTGGGCAGAGAGTTCTGACACACAAAAAATACACACACACACACACGTACACATACATATACATGAGTATAGACAATGCTAGATAAAAGATGAAGACCCTTCAGAACAATAAAATCCCACACTCTTCCCTGAAGCTCCAAGACCAACATCCCTGACTTGCCCAGGAGGGGCGGCTACAGCCTCTGGATGTTTTTCATGGCAATCCCACACCTGCCTGCAAACAGGGCCCCTAGCAGGACCTCAAAGTGGGGGGCCACTGCCCTGCACCTCCTGCCTGGCCTGCATCTTTGTTGCCTGCAGGGAATCCAGAGGGCCAAATGGTTACCTATTAATAAGTCTCTGGCTCTTCTCTTCTGTCAGCTCTGACTTCTTGCAGACAGATGAGGCCTTCCACTGTCTTCATTGCCTGGACTTTCTGATGAAGTTAAGACGGGCCACGGTGGAGAAAGGACAAGCAGGATGGGACTTCTAGTAGCTCCTTGGAGCCTGGATCCCATGCCTCCTTTTGTTTATTGATCATGGGGTTATCTTTGAGTAACTTTTTTAAAAAAAATTTAATTTCTATGTTTGGTTGTGTTAGATCTTTGTTGCTGCGTGGGCTTTTCTCTGGTGTGGCAGGCAAGCAGGGGCTACTCTCTAGTTGTGGTGGCTTCTCCTGTCTCAGAGGACAGGCTCTAGGGCACACAGGCTTCAGTAGTTATGCCGCTCAGGCTTAGCTGCTCCACGACACATGGGATCTGCCTGAATCAGGGGTCAAACCCATGTATCCTGCATTGGCAGGCAGATTCTTCTACCACTAAGCCATCAGGGAAGGCCTGAGAAACTTATAATTTATTTTTTAAAAGGAAAGGGAAATGGGTATGAGATTATTTAAGCCATAATCAGTTGAGCTCAAAAAGATATTAAATCGCCTCCTCTCGAGACACACAGGGTTCTGGTCAGGCAGCTCACCACCTGCTAGGGCATCATCATAAAAGAATTCAGCTGTGACTGAATTCTTCCCTTGCAGGCCTTTTAGTAGCCCTGTGCTATGAGCACAGTCTCCATAGAAAGCAAGCAGCTGGCCAACGGCAACAGGAGTCAGAGCCCTTCAGTAGCTCAAATGCAAGGGGTCTGGGCAAAGCTAGATTGTCTTGGAGAATCTATGAATGGGACAGTTGTCTGGTTTTCTGCAAAGATTCTTTAAGTTTTGTGTGCACAATAATGAAGAACTTGTTAAAAATGTAGAGTTACTAGATCCTAAAGGCAGAGCTTCTTTGCATTAAGTGGTTGGGGCCTAGGAAGCTGGATTTTAATGAAAACCCACCCAGGTGTTTTTCCTGAAGACAATGAATCAAATGACTGAGAATCACTGGGGAAAAGAACACACGTCTTTACAGGTGAGCCTGCATCTGGCTCCACCAGAATTTTGGACAATTCACTTCTCTCCAGGGTCTCAGGCTCTCGTCTGCACAATGAGGGAGCTGGCTTGGACATTTTAGACCTCCACACAGAGATGTAAGATCCCACTCAATGAGGCATCAGGGTTGGCTGGCCAAACGGGGCAGAGTGGGCCATGCCAGCAACCTGCCTCCTCCACAGCCGGTAGTCTGGGCAGCTACTCTGCCTGCCTGTCAGCCAGCCTGGCCGTGACTTCTGACAGCTGGACTGAGATTTGGCCAGGCTGTGCTCCTTGCAAACTTCCTCCAACTCATCTGATCTAACTCAGTGTCCCTCCCCACCCCGTGATATTTTAATTTTTAATAAACTTTTTATTTGGGAATAGTTTTTAGATTTAAAAAAGTCTCCAAGGTAATACAGCCAAACATATTACCACGGTCTAGTTGTCAAGACCAGCCATTTACAGGGATGAGCATGTTACTGTTCACTGAATTCCAGACTTGCCTTGGATCTCACTTGTTTTTCCCCTCATTTCCTTTCTCTGTTCCAGGGTCCAACACTCCATTTAGTTGTCAAGTCTCCTTAGCTTCTTCCTGCTGGTGGTACTTTCTCAGTCTTTTCTTATTTCCCGTGACCTTGACAATTCTGAGGAGTGCTAGCCTATAGAATGTGCCTCCATTTGGTTTGACTGATGCTGTTCCTCATCATTAGACTGGGGTTAGGGTTTGGGGCAGAATACCAGAGAGGAGAGTGCCCTTCCCATCACTTCATGCAATCATATGACTTCTCACTGGTGACGTCGTCACCTGGAGCCCTGGGTAAGGAATAAAGCTTTTTTTTTTTTTTTTAGTTTCCTCCCCCCCCCCCCCCCCCCTCC
>SJYA01000262.1:621612-756410 GCA_006410615.1 Neotragus moschatus
CTCCCCCCCCCCCCCCCTTTTTGGTTGTGCTGGGTGCTGTGTGCCTGCTTCTCTAGGAGAGGTGAGCAGGAGCTACTCTTCCTTGTGGTGCGTGGACTTTGCATCGCAGTGGCTTCTCTTGTTGAAAGCACAAGCTCTAAAGTGCAGGCCCAGTAGTTGTGGGGCACAGGCTTTAGCTGCTCCATGGCATGTGGAGTCCTCCCAGACCAGGGATCGAACCTGTGTCCCCTGCACTGGCAGGCAGATTCCTATCCACTGTTACCCACTGGGCCACCAGGGAAATCCAGGAATAAAGACTTGACTCTCAGCACCAAGGGTTACCAATATAGAAGCGGATACCTAAAGCTGGCTTCGTCACTTTCCCTGTTAGAGGATGAGCAGGATAGGGTGGGGTCATCCCTGACCTTCACTGGCTCAGGTCCCTGAATTCCAGATTCTCTAACAGAGATATGAGTGTATGAATCACCAGGAGAGCTCTTTGAGAGTTTCCGATTCAGTAGGCTTGGCACAGAGCCCAGGCCACTGTATTTTTAATGAGCTCCCAGGTGACTCTGAGCTACGCTAGCTTTTGAGAATCCCTGAGCTACAGCTCAGAATTTTTTTTTTTTTTTTTTTCAACTGAAAATATCCACCCCGGGTTTCAGGCCAGTATTCACACTTGCCAGCAGGTGGAGTGAGAGGCCTATGCCTCTGAATCTGCTGCAGAAAACTAGGACAAATTCCAGTCAACAAAGCATTCCGCATAGTAAGCAGAATTAGGGTTATTTTGAAACAGATGGGCTCTCACAGAAGCTGCTGCACTGAATATTATGGAGTTGTTTATTGTCTAGATGATCTGAAACCCAGGGATTATTGGTCAGCGTCTAGCAGTTTCTATGTCATATCAGATTTCTTCCAGGGCAAAGGAGACTGACAAGGCCCTGGGAGAGATACAAATGTGGTTATGAGTATGGATGTGGATGTGGACGTAGATATTTTAAACAGCTCTAAACTCAGAATTTACCCTTGCTATGGTGCATACTGCCTTCCACGGCTGCATGCTTCTTCCTGGAAATGACTGGTATCATTCTAACTCCAAATGAGAAGAGAGACATAGATACAACCCATAATAATCAGACAACGAATCCTGGGTGCAGCAGTCCTAAAAATGCTTTAGATTACACCTAAACCAAAGTGGCTCTGCTTCCTGGTTTACATTTACCCAGACCCTCACTTACATGTGCCCCGACCCTCTGTCCTCCTGCCCTTCTCCCTGCGCTGACGACCTCAGGGACCTTGCTACCCCGGGGAGGAAGCAAGGTCAAGGAGGGCCATGGAGCGCCCATGCTCACTGTGCCTGATGCAGTGGCTCAAAGCATGCAGGGCCAGGGTGTACAAACGGGGTATTCATGGGTCCTGGAAGTCTGCAAAGGCCTTTAGCACCTCCAGGTTCCTCCCTGGAACATGTTTTCCTTAACTAATTCCTTAGCCTGTGATCCTGGGACACTCAGCTGCTGCTGTCCTGGCTGGCCTGGACTCAGAGAGGCCCTGAGAGTGTCTTGGAAGGCGGCAGCTTGGTAACCAGTAGTTCAGAACAGGTCTGAACTATCCCTGCTGCTGGGCAGACCCTCGACCATCTGAGGGATACATGGATGTGCTTCCTAGTGGGTGAGGCCCTGCTTTAAGTGGTGGGCTCATAACTGCCTGGGCCAGCGGCTCCCTCCCCAAAAAGGATAAAACCCCAGTAGACGGTACCCCCTCTGTCACACACAGGGCCAGGTCCTCCACTCAGAAAACAACAAAATCCCCAATACGCCTACCCTTTGGCCAGACTCCAGACAGAGGCTGAGAGCAGCACTGCTGATGATACTTAGACCTGTTTCAGTTTCTTCTCATTTCCTTCAACTTGAGTTTGGAATCAATGTCCAGCTTTTTAAGCAAAGGCCCAAGGTAATGTTTTCATTGACTTTTAAAATCATAGACTGTATTTCCCTCAGAAACCTCAATGCTTTGTTAGTTTCTGTCATACAACAATGCAAATCAGCCATAATTAAACATTTATCCATCCCCTCTGTCTTGATCTGCCCTCCCCTCCCCAACCCCACCTCTCTAGATCATCACAGAGCACCGGACTGGGCTCTGTGTGTTTTACAGCCTCTCACCAGCCATCTATTTTACATACCATATGTACGTAAGTTGGTGCTACTTTCTCCATTCATCCCACTCCCTCTCTCCCTCCCTCACTCTTCACAAGTCCGTTTTCTACATCTGCATCTCCGTTCCTTCCCTGCAAATATGTTTATCAATACCATTATTCCATATACATAAATAAATGATATTTGTTTTCTCTTTCTGATTTACTTCACTCTGTATAACAGGCTCTGGGTTCATTCACCTCACTAGGACTGACTCAAATGATAATCTTCTGAAAATACCTTTTAACCTTTGGGCATAAAAAAATACTGTTCATAGGGTTCTCGAGGCAAGAATGCTGAAGTGGTTTGTCATTTCCTTCTCCAGTGGACCACGTTTTGTCAGAACTCTCCACCATGACCCGTCCGTCTTGGGTGGTCCTACACGGACGGCATGGCTCACAGTTTCACCAAGTTAGATAAGGCTATGACCCATGTGATCAGAAGAGAAAGCTGAGCACCAAAGAACTGATGCTTTTGAACTGTGGTGTAGGAGAAGACTCTTGAGAGTCCCTTGGATTGCAAGGAGATCCAACCAGTCAATCCTAAAGGAAATCAGTCCTGAATATTCATCGGAAGGACTGATGCTGAAGCTCTAATACTTTGGCCACCTGATGTGAAAAGCTGACTCATTAGAAAAGACCCTGATGCTGGGAAAGATTGAAGGCAGGAGGAGAAGGGGACGACAGAGGATGAGATGGTTGGATGGCATCACCGACTCAATGGACATGAGTGTAAGCAAACTCCAGGAGATGGTGAAGGACAGGGAAGCCTGGCGTGCTGCAGTTTATGGGGTCACAAAGAGTTGGACATGACTGAACAAGTGAACAACAACAAATTAAAAAATATCATAAAGATCACCCCAAGAAATCAAAGAATAAAAGAAAGTAAAAAGATGGAAGGTCAACAGGAGAATTTTGGAAAAGGACACAGGAATTTCAATCAGCAACTTCTGCTGAGAGCGAGCACTCAGGGGTCACGTCCAGATCACCCTGGACAACCACTGCTGGGTCACCGTGTGTCAGGAGAAGCAAGCATGTGGGGCCTGGGAGGGAAGGGACAGCTTCCCTGTCCCAGTTGTTGGGACAGCGGGCCCTGGGCTTGGTGGCAAGACTGACTGGCAGCAAATAAGATGAAGCATGTGACAGGTCCTACACCCACCCACTGCTTCTAAGTTGCCATCCTGCGGAGCACAGGCCTCAGAGCTCTAGCGATTAGATACTGGGTCTAGGACAGTCACTTCCAGACTTGCACACGGCCGAGCATGGCGAGAGGCAGGCTCTAAGTTGTAACGTGACCAAGGAATCTGCTCTTTTCACAAGCACCCCAAGTGAGTCTGATGCTACCGGGCCTCACTTTGAGAAGCTTGGGTCAGAGGGACGCTGTGCTATATTCTGGGGTTTTGTTTGGTTGTGACCATCAGCGCTGGCACGATGCCATTTGGTATTGTACACATTGTCTTCTTTCACGTCTTCCCTGGGGCTTCTCTGATAGCTCAGTTGGTAAAGAATCTACTCTGGTGGTTTCCCAGGATGTGCTGTGCTTAGTCCTGGAGAAGATGGATTTTAAACGTAAGACACCAAGGCAACCCTGTTCTCCTGAAGAATATGCCAAATATGATCACAGTGTTGCCCTGGTGAGTCTATTAATTATAACGTGAGAGTGGGTGACACTGGCCTCTCAGCCAGTCCTAGGTACAAAGCCACTCACCTCTGAATCCCGGCTGCCTGGGACACTGTGGGTGCATCATAAATGTTTGCTGAATGAGCCAAACAACAACTAACATGACAGCAGGGCTGGGCAGAGAGGAGGCTGGGGACCGGGGGGCCAGATCAGGCCCTTGGGGCTAGAGGACCCTGAGGTAAATGGTAGCAGCTAGGGAATTTCAAGGCCTGAGAGTCTTGGGTTTCTTGCCTCTGCCAACAACCAGCTTCCAAACCCTGAGACATAAATGGATGAGAAAAGGCGAGAGGACGCTGCTTTGGAACACAATTCATCTACTTGTTTCCCTTAACCAATGCATGGAGGCCATCTGGGCTCCGGGGTTCCACTACATTAGAGGCCTGCAGTACCTGGATGCAGGCTGGGTTATGAGATGAGATATGTATGTCCATGATGAATGTTATCACAAAGACTGTGAAAAGTCAGATTATTTCCACTTTTCAAATAAACCTGATTTAACTACACGTTAGGGGTTGGGGGCTGGAGGAGAAGGGGACGAAAGAGGAGGAGATGGCTGGATGGCATCACCAACTCAATGCACGTGTTTGGGTGAACTCCGGGAGTTGGTGATGGACAGGGAGGCCTGGCATGCTGTGATTCATGGGGTCGCAAAGAGTTGGACATGACTGAGCGACTGAACTGAACTGAACTGACTGAAGTGTGTAACTACACATCAAGAGACATCAGTATCAATGCACAATTACAGAAGTGATCCCTGGCCTAGGAAACGGTCCCCAAGATGCTGAGCAGTCAAGGAGAACACTGTGGTTCAAAGCTCTCACAAGAACTGGAAGCTGCTGGCCAGCTTCTCTTGCAGGTGGAAATAGAGGAAGACAAGCCGTTTGGGGAAAAGCCTGCAATGAGAGTGCATCACAGCTGGTCTCAAAGGGGCCTCGCTGGCAGGGTGGGGTGGGGTGGGCATTGAGAGACTCGCCAGCCCAAGCGCATGAGGAAACAGCAATGCAAGGGTCTTGGCAGATGTATTTGCTGGGTTAAAAAAGGGCAGGGGCCGAGAGGAAAAGTAACTGGAAGAGGAACAACATCCGTGTTAGCAGTCCGAGCCCCGTGATTTCTGAATGGTTGGTGGGTTAGAAAACCAGGGTGGGCTCCTTGGCGAAGGCCCAGATAACCGGGGAGGTGAGGGTGACACACGTGAATCTTCAGACTGGACAAGCTCTGTGAGCCAAGTGGCAGGGACGGGCTTGTACACAAACAGAAACAGGCGTGAGCCTTGCTTTCTGCACCAGGAGCTGAGAAATGCTTCCTCTGGATCAGAGCTGGCCCTGAACTAGGACGGTGGTGAACTTCCATGACGCGATAAATTACCCCAGAGGCAGGACCGCCATCTTAAAATCTTGCTTGTTTTTTTGTATTTGATGGTATTTAACCTGAGCTGCACTGCTGTTTTTTTTGCGTTCTGTTAGGTCTGACTAACTCGCCCCACCTGTACCAAGTTCTGATCCATTAAAGAAAGAGCATGTAAGTGTGTGTGCATGCTTGTGTGTGGGCACGAGTATGTGTGTTAACAGACATGCCTTACGACTGAAATGTCTCCAATAAACAAGCCCTCCCAGTCTGAGGAGCCAGGGGCTTTCTCAGACTGTGGGCACATCTTTGAAATAGCCTGCCTCTAACTAACCTAGGATTGTTCAGAAACAATTCTGAAATGGCCTGTGCTATGGAGACTCAGTAACAAAAACAGCTAATTCCTGCTGTGCCAAGTTACTTCAGTCATGTCCGACTCTGCTCAACCCTATGGACTGTAGCGCATTAGGCTCTTCTGTCCACGGGATTCTCCAGGCAAGAACAATGGAGTGCCATTTCCCTACCTTCTTCTTATGCGTCTGTCAAACAATTTATAGTAAAAGCAAACTTATGAACAGAAAGGGAGACCTCAGTATGAAATTTTTTGAACTTTAAATTCCAAGTTAGGAAGCTAGTGAAGCTTATTTTGGATAACATGATTTTAGGTAAGTGGGGAGGAAAATGTTGCTCTCTTGAGCATCTTTGGGAATATCTAAGTGTGTGCCATGACCAGAGAAAAGGCGAGTACCGAAAGGCCTACCTATAAAGAAAGAAGCTTTAAAGACTGTGTCACAGGCGGAAAGGAGAGTCTATGTGAGACGCAGCCAGCACATCTTAAAAGCATGGATTTTCTGAGTGAGATTGAGGAGGACTTGGGATAGCGGCATTCTGTCTGCATTTCACAGCCAGGAAACTGAAGCCCAGAGAGGGTGACTGGGTCTCCTGCTTTGCACAGCTAAGCAGGGGGAACCAGATGCTGCGTTTCTCAGGGGTCTGGTCCTGTCACCAGGCTTCGTTGTTTGCTCTTTCGGCCATTTCATCCTGAAGAATCCAGCCCCCCTTTCGAGTCTGGAGTGGACATCGGAGTTTATAAGAGGGCCCTCCGGCACCTGGCTCCGCTGGAAGGGAATGTGCTCTGGTGCCAGACAGAGCTGCCTTTGAAAACTGGCTCTGCCCCTTCCTCTGGGCCCTCGGAGAAGTCACTTTCCTCACTGCCCCTCAGTTTTCTTGTCTATGTAATGCAGAAACCTACCTAGAGATGTGCTCTAAATGGAAGGGAGTAAAGGATGCCAGCGCCTGGCACAAAGCATTGGAGGGTCAGAGTCTTCTGCTATTACACTGGTGACTTTCTGCAAGCTGCCCCACCCTGGGAATGTTCCTGCCATCCACTCAGTTAGTCACACATGCTCAGACACCAGTTGTCCTGGAAGTTGCCCCTCACTCACCTGCCCCCTTCAGCCCATCCCCAAATCCTGTCATTGTCACCTGAACATTCCTCTGACTTGTCCCTTCCCCAGCACCTGCCCCGTCACCAGCCCTGCCTAAGCCACCTGCTTCGGGAGCCTGGGTGGTGCCTGAGCCCTGTGACGGTGCCCGCGTTCCAGTCTTCCAACCAGCCATCCTCCACAGGAGAGCTGGAATGCTTTCCAAAAACATGCATCTCATCAACTTTATCCTCGGCCTAAAGCCCTCTAGGAGTTTCCTTTCATCCAAGAACAAAGATCAAGCTCTGTAGCCAGTCCAGTAAGCCTGCTTTCCCTCAGCACCGACTCCCAGGGATCGTTTCCCGACTCCCCCAGCTCTCAGACAAGTGGC
The DNA here is from genome assembly GCA_006410615.1 of Neotragus moschatus. Taxonomy (NCBI): domain Eukaryota; kingdom Metazoa; phylum Chordata; class Mammalia; order Artiodactyla; family Bovidae; genus Neotragus; species Neotragus moschatus. Next base: position 628,626 of record SJYA01000262.1, read on the forward strand.
TGTGCCCCACTTTGCTCTGTGCTCTCCCAGGATCACGTCCCCTTTCTCCAAAGCACACAATGCCACGGTTAGTAGCTTCTAGCAAATTACAGGATTCTGACGATCTCAGTCTCATGCATCCTAAGGTGGTGAGCTTTGTGGGGTGAGCACTGAGGCTTTGTGCTCATTCTCCCCTCCGGGATGAATAAATAAAGGAACCAGCAGGAACGGGAGGGAGGAAGATGCAGAGGAGTTTAACCACTGTCCTCATTTTACATCCAGACTGAGGCTTGAGCATGGCGTGTGACTTCCCGAGGTCGAGATCCCCAGGGGCCAGACCAAAGAGCAGTGGTCCCCCCACTCTCCCCAACCATGCTGCTTCAGAAACCACCACCCACATCTCTCTTCACATTAGCTGGTAGCTCAGCAAAAAAAAAAAATAAAATAAAATAAAAAAATTGTGGGTTCTTTTTTAAAACTGGGGGATTATGAGGACACAAGGGTGTGTATTAGTCATTCAGTTGTGTCCGAGTCTTTGTGACCCCATGGGCTGTACCCCTCCAGGCTCCTCTGTCCATGGGATTTTTCAGGCAAAAATACTGGAATGGGTTGCCATTCCCTTCTCCAAGGGATCTTCCCAACCCAGGGATCAAACCCAGGTCTCCTGCATTGCAGGCAGATTCTTTACCGTCTGAGCCAACAGGGAAGCCTGTTGCTCAGTCATGTCCGATTCTTTGTGACCCCATGGACTACAGACTGTAATTGTCATGTGTATAAAAGAAAAAACTGAGAGTTCATAACGGGGAGATTTTTGAGTTAAAAAAAAAGACCATGAAAATGCACAAAATTTATAGCTACTTAGACCAAGGGGGACAACACTGCCAGACCTGGATCTCTATGGATCTGAAGATTCTAGAGTAAGGACAACTGGTTTTGTCAAAGGCTTGTAGACTTGTTTTCTGACACAGGCTCTCTTAGGGAAGGAAAAACACGGGCGTTAAAAGCTACACGAGTATGACTGATCTAAATGGAACATACTTCCATGAGTCACTTGTAGCTTTAAATACTATAGCAAAAAGAATTTATGAAACATGCCCGAACAGCCTCCCTTTGATGTGGTGAGCTCTTTTCAAACCACATTGTTCAAATTTATGTTAAAATGCAAACCCTTCATGTTTACAAGGGGACTCTTGGAGGAATGCAATATAAAAGTACAACTGCTAAATTTCAAAGACAAGACTTATAACCCCAGAACAATGGGGCATTCCCAGCGCGAATTTATGAGCTGTTAAACCTCAAAAGGCTTCCTCAATTAGCAGTGAAGGTTCTTGACATATTTGCAGCCTGATATAGGGGCTGCTTTTTATATAATTCGGGTTGTACTGCTTTTATCGGAACTCTCCCTTGCTTTGGTGGACCTCGGACGACAACCGTTGTGCTCCTCTCCGGGCAGCGTTTGATCCTGCTAATTATGCTGTGGGGCTGGGATGGCTCTTCACGGTTTACCGTTGCTCCTGGGGCGCACTACAAATTATACATAACGCATTGCATTGTAATTGCTGCACTGTGAACTTGGCTTGCCTTTCCAACATAAAATACCGACATCCAAGTAGTTTTATTATAAAAAAAACCAGAAGGGATTCTTTCGGACTATAAACATCTGAAGACCTAACATTCTCATGATTCCGGGGGCTATTTTGGACACATGGTGGGTCTGGGGGGTGGGCGGTGGTGGTGGTGGCAGGCAAGGCTGAAAAGCAAAGCAAATATATTTCATATTAATGTTTACAGAGAAAAAGAGGCGGCGGTCATGAAGGCAAGGCCATACTGAATGCAAAACAAAACGGAGGAGGAGCTGTAGGGCCGATAGAAATCCAAACTGGGGAAACCAGAGGGGCAAGGTCTAGCCCTGGCCCTTCACCTCACTGGGCCTCAAGGTCCTCATTTTGAAAACAAAGGCACGACATGAAATGACCACAAAGGTCCTTTTCCATGGAGAGAGGAACATCAGGAGGGCAGTGACTTGGTTCCCCAGCCTGATTTGTCAGGCACAGCCTTGTCACAGCCGGGAACCTGTATCTCATACCAAATACACGGCTTCTTGCCACTACTCGTGCAGGGCCTTTTAGAGAAAGATGATGTCTCTTTAAACAACAGAGAGCAGAATAAATGAAGCACAAGTTTTACATATGCAGTACCATCAAAAGAAAAAAAAAAAAAAAAAACACACACACACACACAAGGATGGGGGCTTCCCTGGTGGCTTAGTGGTAAAGAATCCACCTGCCAATGTAGGAGACATGGATTCGATCCCTGATCCAGCAAGATCCCACATCCTGAGGAGCAACCGAGAATGTGCAGAACCACAACTATTGAGCCTGTGCTCCAGAGCCCAGGAGCCGCAACTGCTGATGCCTGTGCACCCTGGAGCCCATGCTCTGCAGCAAGAGAGGTCACTGCCATGAGAGGCCTGTGCACCGCAACTAGAGAGCAGACCCTGCTCGCCGCAACTAGAGAGCAGACCCTGTTCACCGCAACTAGAGAGTAGACCCTGTTCGCCGCAACTAGAGAAACGCCGGTGCGGCAATGAAGACCCAGCAGAGTTGAAAATAAAATTACAAGAAAAAAAAAATCACAAGAACAGTACTGGGGTCCCTCCAGATGCCTGCAGCAGGCCGGCCACAGGACCTGCTGTGGCTTAGAAGCAGCGCCCAGGCACCAGGGGCTGCCCTCCTAAGGCCTCTTCTTCCTGTAATGGGACAGCGACCTGATGTACACTGCAGACGGGTTTCCTTCCACTTCTCAGGGAAATAAATTTCCTGGAGGAGCCGGAGGTGCCCCAGAGAGCAAGCTTACAAGCACAAGGGGTCCTCACCCGGACAGCTCAGCGGGCCACAGGACACGGTCCGCCATGCTCAGGCAGGGCAGAACATGACTGTGTTACAACTGTGGCTTCTCTTTGAAGTTGGGCCACAGATAATCTAATGTGCAGTTGGTAGGCTGTTAACCTTCCTCAAAAGAATTTTCTGTCCCTCAACTGACTTTCTCCTCCCACCTGGTTCAACAGCGGGCAAATGGCCCAGTTAATTTCAAACCAAATTTCAGACTTACATTTGACGGTTTAGTATGCTTAGAACTCTGAATGTTTAGCAGAGGAGAGTCAGAATTCCGTTTACTTAAATTTTACACCCAGTGCTGCGTAAAAGATGTCCTGGATGAGAAACATGGCCACCATCTGTCAAGATCGAGGAAAGGCTGTGAGGCATGTGGGTCTCCTCTCTTCAAAGCCTCAAGTTCACCAGGGGTAGGTGGGCATTCTGCTACTGACTAGCTCATGTGAGCAAAAGGGGACGCACAGGAGTGGGCAGCTAGGAGGGTAAACAGTCAGGATTACAACTCTAGGACAGAATACTCATAGTTCTTGGCCCTAGAGCTGTATGTGAAGGCTCACAGGCAGGCCACCAGGGACAGAAAATCAGCTGTGATTTTGTCAACGAAAGAATCAGGTCAAGGTTCTTCTCCCCTGGTTATCACTCCTCAAAAGACAATAACAGCAGTAATAATATGAGGCCTGGCCTTTCCAAGAATGGCCATCTCTACAAGTTTTCTACTTGCTTGTTCTCGGTCGAATTCACCTTACTTTCTAAAAAGAAAACAACTCAAATGTAAAACAACGGAAAAGTTCCTGGGGAAGGGGACAGGGCAGGGAGAGAGAGGTCATATCTAGGAACTGTTTTCAAAAATACTCCCCAGGCAATGGAGCTTTGCTCTAAATAAGGAAAATACCAATATTCAAAAGGGGACAGTTATGTGTAAATGGCAAAGCATGAAGAAGCTGAGTGGAATATGAAAATACTACCTTCCTGACAAATACCATATGATATCACTTATATGTGGAATCTAAAATATAACACAAACGAGCCTATCAGTGAAACAGAACCATGGACAACAGAGAACAGACTGGTTGCCAAGGGGGAAGAGCCTAGGGGAGAGACGGAACAGAGTCAGGGGTTAGCAGATATAAGCCTTTATATATAAACAACAAGGTCCTACTGTCTAGCACAGAGAACTTACATTCAATGCTATGATAAACCACAGTGAGAAGAGAAAGAATATGAAATACACACATATACACACACATATATATAATGGAATCACTATGCTGTACAGCAATAATTAACATAACATTGTAAATCAACTACATTTCAATTGAAAAAAAAAAGAAAAGGAAATACTGTCTTCCCAACTTCTTTAGACAAAATTAGGCCTGAGGTCCCCCCCACGCAGGCATCCACTTCATGTCACCAGAATCTCCAGTGTAAGAAAACATCTTGCACAATTTTCTTAAGTAATTATTTTCTTAAATTGATGCCAGGCAAATCTTGTTCTTTCTCTGGGGAGAATATACTTTGGGATTCCTGCCACAAATTAAATGGTCTAGATGAGTTTAGAGAAAGATCATTTAAGGACAATCAAATCATTAAGGACAAGCATATACTATATATGCATACATATATATACATATGTGTGTGTATACATGGCCATGTGTAGGACACATATGCATATATACAACACACACACACATACACATACTGAACACACTCGAGAGTGCCTCGGTTGGAAGTTCAGGCAGGAATCCGTGAGGAAGGATAGTGCCAGGGGACAACACAAACTCAAAGGGGCTCTGCATTCCTCTATGTTTAAGTCCAAGTCCTTCAGAAAGAAATCAGAAAAAATAAAGCAGTGGAGGAACTGAAGTTTTACATTTCCATTTTCTATGTTACAGACTTTCTTTCCCTCTCCAACTTTATAAACGGAAGGTCTCAGCCTTTTGAAAACACAAGGACACTTGTTCACGTACAACCAAATCCAACCAAAAAGTGAGATCATTTCAACTTATACCTCAAGAGAGAGCTTGATCAAGGGTCGCGACTCCAGGGAGAAGTCTGTCTGGTCCTGATGGTGGTCCCCGTGCAGGTGGCCAGTGAGTATTTGTTGAAGGACTCAATGCCAAAGACTTTCCATGGATGGAGAGTAAGTTCCATCACTGTACCTCTGGCCCACAAACTCAGCCAATCAAGGGGCACTACAGGTCTTTAGTTTAGCCCTGGTCTGTCCTGGAGCCATCCAGCGAGATCCATCACAGCCTCTAAAGACCTTGGGATGATCTGAGAAGGGCAATCTATCCTGCTATCCATTTACATAAGAGGAGAGGGGATCCACTTCTCTAGGGGTGAACCAGGGCTTCCCAGGTGGTCAAGAACCCACCTGCCAATGCAGGAGACTTAAGAGATGTGGGTTTGAACCCTGGGTCAGGAAGATCACCTGGAGGAGGGCATAGCAATCCACTCCAGTATTCTTGCCTGGAGAATCCCATGGGCAGAGGAGCCTGATGGGCTACAGTCCATGGGGTCGCAAAGAGTCAGACACAACAGAAGCGATCTAGCATGTAGAGGTGAACTCAGGGCTGAGGAAAGAAAGCATGGCTCTTTCCTTCACACAATCTTCATCTTTCTCTCCCCTCTCATGGTTCCCTTTGTATTTCTTTCTTGCCTAAGAAGGGAACTCTCTAGCTTTCTATCATGTTCAATAGTTACCAAATCCAAATCCAAGAGCTCTGAAGAGAAACCACAAAGATTCACTTTTAGATTAAAAAAAAGTCACATTTCCTGAAAACACAGATATCACATGAGAAACACTGGAGGGATGACACTTAGAATTCTAAAGAAAACAAAAAAGACAGGCAAAACCACGTCTTTAGTTCTGTCCAAAAATGAGTATTTGAATATTAATAACAGCCACCACCCTGCTTATTTAACTTCTATGTAGAGTCCATCATGAGAAACGCTGGGCTGGAAGAAGCACAAGCTGGAATCAAGACTGCCGGGAGAAATATCAATAACCTCAGATATGCAGATGACACCACCCTTATGGCAGAAAGTGAGGAGGAACTAAAAAGCCTCTTGATGAAAGTGATAGCGGAGAGTGAAAAAGTTGGCTTAAAGCTCAACATTCAGAAAACGAAGATCATGGCATCTGGTCCCATCACTTCATGGGAAATAGATGGGGAAACAGTGGAAACAGTATCAGATTTTATTTTGGGGGGCTCCAAAATCACTGCAGGTGGTTATTGCAGCCATGAAATTAAAAGACGCTTACTCCTTGGAAGAAAAGTTATGACCAATCTAGGTATCAAGTTGAAAAGCAGAGCCATTACTTTGCCAACAAATGTCTGTCTAGTCAAGGCTATGGCTTTTCCAGTGGTCATGTATGGATGTGAGAGTTGGACTGTGAAGAAGGCTGAGCACAGAAGAATTGATGCTTTTGAACTGTGGTGTTGGAGAAGACTCTTGAGAGTCCCTTGGACTGCAAGGAGATCNGTTGGCTTAAAGCTCAACATTCAGAAAACGAAGATCATGGCATCTGGTCCCATCACTTCATGGGAAATAGATGGGGAAACAGTGGAAACAGTATCAGATTTTATTTTGGGGGGCTCCAAAATCACTGCAGGTGGTTATTGCAGCCATGAAATTAAAAGACGCTTACTCCTTGGAAGAAAAGTTATGACCAATCTAGGTATCAAGTTGAAAAGCAGAGCCATTACTTTGCCAACAAATGTCTGTCTAGTCAAGGCTATGGCTTTTCCAGTGGTCATGTATGGATGTGAGAGTTGGACTGTGAAGAAGGCTGAGCACAGAAGAATTGATGCTTTTGAACTGTGGTGTTGGAGAAGACTCTTGAGAGTCCCTTGGACTGCAAGGAGATCCAATCAGTCCATTCTGGAGGAGATCAGCCCTGGGATTTCTTTGGAGAGAATGATGCTAAAAGCTGAAACTTCAGTACTTTGGCCACCTCAAGCGAAGAGTTGACTCATTGGAAAAGACTCTGATGCTGGGAGGGACTGGGGGCAGGAGGAGAAGGGGCCAACAGAGGATGAGATGGCTGGATGGCATCACAAGACTGAGTGAACTCCGGGAGTTGGTGATGGACAGGGAGGCCTGGTGTGCTGCGATTCATGGGCTCACAGAGTCAGACACGACTGAGTGACTGAACTGAATTGACTGAACAGCCACCATTTATCCCACACTTGTAAGGCAAAGCAAATAAACTAGGGCAATTAAACAGAGAACTGATTATCACCCTAAGGTGGTTACTCCTTCATAAGAACTCTGTGAGTTTGTGTAGTCAGTAAGTAGTAGTCACTAAGTTGTGTCCAACTCTTGCGAATCCATGAACCGTAGCTGGCCAACCTCCTCTGTCCATGAGATTTTCCAGGCAAGAATACTGGAGTGTGTTGCTCTTTCTTCCTCCAGGGGATCTTCTCAATTCAGGGATCAAACCTGAGACTCCTCCATTGGCAGGCACATTCTTTACCACTGCGCCACCAAGGAAGCCCTCATAAGAACTACCAAAATGCAAATAACCTGTCGTCTCTTCTGTGTGCCTTAGCTGTAATAGGTTAGAAAATCGGCTTGAAAAAGAACAATGAGAGAAAGACAAGGACTATGTTTTGCATGCAGTTTGGGGGTGTCCACCAGGATGGGTGTGTAAAAGAAACAGGCCATCCAGAGCTTATGTGGGCTTTAATATCAAACTTTACCATTTACTCTTCACCCATTTGTTCATTCCTTCACTCTGTCACTAGGGTGTCATTCATCCAACAAATATCTATTAAGCACCTTCCCAGAGCAGAAAAGTATGAGAGCAGGGAGATGGCTTTATCCTCTGTGGGACCAGAGCTCAGGGACTAAGCCTGTGAAAATGTCTGAGATCTCAAAATAATTAATTGGCTCCCTAAGTGGGGGGAAAAAAAAAACCTATAAAACTGAACAGTAATAAATATTTTATTAAATGCCTATGAAATGTACCGTATCGATTATTTAATATCTCAATTCATAATTATATATATATATATTTATAGCCACTTAAAAATGTATTAATACACTATGGCTAGGATATCACATGTCTGAACACATTTGAGATGATATGGAGTTCGGGGTGGGGCTTCCAAAATTAAAGCCCACAGAAGTCCTCAAATGCCCCCACAGGATGGACAGGACGTCTCTGCCCTCCTGGAGTGTACAGTGCAGCAGAGACAGAGTCACACACAAATAACCCCCATCACTTTATGAAATGTCTAAGAAAGTTAGCTCTCTGGGCCTCATTTTCTTCATGAAAAAAATAACCAACCAGAAACCATAGCCTTAGGGGCAGTTTTGAGGACCAATGTTTTATTAAATGATAGGGAAGTATTTCATAAGCTCAGAGTCATGAGAAGTCAAAATTTAACCCCTCTCATCTTAGCTCCTCCTGGTGGGAAATGTCTCTTACCCTGTTTGGTGCTATACCTGTTGCCTATGCGGGAATCAGTGCTCAGAACAGAGACAAATCTCTACCACACTCTAAAAATAAGGCTGCTTTGGTGCCCTTCTGCAGCCCACAGATGTCTCTGAGAGACAGACATACATAAACCAGGATGCTTCATGTAAAGATAAGACTGGGTCCATATCATGAGATTTCAAAGAGACAATGGTTTAAAGGCTCTGCAGGTAAAGAATCCTCCTGCAATGCAGGAGACCCAGGTTCAATCCCTGGGTGGGGAAGATCCCCTGGAAAAGGAAATGGTAACCCACCCCAGTATTCTTGCCTAGGAAATCCATGGATAGAGGAGTCTGGCATGATACAGTCCATGGGGTCAAAAAGAGTTGGACACAACTTAGCAACTAAGCACGTGCGTGCACAAACACACACACATACAAAGGTTTAAAAATAAACAAAAAGCAATTGCTTACTTTGGTAAAAATAAAACCGTTTTTCAATTAGCTCAGCCCTAATCAGACACCACCATCTATTTTGCCCTAGGAATATGAAGCTGCAGACTGCTCCTAAATTTGACTTTACTTCTCATTTTTTTAGACATTTCATGAAATAACTTAATCTTTCCAGGGGTGGCAATGTTAACACACATGTAAAAGGAGAAAATGAACTCAGCTTTGGAAAGGAAGGATCACATGGTATAGCACAGAAATGTGTCCTAGGAAGCAGTCTGATTCTATCATTTCTCACTTTCCCTTTTCCCTATTCGTCTTCACGGGCACCCTTTTAGGGAGCAGGTAGGAGAAGGCTGGGCTAGGGTGTGCCCAGGTGAAGAGGAGTCCAGGACACAAGATAACAAACTGAAGAGGGATAATAGTTACCAACTTGTGCAAGTAGAGCCTGGCTGCCTCACCTGTGTTAGAATAGGCCCTCCTTCTGGCTTCAAGATTCCCTTTGTGTCTCACCACAGGATGTGTGTTAGGATCATATACCATGTGTTTAAATAAAACAAAACAAACTGAGAAAAACGTTGCATGACGAAGAACAAAAATCTACTAAAAATACTTTACAGGGATTTCAAACACGGAATCACATTTTACAAATAACATTTTCGTGGCTTGGGCATAAGAGACTCAGGAGGAACATGTGGATTAAATTTCACCCAAAATGCATAGGGCTTTAAAAATCAAGGGGGAAACTGGCTTGGCAAAATTAGCTTGGTTTGTAGAGCAGAGCTTGGGGGGTGGGGGGGTGGGGGGCAGAAAAACGAAGTTTGCAAATGGCAGTCACTTTGGCATCCCCCTACCCCCACCTACTCTCTTTGATGACCAGGTCAACTGGCTACAAGGGCCACTGCCTGGGAATAACTTTCTTGGAAATCATTTAACTCTCTCTCCCTATTTAGGCAAACTATTCAATAATTTTATAATAAATGACTCTCCCTTATCTCTAATATCTCTCAAGCATCAAAAATAGAGGCCTAAGGTCTACTTGTGTAAAAAAATGTTGAGTTATCTTAGGCTCTGATCAAATGCCTACCACCCCTTTGTGAAAATCAGGTGTGACTGCATATGTAGGGACATTTTTATTTCCTATTAATCCAATTGAAACTATTGAGTTGGCCAAAAAGTTCATTTGGGTTTTTCCATATGCTGTAATGCAAAACCATGAACAAACTTTTTGTTCAATGCTATACTTTTTCTCCCCAAACAAGCATTATTTTGGACAAAGCCCACAAGAATCAGGCTCTTTTTTACTGCCCAAACCTTTTTTTGTTTTTCTTCACCACACAAACTTACACACAAACACTACAGCCACTAACACTGCTGTACAGTATCTTAGTATTCATACTGCTTTGTAGCTGTTGTGGTTGTTCAGTCTCCCAGTTGTGTCTGACTCTGTGCGACCCCATGGACCGCAGCACGCCAGGCCTCCCTGTCTCTCACCATCTCCTGGAGTTTGCCCAAGTTCATGTTTCCTGCATCAGTGATGCCATCCAGCCATCTCATCCTCTGATGGCCTCTTCTCCTTCTGCCCTGGATCTTTCCCAGCATCAGGGACTCTTCCAAAGAGTTATCTGTTCTCATCAGATGACCAAAATACTGGAGCTTCAGCATCAGTCTTTTCTGTGAATATTCAGGGTTGATCTCCCTTAAGACTGACTGGTTTGATCTCCCTTAAGATTGATTGGTTTGATCTTGCTGTCCAAGGGACTTTCAGGAGTCTTCTCCAGAACCACAGTTTGAAGGCATCAATTCTTTGGCGTTCTGCCTTCTTTACTAGAGTTCAAATAGTGTTTATTGTTTCCCAAATGCACCCTCAAACACAACCTCGTTCCATTTTGGGGGTCAGTTATGACAAGCATTTAACCCATTTTTTTTTTAGATGAAGAAAGGGAGATTCAGTGAAAGATCATACAGCAACAATTGGCCACTCTGCAAATACCAATTATACTTTCCTGTCCTGGCACCTTTTATTGCTCATTTTTCTCTAGAATTCTAATCCCTTAGTCCTCACTGACTAGACTCTCCCATTCTTCAGGGAGCAGAACAAATACCACATCTTTCAAGCTATGATCCTTTATGTCATTGTATCTCTAACCAGTTGACTTCAAGGGAGACCATCTTAAATCCAGGCAGACCTGAATTAGCTGAAAACCACGAAGAGCAAAGCCGAGGTTTCCTGGACAAAGAAGAAATTCCACCAAAGAACTGGAGCTTCAGCCCACACTTCCTGAAGGCCTGTCCTACAGAGACTGAAGACTTGCTGGTTCAGTTCCCAGAACTGCGAGCTCCTCAATGAGTCAGGCACTGTTCATTACTGGATCATGAGAAAATAGCTAAAAAGATTTTCATAAAGTTCATAGGGTATACTCGAGATATCCTGCAAAGGATCTGTTATATGGCATTTATGGAATTGACTCTTGGGGATCTGGGGTCACCTCACAAAGAGAAGGCCCATTTTGTACATCAGGTTCTCAAAGTCATCTCTAGTTCAGCTTACAAGCATTACCCGGGAACTTCTTAACAAGTCAAATGCTTACTGTGTGCCAGCCTCAGTCATGTCCGACTCTGTGTCACCCCACGGAGTGTAGCCCACCAGGCTCCTCTGTCCAAGGAAATTTTTCAGGCAAGAAAACTGTAGTGGGTTGCCAATTCCTCCTCCAGGGGATCTTCCTGACCCAAGGATTAAACCTATGTCTCCTGCATTGGCAGGTGGATTCTTTATCACTGTGCCACTTGGGAAGCCCCAAATTCTCACACTTCATCCTCAGTCCCACTAAATCAGGAATTCTAGGGGTGGAGCCCAGCTCTAAACATGGGAAACCATTCTGTTCAGTGTGTAAGAGAGTCATCTGCAGAGCCTGTTGAACCACAGACTCTTGGGTCTCACCCAAGACACATGGCTATTTTCACATTTAAATGAATTAAAATTAAGTAAGCTTAAAAATGCAGTGCCTTAGTCGTACTAACTACGTTCCAAGCACTCAGCACATGTGGCTAGCAGCTACCATTTTGGACACAGAAGATAAAAGGCCATGTCCATCACTGTGGAAACGTCTATAAGATGGTGCTGCTCCAGAGCCACTGAGCAGGACCCTGAGGAGACAGCCCTCCATAACGGTCATGCATCACAGCAGGGAGATTGGGAATTTCCATTACTGGCCTTACACTGAAAAAGCACAAGGCGAGATGGTCCTCACCAAAGACAAATGTTGCTTTGTGGTTAGGCTGCTTCTCACATGGGCGATTGATTCTCTGTTGCTTAGGATGAGTAGCATCAGGAATTTATATATTTAATCTACTTAAGGGTAGGGAACCCAGCAGTAGTAATGGAGCCTATGTGAGTCATCAGGGTGCTTCTCTTCACTCTTTATTAGGGGCGGGGGATGATTAAGAAACTCAAAGCTTTTAAAAGCTCAGGGCTTTCAACTCTGGTGGAACAAGGGACAATAGCAGGGTTTATATCACACCACGAACTGTTCACATCCTGAAACAGCTCCTGTCAAGGACACCGCTAACCTCGGCATTGCTAAACCCACAGGTCATTTCTCAGTCCTCATCTACCCAGGAACACCGGGGCACCTAGCACAGACAAATACTCTTTCCTCCTAGAAAAACTTGTCTTCAAGGACAGCGATCCCAAATCTTTTTCGGCACCAGAGACCAGTTTGGTGGAAGGCAATTTTTTCACAGACCGGGGAGGCAGGTGGTTTAGGAGGATGATTCTGATGGCTCTGTTGGTAAAAAATCTGCCTGCAATGTGGGTAGACCTGGGTTTGATCCCTGGGTTGGGAAGATTCTCTGGAGGAGGGCATGGCCACCCACCCCAGTGTTCTTGCCTGAAGAATCCCATGGACAGAGGAGTCTGGTGGATTGTACCATGGCATCGCAGAGTAAGACACAACTGAGCGGCTAAGCAGGCACACAGCACACACAAAGTCTGAAATTTACTGTGCACTTTACTTCTATTATTAATCCCATCAGTTCCACCTCAGGTCATCAAGCATTAGACCCCAGAGGCTGGGGACCGCAGCTCTAGGACCACCTGCTCTCCTTCTCTGTTTTTTCACCCCTTCACTGGTTCCTTCTTCTCACTCTCCCTTGCTGGTACTCCTTTTCTCTTCAACCCCTTAATGTTGGAGGCCCCAGGGCTCAGTCCTTGATCTTCTTCTCCATTGATATCCACTCCCCTGGCGATTCTACCTACGTTCATGAATTTAAATATTATTTACATCATGCTGATACTTCCAGACCATACCTGTCATCCAATCTCATACTGAACCACCTACTCCATCCCTACATGGAGCTCTCATGAGCCTGTCACTCTCTCCAGGTCCAAGACTGAGCTCTATTTGCTTCCCCTGCAAACCTGCTCTATGTGTTCAGGTTAACGGGAGCTCCAACTTTTCAGTGCCCTCAGCCAAAAATGTTACTCCCCCTTCACTTCTCTTTCTCTCATAATCACCATTCTGTCAAAGATGCTTCCAAATCTGCCTTCAAAGCGTATCCAGAAGCTGACCACTCTGCATCCTCCACGCTGCCATCAGCAGCATGGATGGGGACAGCGGTCCTCCCTTGCCTGAATGACTCAGCAGGGCCCTACCTGGTCTTCCTGCCACGCCCCTCTGCCTCTGCCTCCACCTGCGCTTCTTCCTCGGTGTCTATCTTCTTGTGTAACTCATCAGCACAGATGTCACTGGGTTTCAGTTCAGTTCAGTTCAGTCCCTCAGTCATGTCCGACTCTTTGTGACCCCATGGGCTGAGGCACGTCAGGCCTCCTAGTCCATCACCAACTCCCGGAGTTTACTCAAACTCATGTCCACTGGGTTTAGGTCCCACCCAATCAGGATGATATCACCTTGTTACTTTATTACATCTGCAAAGAGGCTTACTCCACATACAGTCATATGCTGAGGCTCTGGGTGAACATATCTCTTGGGGGGGGGTCACCATTCAACCCACTATGCCACCCCACAGACTATTTTCAACACAATAGCTCCAGTGACCCTTTACAAAATCAATAAATTATGATGATACTCCTGTGCTCAAAACCCTCTAATGGCTCATATCTCATCCAGAGAAAAACTGAAGTCCTTCAATGGCCTGAAAGGCCCTATGGGATCTGGCTCTTACACCTCTTTGTCCTGACCTCCTACAGTCCAGTCATAACAGAGGCCCAGACTAGTGGACATGGATTTGAGACATATTTTGAGTTAGCATCAAGATCACCTGGTTACTGACCGACACCTAGGAGGTAACCTGATGGAGAGCAAGTTGGGGAGATAGAAAAGCTACCATAAATTCAGGTTTGTACATGACGCATGTGAGATGTCCTCGAGCTCATTTATCTATGATTTCAGAAAGAGATCTGGGCAGAGGAGATAAATTTGAAGTACAAATAGTAACTAAAGCTTAAGAGAAGAAAGGAAGACCTAGAATAAAGTCATTAGGAAAACTGGAAGATGGCGGAGGAATAGGACGGGGAGAACACTTTCTCCCCAGCAAAATCATCCAAAGAACATTTCAATGTGGAGGAAAATCTACAAAACAACTTCTGAATGCTGGCAGAGGTCGTCAGGCATCCAGAATAGCAGAACATTGTCTTCAAAAACAGGTAGGAAGAATACAAAAGACGGAGAAACAGACAAAGGAGCTAGGGAGGGAGCTCCGTCCCGGNGGCAAAATGAGTACAGTATTGTAAAGCAAAACAAACTAAAAAAATAAAAATTAAAAATAAATAAATAAAGAATGAGTAAAGACATCATCAAAAAAAAAATTAATAAAGTCATTAGGAAAACTGATATTCCAAGGTGGCAGGGGGTGGTGGTAGGGGTTGGGGGTATGGGGGAAGCCTGCAAAGTAGACCGAGAAAAAGGTTCAGAGCAGAGTAGCAGTGGGAGAGCTGGGAGGGTAGGCATCAGGAGAACTGGAGGTAAAAGGCAGGGCTTCAAGGAGGGGCTAGGTAACGTTAAGTACATCTAAGGAAGAAAAGTGTCTCTAGGCCTCAACAACACTGAGATCCCTGGGGGACTTTCATTAGAGTAAGGGGGGGTGGCGGCGGGCAGCAGCACGACTGAAGAAATGGAGGGAAGATCCCGAGTGAAAGTGAAGACTTCGGAGACTGTAAATGCAAAGGAAGGGTGGTGAGTAAACGTCAGTCGAGTTGTTGACCTGTCTCCTCCTCTTTGGGATGAGGGAGGAAAGAGACTTGAGTAGGTTGACATGTTGATAGGAAGGATCTGTTAAAGACTCAAAAGCTGAAGACAGAATGGAGAGAGGGTTAATCAGTAACAACAGATTTTCCTAAGCAGAGAATACAGGTGAACAACTAGCTTTTGAAAAGAGGAAAACCCTGCCCAGCTGTCAGGAGGAACAAGTGTGGGAGTGGATGCAGGTAGGTTTGTAGTTTTCATGATGGGATGTCAAAGGTGTTACCTACAGGTGGATTCTATTTTCTCTGAGAGGTCAAGGACAGGGGAGATGTTGACGTCATTTATAACAGGCTCAGTCTGCTCTGTTGGGTCACACTCTCCAACCGAGCTCAGCTGCCAGATGCTGGGTCCCAGATGCCCCATGGCTAGGGCATTGAAGTCTGAGGATTTTTCCATATAGGTGGACGAATGGCTGAGCAGCAAGGGCATTAACGTATTTGTAACAGAGTAACTGAAACGAAGGACTGGACATCTAAGCACTGCATGGAGGCAAGACAAGAAGCGAGCAATTCATGAACCTGAAAACAAAGAACACCTGCAGCTGAGTATCCATAACTTTAAGGTCATCTTAAAGTGGTCAGAACTCTAAACATTAAAATCCACGAAAGCTAAGAGCCCAGTGTATCTAACACGAGAAGCAAAGGATTTTAGATACAACGAAGCTCCAGTACTTTGGTCACCTCATGCAAAGAGTTGACTCACTGGAAAAGACTCTGATGCTGGGAGGGATTGAGGGCAGGAGGAGAAGGGGACGACCGAGGATGAGATGGCTGGAGGGCATCACTGACTCGATGGGCGTGAGTCTGAGTGAACTCCGGGAGTTGGTGGTGGACAGGGAGGCCTGGCGTGCTGCGGTTCATGGGGTCGCAAAGAGTCAGACACGACTGAGTGACTGAACTGAACTGAACTCTACTATTAATACTAAACACTACTGTACTTACAATCCAAGAGAACCAGAGGGAACTTGATACTGAAGGAAGTATTGAAATTCAAGGAACATTATTCCATCTGAATTTTATGTTACCAAATTGTTTTTAAGTGATGTGCTTTATTGATTTTGCTACAATTGCTTCTATGTAAGCAT
Organism: Neotragus moschatus; assembly: GCA_006410615.1. Taxonomy (NCBI): domain Eukaryota; kingdom Metazoa; phylum Chordata; class Mammalia; order Artiodactyla; family Bovidae; genus Neotragus; species Neotragus moschatus. The sequence goes on from SJYA01000262.1 coordinate 644,720, forward strand.
CCTATACACAAGTTTACCTGATTCTTTTTTCATCTAAACTTACACTCTGGTACAGTGGTTCTCAACCAATTTAGCCCACCTAGGGAACAANAGCCCAGTGTATCTAACACGAGAAGCAAAGGATTTTAGATACAACGAAGCTCCAGTACTTTGGTCACCTCATGCAAAGAGTTGACTCACTGGAAAAGACTCTGATGCTGGGAGGGATTGAGGGCAGGAGGAGAAGGGGACGACCGAGGATGAGATGGCTGGAGGGCATCACTGACTCGATGGGCGTGAGTCTGAGTGAACTCCGGGAGTTGGTGGTGGACAGGGAGGCCTGGCGTGCTGCGGTTCATGGGGTCGCAAAGAGTCAGACACGACTGAGTGACTGAACTGAACTGAACTCTACTATTAATACTAAACACTACTGTACTTACAATCCAAGAGAACCAGAGGGAACTTGATACTGAAGGAAGTATTGAAATTCAAGGAACATTATTCCATCTGAATTTTATGTTACCAAATTGTTTTTAAGTGATGTGCTTTATTGATTTTGCTACAATTGCTTCTATGTAAGCATCCTATACACAAGTTTACCTGATTCTTTTTTCATCTAAACTTACACTCTGGTACAGTGGTTCTCAACCAATTTAGCCCACCTAGGGAACAATGGAAAATCCCATGGACGGAGGAGCCTGGAAGGCTGCAGTCCAAGGGGTCGCTGAGGGTCGGACACGACTGAGCGACTTCACTTTAATTTTTCACTTTCATGCATTGGAGAAGGAAATGGCAATCCACTCCAGTGTTCTTGCCTGGAGAATCCCAGGGACAGGGGAGCCTGGTGGACTGCCATCTGTGGGGTCGCACAGAGCTGGACATGACTGAAGCGACTCAGCAGCAGCAGCAGGGAACAATGGCGGTGTCTGGAGATGTTTTTGGCCATCACAGCTGGGAGGAAGGATGCACAAGCACAGGATGGGTAAGAAGCCAGATGCTGCTCAGCATCCCATGGTGCACAGGCTGGCCCACCCCACCTCAACAAGGAGTTACCCAGCCCCAAAGGCGGTGCAGTGGTGAAGAACCTGCCTGCAGCAGACACAGGAGATGCAAGCTCGATCGCTGGGCTGGGAAGATCCCCTGGAGAAGGGAAAGGCTACGCACTCCAGTATTCTGGACTGGAGAATTCCATGGACTGTATAGTTCATGGGGTTGCAAAGAGTCGGACACGATTGAGCGACTTACACTTTCACAAAGTGGTACAGTGGAAAAGAAGTGAAGTTGCTCAGTCATGTCCGACTCTTTGCAACCCCATGGACTGTAGCCTACCAGGCTCCTCCGTCCATGGGATTTTCCAGGCAAGAGTACTGGAGTGGGTTGCCATTTCCTTCTCCAGGACTGAGCAACTTACACTTTCACAAAGTGGCACAGTGGAAAAGAACCCGCTTGCCAATGCAGGAGACACAGGAGATGCGAGTTTGATCTCTGGGTCAGGAAGATCCCCTGGAGAGGGAAATGGCAACCCATTCTAATAATCTTGCCTGGGATATGTCATGGACATGGACAGAGGAGCCTGGTAGGCTGCAGTCCACGGGGTTTGATGTGACTGAGCACACACGTGTGCACGCACACACACATACACAAGAGGTCAATAGAGCTCAGTTAGAAAAACCCTGTTTTAGAAGAGACGTCCTTGTTTGAAAAGTAGGCTATTTACATCAGAGAGAGGAGGGCTCAACTTTGGATCCGGGTAACAAATTGTCGTCAAATTCTCTGTACCATGAGCATATGAACAGCCTAAATGAAACTACCTTACTTTTAAGAAAAACACTGAAATATGAGGACACAAAACCTGGTAGATGTAGATACGTAAGAAAGGATGTGGATGCTCTTGATGACTTCCTCTCTCCCTCCCTCCTTCCTTGCCTGGCTTTTCCCATTCTCCTGTTTGTTTCTCTGCAGAAGGAGCTCTGTTCACCACTTCTGCACACCAGACCATTATGTTCCAATGGTAAATTAATTTTGACAAAATTCCTTTACGAGTGGTAAATGTAAAAGTCTGAAGAATTTAGTCAGCTGGCCTTTTGCCCATATACAGAAATGATTAAAGACTAGACTGCAATTAAATTCTGAGCAGAGTGACATAATTAGCAAATTTATGAATGGGTCTTCTTTTCACAGTTCTACTGTCAGGACTAATTACTTGTATTAATTAGAACTGTCAACACATGAATATGCTTGTTGAAGCTGCTTCCTATAGTAAAATATGAGACTGGTAAATATCAAGACGCTTGGAAAGATGCAAAGACTTTCATTTATTAGCAACTCTAAATGATACAGAATCACTGCCTGCACATGAGCCTTGGGGATTGTAAATAGATTCCCAGTTAATGAATTCACTATTTGTTCTTCCTTGGTTAGGCGTTAGTCTTGGTTTAGCCTTTGGATGAAATAGTCAGTATATCACTACTTCAGAAGGACTGTAGCAAGGATAAGGAAAAGAATTCTGGAAGTTTACTGGAAAAGCAGAAAGAATAGCTGGGATGGTTAAGGTGAGGAGAGAATTGCTGTCTTTTCATTGATCAGTCTGAGACTTATTGTAAAACAAGTGTTAAGAACTGCTTAAGTGAAAGGGGAAGGACAGCTGGGGGCTTTAAGAACCAGAGTTTGAGATCCAGTTTACACTCTGTGACCTTGTGTAAGTGGACAGGTTACTGAGCCGCTCTGTGCCTTGGTTTTCTCATCTGAAAACTGGGTACATCAATAGGACCTCCAGAAAGTTACGGTGAACCTTAATTCAGTTAATACACAGAAAGAGCTTAGAGCAGCACCCAGCTCAAGGTATGTGCTGGCTGGTTGTTGTTCTGTTGTCTCAGTTGCTAGGTCGTGTCTGACTCTCCTGCAACCCCATGGACTACAGCCCGCCAAGCTCCTCTGTCCATGGTATTCTCCAGACAAGAATACTGGAGTGGGTTGGCATTTCCTTCTCCAGGGGATCTTCCAAAGTCAAGGATAGAACCCTCATTCTTGCACTGGCAGGCAGGTTCTTTACCACTGAGCCACCTGGGAGGCTTTGGATGGCAGTAGAAACAGAATTTCACACTCCGAGAACGAGATCCTTGGAACAGGATGCAGTGCTTTGGAATCAGAACTAAGCCCTAATACGTTTAATATATAAGCCTCAACTGTGCCCTGTCTCATGAGTTCTTCTACAAAGTAAATTTTTTAAAATGCAAGTAGTGTCCTTGCTGGGCCTGGTACATACAAGGGGGCTTGCTAAATATTAGTGCTTCAGCTTTCATTACCATTATCATCTTTTTTGGAGATGTCTCCAGGATGGCTTGAAATGAATGCCAAAAGATAAATGTTAGCCAGTGGCCTAAGATGAGTGGAGACAGCACGTGTGAGAGAGGAGGCGCTCTCCCAGGGCCTTTTCTGGGCAGGGGAAGGGGGGCAGGCGCTCATCCCAGGACTCAGGCGGCTGTCACCACGGCCCCGAGAGGAGGGTCTAACCACCAGCCACAGAATCCCCATAAATCCCCTAATTACCTTGTTCGCTGGTGAATGAGAGACAGCTGGGACTCCAACTGGGGCCTGACTGGCTGTGAAGCCCACACTGTGTGGAGGCGTGAAAGGCAGGCTGCAAAGGGCTTCCTCACAGACTGAGGCGGAGACAGACTCTCCGCTCTTCCTATCTTTTCCCTGTTTCCCTGCTTTACATATTTTTTAAAACAAAGTCATCATTATGGTTGCCTGGGGGAAACGGAGGGATGTGTACACACTGCTATATTTAAAATGGATAACCAACAAGCAGCTATCGTAGAGCACAGGGAACTCTGCTCCATGTTATGTGGCAGCCTGGACGGGAGGAGGGTTTGGGGGAGAACGGATACATGTGTATGTATGGCTGAGACCCTTGGCTGTTCACCTGAAACTCTCAGAACAGTGTTAATCAGCTATCAGTTTAGCTCAGTCGCTCAATCATGTCTGACTCTTTGCGACCCCATGAATCGCAGCACGCCAGGCCTCCCTGTCCATCACCAACTCCAGGAGTTCACTCAGACTCACGCCCATTGAGTCAGTGATGCCATCCAGCCATCTCGTCCTCTGTCGCATCCCCTTCTCCTCCTGCCCCCAATCCCTCCCAGCATCAGAGTCTTTTCCAATGAGTCCACTCTTCGCATGAGGTGGCCAAAGTACTGGAGTTTCAGCTTTAGCATCATTCCTTCCAAAGAAATCCCAGGACTGATCTTCAGGATGGACTGGTTGGATCTCCTTGCAGTCCAAGGGACTCTCAAGAGTCTTCTTCAACACCACAGTTCAAAAGCATCAATTGTTCGGTGCTCTGCCTTCTTCACAGTCTAACTCTCATACATACATGACTACTGGAAAAACCATAGCCTTGACTAGACGGACCTTAGTCGGCAAAGTAATGTCTCTGCTTTTGAATATGCTATCTAGGTTGGTCATAACTTTTCTTCCAAGGAGTAAGCGTCTTTTAATTTCATGGCTGCAATCACCATCTGCAGTGATTTTGGAACCCCCCCAAATAAAGTCTGACACTGTTTCCACTGTTTTTCCATCTCTTCCCCATGGAGTGATGGGACCGGATGCCATGAGCTATATCCTAATATAAAATAAAAAATTCAAAAGAAAAAAAAAAAACAAATTCTTGATAGGCAAAGCTTCTACCATAAAATAACTACCACAGGAAAATTTTAAATTAAGTTGGTTTAATCAACTTTTTGATCCTCTTAAGTACCAACTTGGGCAAGGGGGCTCAAAACAGAGAATTATTTTCGCTTTATGCTGTTTTGAAAGGTCCTTCCCAAGAGGCACATTTCTGCCTGTGTGATGATGGCCTGACACATGGATGCTGCTGGGAGTGTTTAGGGAATGAATGAGAAGCATTTGCTGGAGTCCCCCCTCAATTCAAAGAGCTAATGTTTGGCATTTAGCAAAATGTCAATACTAGGGCTGATTTCAACTGAAAATCCAATTGTGTACAAAGGTTATAAAATTAGACTAAGAAAATATAAGTTGACTCCTAATATTGTCTTAAAAATCATTTGATACTTAATCAATTAAACATTAATCTGGCCAAAAATTCATTTCATCAAGATACTCAATGCATGAGAAGAAAATCTAGTTGGAGGATGTTCTGGATCCATCCACAAGAAAGCTCAGTTAAATACAAGATGCTAGAAAACCCACTGGAGTTCCTAACATCATGTTAGAAAGGAAGCTGATGTGAGCTGGTCGATGGAACTTGTTAAAATTTATTTTAAAGGATAGATCCTCGCCTATCTGCTCTAGTTNGAAAATCTAGTTGGAGGATGTTCTGGATCCATCCACAAGAAAGCTCAGTTAAATACAAGATGCTAGAAAACCCACTGGAGTTCCTAACATCATGTTAGAAAGGAAGCTGATGTGAGCTGGTCGATGGAACTTGTTAAAATTTATTTTAAAGGATAGATCCTCGCCTATCTGCTCTAGTTGCTCAATCAATAGACATGTCTCAAAGCAAATGTAGGCACCAAAGGATCTTACTAACAATACTCTAAGGTAGAGGGGGATATGTACTGGGTTGGCCCAAAAGTTCGTTTAGTTTTTTTCCATAACAGCTTATGAAAAACGAAACAATTTTTTTGGCCAACCCTATAGTTGTAATGGTAAGAATGTGTATTACTACTCTGAATAATCCCATTCATTTTTCTGATCACATATTATGCTTAAAATTGAATTTGGGGGATACGGTAAAAAACAGCTTTGAACAGGTAGTATAATTCTGCAGACTCCAGGGCAAGCTCAGGGATGGTCAAGCCATGTGGCTCCAGCCAATACCCTCTCTTTCTAGGGTGCACTGTGCCAAGGGGGTTAGGACCAAGGTGGTGAGTGCTAAGGCTCTTACAGAGTTATTATAATCCAAGGAATAACTATATTATTACAAACAAGAACTCTGTGGAATTCTTATAAGGCTAAACTGCTGCCACAGGGCTCTTAGACTAACATTTTTTTGCAGTTTCTGAAAGTGTCAGCTGAGCTCTCCTGAAATGGCAGAGTTGTGCCCGTCAGGTTATAATCGTCTCTAATTGGTGCTCTTGTGAATTGCAAATTTCCTAATCACTAAAAGGCCTGGAAAAGAATCTCATGCCTCTGTAATAAGAAACATGTTAACAGGCAAAATAATTGAAAAAGGAAACACAGTACGAGCACAATAATCATTAAAATGTGCTGCTTTATGTTTATGTCAACATTCCTCATTAATAAAGGCAGGCCTAGAAAACAGAATACATGAAAAACAAACATGCTTTTCTACAGTTTCTTAATTGTATGATTTCCAATAAGAATTAGTACGTGATATAAGTTGGTCTTAATGGTTTCCTTTCTTGTCATGTAAACCTAAGAGGAAACCATTCACAACTCACTCTTTCTCCTTCTCTCCCTTCCATCAATCCATCCCATTCCTAAATATTCCCGACCATCAGTCACCCTTCTCTAACAACAGGTTAACTCAGACAATGGCTGTTTCTGTTGATTCCTGCCTAGTTCCCTCCTTCCAACCTTCTCTCTCTCTCTCACACACTTGACTAAGTTTCCTGCAGGCAGAAACTTTGGTTTTAATCTTCATTTTAGGGGAAGAGGGGTGGCTACCTTGCTCATATCTGGCACAATATGGGTTTTCCATATATTCTAAAAATTACATAGAATTTAGAAATCTAGGTAACTACTAAATGGATGGTACTATTTGTACTTTCAATTAAAATTTTTTAAAAAAAGGTACCCTCTGTCGTCTTCTACAGCTAAAGAGTGACACAGACATAAATGGAAACCTCTCTCCTTTGTCCTCAAGGAGCTCTCCACGCGCAGGCCTGTGAGCATCACAGGATGCTCATAACACAAGCCTAGTGCCTGCGCCCACAGGGCTGTCTCAGTGTACGCACCCTCAACCCTGCCCCACTGGCTATGCGCTCTGGTTTATTTGGGGGTCCAGGCACTGATAATTTTTAAAAGCCCCTCAGATGATTCTGATCGGGAGCCAGGATTGAAAACCACCAAAGTCCCTGAAACATCATATCGAGTTACTCAGTAACAGTACACTTGACCTTTCTTGTCTTATAGGCCTTAGACGGACCAACAGTCTTGCTGGATACCAATGGTGATTCTCTTTTTTCCAGAAATCAGGTGTGGTCACAAACACATTTAATTCTCCTTGATGTCAGTGAGCTGTACCTTTCATAAAAGTCCTCCATTTAATATCATCTTTTCTAACCTTCCATTGAAGTGGAAGATTCTGTTAGCTGTGGGCTGGAAAATACCCGGGATTTTATATTCCCTCCACTTTCACACGTCTCCACTGAAGGTTCTGGAAACACTCAACCATGAAATGTATAGTAGAAATTCCCACAGGAAAGTTAATGTTGCCCAAGAAGGCATTAAAAAACCTCTATTTGGAAAACTTAATTTGAAACTTTTTGATGAATGATTTTATTTAAGTTTTGGCTGCGCTGGGTCTTCACTGCTGCTCAGGCTTTTCTCTAGCTGCAGCGTGCAGGCTTTTCATCGTGGGGGCTTCACTTGTTGCAGAGCATGGGCTCTAGGGCACACAGGCTTCAGCAGGTTGTGGCACGCAGGCCCAGCGGTCTTGGTTCCCGGCCTTTAGAGCACAGGTTCACTAGTTAATGGCACACAAACTTAGTGCTCTGTGGCATGTGGGATCTTCCTGGATCATGGATCGAATCCATGTCTCCTGCCCTGGCAGGCGGACTCTTTACCACTAAGCCACCAGGGAAGCCTGGAAGTTTTTGATGAATATTTTACAGAAAACTTTAGCTCATTATAATTTTTAATTTCATTCCATAAGAATGAGTATAAATACCAAGGAAAATCTCATTAAGCCAGTAAAATACTAGTAGCATTTAGAATACTATTAATTATATTAATTATCAAATAAAATAACATGACGATGACCCTACCAATACAATATGAAAGGCAAAACAATGTAATGATTAAGTAAACAGACTCTGGAACCAAGACTCCTTGGGCTCAAATCTCTGCTCTATGACCTATCAGCTATGGGACCTCAGTTTGCCTCCCTTCAGTTTAGTCTCCTCTTCTCTGAAATGGGTACATAGTAACACTTCATTTGCAGTTGTTGGATTGAGTGAACACATGTGCACACACACACACATATATGCATGCATATGTCACTAAATAATGGTGCCTGGCGTGCTGGAACTCAAATTCCATCTCTCTCCTATAACCCACACATAGCAAAGTGAGCTTAAAATCCAGTTGTCATCTTATTTCTACCCGTTGAGTCTCAGTGGTTTCCTCTCTCTTCAAGGTCAAGTGCAAAACTCTTAAGCACAACAAACTGGATCTCTGACAACCTGATTCCCACTCACTTGCTACTCTGGTCCGCACACTGAACAATCTATTGCTGCTACAACCACTGTGGTACCTACAATGGGCCACTCTCTCATCTCAGGGTCTTTCCCCATGGTCCCCTCTCTCCTTTGGTCACACCCTTCCCTAACTTCTCATCACATTCAGGGGAAAATCAAAATCCTTAGATGGTCCATGGTCTGGAGCCCACTAATTCAAATTTAGGATCGATACCTTGATTGCCTCAAACTTTAGCTGTGATATATGTATTCACATGAGAAAGCACGCTCACCCCCTAAATATTTGTCTGCCAGTCTTTAGGACAATCAAGGTGAAAGCAGTTGTTATGATATTACTACATCCTCTCAAGAGGAAAACCTGGGAATCCTGAGTTTAAACAGGATCCTGTCTGTATACCTCTCTTCTGTCTGCTGTAGGTGCTGTTTTTATTTTCATGTTAAACAGCTGTCTGTCTATTCATGTAACTAAAACAGCAGAGGAAGACATTCTTTTTAGAAAACACAAGTCTGGGTGTTTTTAAGGACAGTGCTCATTTGATCTCATTACTCTACCAGTTAATTGACAGGAAAGAACGTCCTAATAGCTCATTAACTCTGAAGATGCGCCCCTTGTCTGGTGTCAAGGTCTGAGATACAGAGTGCACAGCAGCTATACAACTGCTGCTGCTTTAGGAGGACAAAGCCTTAGGTTCACACAGTTGAAAAACAGCAGATGTTTTGATTTGGGTTTCCAACAATCCTATCTACACTATGGCAGAATTTGGTGGTGAGTGCTTTTCCCCTCAGGCTAATAAGATGAACCACATGGCTGGTTAAACATTATTTTCTGGGGCCACAAGGGTTTTTCACAGCCACCGCTTATGGAAATAATTCTTGGTTAGATTATAATCTGCCAAAATGGTAACTGGTGTGAAAGGCTGGGAAAGCGCTCCTTGCTGCTCCTTCCCTTCTATGCACCCTTGTCCCTTACATGCAGGACTGTCTGCTCCTGCAATCCTGAGCGCAAGTGTAAGAGAAACAAGCCGTCAACACGGGCACTGCTCAGCGACTACTCAGGTCCCTTCCTCAAAGCACACAGTGAAATCACGCCATTTGCGGCAACACAGACGGACCAAGAGACCATCATACTGACTGAAGTTTAAGTCAGACAGAGACAGAGAAACATCTTACGGCATTCCTTGTATGTGGAATCTGAAAAGAAATGCTACAAGTAAACTTACAAAACAGAAAGAGATTCACTGACTTAGAGAACGGATTTATGGTTGCCACAGGGGGAGGGATAGTTGGGGAGTTTGGGATGGGCATGTACACACTGCTATATTTAGAATGGATAACCAATAAGGACCTACTGTATAGCACATGGAACTCGGCTCAATGTTATGTGCCAGCCTGGATGCTCCGGAGGGGAGTTTGAAAGAGAATGGACCCATGTAAATGTATGGCTAGGTCCCTTCACTGTTCCCCTGAAACTATCCCAACATTGTTAATCAGTGACACCCCAATACAAAATAAAAAGTTTAAAATTAAAATTAAAAAAAGAAAGGAATCCAGAATTCCAGAAAACAGCTATGCACATAAACTAAGAAACACTGTCTTCACGCCTTCCTGATGCATAAAACATTAAAATGGTAATAATTAGCAAATAATTAGGGCTGCTGAGGGGTAAGAAAACATTGTCATAACTTGACAAGTGTCGCAGTCAAAGCTATGCTCAAAATGGTCCTCGCTGGGCCTGAGTGATCTAAGGCAGGGGCTCATTTTCCTCCTGACCCCCACATGTCTCACTAAAAAGCATCTTCCACACAATGGTGAATTACTTGGGGCTTAAAGTTTATCTCTGTCACAGCACAGTGTGCCAAAAGAAGGGCCTGCTAACCCCCAGAGACACAGCTCATTTAAAGTTATAATGAAGACAGCAGGTGTTCCATACAGATGTCACTTCTTTCTAGAAGACACTGATTAAACACTTTATCTCCCTTAATGTCGGTGGGTTAGGCTACGTTTTATTTCGGCATCACCCCGAGCTCCTTTCAGTCTCACTGAGCTGAAAATTACAAACTACTGGTTTGGGGTTGTTCTGTAGGGATTTGTAGGGAATCCTGAACACTATGATCCGAGAGTCAACTCCCACTGTTTCCTAGAAACACAAAAAGTGTATTTCGCGATACAAAAATTCTCTTCCACAGAAAGCATGCCAGACTCCCCCTTTTCTTGGAGATCCAAACTTCTGAGTGCCAATCACTAGACACCTTCCACTGAGGTGATGCACAACTGATCTGAAAAAAAAATGTGCTTGGTAAAATGTGCGCAGCTTTAACTTCTGTAAACTGTAAAGTCAGATGGCAATGTCTGGTGTGTGGCTCCTGAAGGCTTCAATGAGACAGGATCCAGTGTGTTCTGGATCCCTTAATTTACAGGGCAACAATGCAAACAGACGTAGAGAATAGACTTATGGACATGGGGACAGAGAAGGAGAGGGTGAGGTATATGGAAAGAATAACATGGAAACTTACATTACCATATGTAAAATAGACAGCCAACGGGAATTTGCTGTATGGCTCAGGAAACTCAAACAGGGTCTCAGTATCAACCTAGATGGGTGGGATGAGGAGGGAGATGGGAGGGAGGTTCAAAAGGGAGGGGATATATGTATGCCTATGGCTGATTCATGTTGAGGTTTGACAGAAAACNTGTTAATCAGTGACACCCCAATACAAAATAAAAAGTTTAAAATTAAAATTAAAAAAAGAAAGGAATCCAGAATTCCAGAAAACAGCTATGCACATAAACTAAGAAACACTGTCTTCACGCCTTCCTGATGCATAAAACATTAAAATGGTAATAATTAGCAAATAATTAGGGCTGCTGAGGGGTAAGAAAACATTGTCATAACTTGACAAGTGTCGCAGTCAAAGCTATGCTCAAAATGGTCCTCGCTGGGCCTGAGTGATCTAAGGCAGGGGCTCATTTTCCTCCTGACCCCCACATGTCTCACTAAAAAGCATCTTCCACACAATGGTGAATTACTTGGGGCTTAAAGTTTATCTCTGTCACAGCACAGTGTGCCAAAAGAAGGGCCTGCTAACCCCCAGAGACACAGCTCATTTAAAGTTATAATGAAGACAGCAGGTGTTCCATACAGATGTCACTTCTTTCTAGAAGACACTGATTAAACACTTTATCTCCCTTAATGTCGGTGGGTTAGGCTACGTTTTATTTCGGCATCACCCCGAGCTCCTTTCAGTCTCACTGAGCTGAAAATTACAAACTACTGGTTTGGGGTTGTTCTGTAGGGATTTGTAGGGAATCCTGAACACTATGATCCGAGAGTCAACTCCCACTGTTTCCTAGAAACACAAAAAGTGTATTTCGCGATACAAAAATTCTCTTCCACAGAAAGCATGCCAGACTCCCCCTTTTCTTGGAGATCCAAACTTCTGAGTGCCAATCACTAGACACCTTCCACTGAGGTGATGCACAACTGATCTGAAAAAAAAATGTGCTTGGTAAAATGTGCGCAGCTTTAACTTCTGTAAACTGTAAAGTCAGATGGCAATGTCTGGTGTGTGGCTCCTGAAGGCTTCAATGAGACAGGATCCAGTGTGTTCTGGATCCCTTAATTTACAGGGCAACAATGCAAACAGACGTAGAGAATAGACTTATGGACATGGGGACAGAGAAGGAGAGGGTGAGGTATATGGAAAGAATAACATGGAAACTTACATTACCATATGTAAAATAGACAGCCAACGGGAATTTGCTGTATGGCTCAGGAAACTCAAACAGGGTCTCAGTATCAACCTAGATGGGTGGGATGAGGAGGGAGATGGGAGGGAGGTTCAAAAGGGAGGGGATATATGTATGCCTATGGCTGATTCATGTTGAGGTTTGACAGAAAACAGCTAAATTCTGTAAAGCAATTATCCTTCGATTAAAAAAAAATTAATGAAAGAAAAAAAAAAATCACTGAAGCAGCCAGGGAGAGGTAGCTACTGGTAACTGAAGCCACTGTTCTTCCTGCCCAGAGCATGTGGATACTTTCAGCCTGGAAGCATTGAAGGATAGATAAGAAAAGAAAGAAGGAAATGAGCAAAAAGGAAAAGTGGAGAAATCCTAGTTTGGATATCAGTTCTGCACCATCTCCCTCATCACTCTGATGGAGTAAGTAGACCACAGAGGCTGGAGGTGAAGGCATGAGGTGGAGTTTTCTCAGCATTTCTCTACAAAAAACAGCCTGATGCCTTTAACAGAGTAGGACTTTGGATAACATCAAAGAAGAGGAAGGCCAATACTGCATATTTTTAGCAATGTGTAGATTTTCATAAAAGTTCTACATGATTTTGCAGACATTTGAGAGAATGGCATAAAGTCAAAACAAGAAAGTAAGTCACCATAATCTTATTCCCGAGAAATAGGATGAGTGGCATTTTGCTAAATATTATTCCAATCTTTTTTATAGTACATTTACTAGGTCTTACAGAAATAGATGTGTCTCTACTAAGAATACTGCTATATCCTGCTCATTGAGTCACTGTGAACCTGCTTCTCCTTTTAGTGGCTGAGTATTATTCTAGATCATGGCTTATTTCACCTATTTTTCCTTTTGGGGCATGATTAGGCCATTCGCGATTTTTCTAAAGCAGATGATTACAATGTAATTTTAATCAGCTTAATATTTATAGTAATCTTAATAACGCTGCGCAATTTTGGTCCTGTGTCACAACAAAAGTAGATTTAAATAACACAGATGTGACACAGGAAGACTGCTGGTCCCTAATTGAGATTCACGAAGATATATAAATACATATTATGCATGACTCTCACATCTGGCTCTCCATAACAAAGTCCAACAGAATTATAAATAGTTTTGAATCCTTGGAGAACTGCCATGTGATGAAACTAGACCACTTTGAAAGCTATTTGTGATTCTGTAATAAATGGAAACCAACATATGACTCTTGATTTTTCTCACTAGCAAAACAACACAACAAAATGGATGAACACGTGCAATTCCAAGTGAGATTCAAGAGGCTGAGTAAAAGACAGTGAAAATTCTCACATGAATGATTCCTATTAACAAGAAGCTAGCTGCTGCTTAGTCGCTCAGCTGTGTCCGACTCTTTATGACCCCATGGACTGCAGCCCTCCAGGCTGCTCTGTCCATGGGGATTCTCCAGGCAAAAAGACTGGAGTGGGTTACCATACCCTCTCCTCCTCCAGGGGATCTTCCCAACCAAGGGATCGAACCCAAGTCTCCTGCATTGCAGGTGAATTCTTTACTGCCTAAGCCACCAGGGAAGCCCAGCAAGAAACTAGAAGAATGTGTAAAATGTTGCTGTTTTTGTCTTGTGCTCAGTCCTAAGTCCTGTCTGACTCTTTGTGATCCCATGGAACTGTAGCCTGCCAGGCTCCTCTGTTCATGGGATTTTCCAGGCTAGAACACTGGAGTGGGCTGCCATTTCCTCCTCCAGGGGATCTTCCCAACCTAGGGATCGAACTAATGTCTCTCTTATCTCCTGCACTGGCAGATGGTAGCTCAATGTAAAATTCTGATGTCTTACGGCACACTTAGTGCACGCACATTTATTCCTTTTTGTCATGAATCTTTTTCTAAAAAGAAAGCCATATAAGACAAATTGAGTCCTATTTAAATGAACAGTGCAAATATCGATTCAAATGACATTAATTAAGCCCACAGTAAAAACAATATTTTCAAACTCACATGCTATAATTTTTGGTAGAAATAAACGACTTCCCAGAAGATTATTTATGACTGTCTATAGGAAGCATATTTTTTGGTGTATGTTCTATTAGATACCTAATATGCAAGTTTCTTGCCATAAGAAGGGTACTCTTCTCCTATACAAACTATTGATGTCACATTTTTAAATTAATGTCAGGATTTCTTTTGCTTAGAAAAAAAATCAACCAAGGAACTTGGCCAATGATGTGAGGACAATAGTAAGAGAAATGTCACCGTCATTCTATAAATGATACTATCTTTTTCAGTTTAGCTGAGACTGTTCTATCGTGACCATGCCTACCTAAGAGTTTTCAGCGTTCTGATGTCAGGATGATTGCAATGGCCAATCCACCTCCACGAACTCAAACATAAATCCAGCTCAGCCATGCGGCCTGGCTATGTGGAGGGCTACAGACAGATTAATGCTGGACTCTTCCGTATCTGAAAATTCACAGCAGCCCACATTGCTTTTTCTGAAGAGGCTGTGTTGGACAACATAGAAAGTGCCCTGGCAAGGAATAGAGGAGTCTGGCCTTCTCATCTTTTGTCTGCCACTCAGCATGTGACCCCCGGGCCTGGCAATTAGCTTTTCTGTGCTCTGTTTCCCAATCTAAAACAATGACAACAATGACAAATGCTTATTTCATAGGGTTCTGTGTGGGGATGTGAACCTTCCTGGCACAGAATCATTAATGCTCATGGACCTGGGAAAAAAATCACCAAAACATGTACAGAGGTTTCTTCTGGGTGCCTACCTTATGGGTAGCTGCAAGGATTCAGTGGGAGTGGTTTTAAGGTGGGTGATGGACTTATGAACTATTTTTTGTCTTTTCTTTTTGGTGATTTGTATTTTCCACAGTTAATATATATTATTTTAACCAGCATGACAACACTTGTCCAAATTCTAGAAGACCACAGTAACTGAACTGAGCTCAGGTACTCATCACCACCTGTCTCAGGCCCTCAGCAACACCCACCCTGGGACGTCTGGAATTCAGGTAGGACTTTGGGAGAAAGCTGGGAGTCCCTTTGCAGGCAGCCCAGAAGACAGATGTGGAAGCTAATTCAAGGTTTAGCTCTGTTTCCACCTGGATTCATAAGAGCACGAGGAAATATGGATTCAATCTCGCACCTTCCAGAAATGTTCTGACTCCCAGGATCCTCATACCTGGGGAACCCAACCTACGTCACACCGGCATCCCCAGGGCAGGCCACTGTCCACAGTTAACAGGCACAGATACACACTGCAATAGGATGTAAGTCTCCTGACTTTTCCTAGTCTGCTTCCTCATTCAGTAAAATCAAGGACCAGACAATGATGACCTTGGTGACCTTTAAGGTCACTCTCCGTGCCATTCATGTTTGAAAATGTTATGGTCTTATATCATTCTCCATTACCTACTTTAAAAATAAATTAAGTAAATTAAGCAAAGGATTGATATAAGAGGTCCCTCCCCAAGACTGCAGTTATGTACTTAAAATTATATGGTACAGTTATATGGTATATGTTACAAGAAAGGCTCAAATTAAAAAAAAATTATTTAATTTTATTCATTAAAATATCAACTGCTGAGTCAATGAAAGAAAGTCTACGCCTTTAGCTCCAAAAAAAAGAGAATTTGTTTTGTTTCCTATTTTAGTATAGATACCTAGAATTAGAAAATTTTTCACACTTCCATTTGTTTAATAAGAATGTAGAATCTACTATACTTTTAAAGCACCATTTGACAACTCTCTCCCCAGTTAAAATATTTTATAGGAATGAAGAGTCTCTTAAACAGGCCTATATTAAAAGAGTTTTCTCCAGTTAAGTCTGATCTTATGAGACACTGAACATACCCATCAATAACTTTGGTATTAAAGATTGTACAGATTAAAAAAAGAAAAAAATTGCATAGATAACCTGAGTATCCAAATCATCATATTAATAAATTTGCTATTCTATAAAATTCTTACGTAGCTTAAGGAATGACAGTTGTTGAATCAGAGAATTTCATAGATGGTAAGTAAAGGGACTAACTCATTTCAAAAGTTACTTTATCTCTTTCCTAAATCTAATATATTGGGGTAGCTGAAGTGAAGTCACTTAAATCTCCTATCATTCAGCAAAAGGAATAATACTTCTGGTTTGATAGCAAAGAAGAAGACTTACTCATTTCTGTACCCTGTTATTACTCAACAACAGTATCACATATAGACAAGGGACTCAAAGAGGGATTTGCTAAGGAACAGAATGAACAGTCATCCGGAGCAATGTGGCAAATGCACCAGGCAACATTCCTGCAACCTCTAAGACTTGCTAGCCCCCAAGACAGGACCGAGAAGATGTGGGTGGCTGGAACCACTTCATCAGAGTTTTGTTTATTGTTAAATCTACTCTTTAGCATCTGAATAATGCTTCAAATAAAT
Source organism: Neotragus moschatus (assembly GCA_006410615.1). Taxonomy (NCBI): domain Eukaryota; kingdom Metazoa; phylum Chordata; class Mammalia; order Artiodactyla; family Bovidae; genus Neotragus; species Neotragus moschatus. Next base: position 661,259 of record SJYA01000262.1, read on the forward strand.
GGTGATTGGTGGGGTAGGTGGCAAAGGAAAAATTATAAAATAATTCACAAAGAACCATTAATGTCAATTTCTCGAATGTGTTTCAATTCCATGTATCATTATTTTAATTTTTTTTTTATTTTAGCAAAGGCCAAGATATAGTTATAATCATTCTAAGTATAAAACCTCAACAGAAGCCTGCTCCTTCCCAATAGCAACCTACACAGAACCTTGGTTCACTTATTTTATTCTTTCTCCTCCTGACTGGGATATATTCACAGGTTAGTTCACAGGTTTGAAAAAGCATGTATTTATATTTCTTTACCCGCACAATTTCACATCTAGCTACAGTCTTGAATATCAAACTTTACTCACTGAAATGAATATCTCTAATGTCGAGAGTAGGGAGTAAGAACCAGTAATCTAAAGGAAGCATTCTGCGATGAAATTGCTTTTAGGAAATCTGGCAGATGGCACTTTCTCATTACAGAGAAAGTTTTCCTAGGGGAAAACACACCAAATTACTTTAAAAAAAAGTTAAGTGGTCACACAGAATGAGCTATGCATCTCTGTCCTGGCCTCCAACATGCCTGCAAAGCCAAGCAGACCAGCCGTGAACATTTGCATACGTTAAAAATCACCAACTGCATTATGCCTGCATTGGGCCGGTGAAGACTCATATAATCAAGCGACTAAAGAAGGTACCACCATCAGACGTATTTACGTATTACTGTAGATCTGCCTTAGACAGTTGTGTGACTTTATCTTCCAATACAGAAATGATCTTTCATCCGTCAGCCCAATATTCCTGACACCTCTCAACGTCCCCATTTCTGGCTACACCTGCCCTACTCAGTCCATTACCACAGAAAAATGGAAAAGAAAGAAAACTTTGAAAGGGACCCATTTCAACTCTCTTATTACTGAAAAAAAGAATAGTAATAGTGCAAACATCTGATTAGGTTCAGTGACACACATCTCAAGTAAAGTTAGTTCACTGAGGACTGATGCTCAGACCACTGCGGTTCCAAGCCTCTTCTCTTCGTACCATATGATGTACCATATGATGAAAGATTAGAAACATGTATGCCATTTACTCCATTTTTTTCAAAAATTTCCATACAATAATAAATAAGACAAATGTCATTTGCATATACTTTGGTGTAGCTTCAATAAAAGGCAAAACAGACAACTCAATTAAATTCTCTCTTTTTCACTTAAAATATACCTGAATTGGTCCTTATGAATATAAATGCCTATAAAAAGGATTCGAAGATACTGTCAAGTGATCTTTTAGCAACAAAAGCCCTATATACTAATTTGGAACCTAGATACTCTTTTCCAATATGGCTCCCTTGGAAAATTTTACATGTGAAGACTTAGAGACAAAGCAGGAACCCATTTCAATCTAAAGCCAAGACCTTTGTGTTATAGTTTATCCCACCATAGCTCCACATATGGCCAGCCAGTAACCCCAACTGCACAGTCTGGGGAGGGGGTGACAACTCTGCTTGATTTTCACAAGAGAGCTGGAGTGTGATTGTGGCCGTTTGCCTTTCAGAGGAGTCTAGGAAAAGCAACACACGTTACTCCACATGTCATGAGGATTTCCAGTTTTAACCAGTACACATGCTCCAGGCTGGCAGACAGAAGTTGAAAAGGACACAGCTTTGTACCCAGCCGCCAGCTGAACTTGGTGGCAGGCTATTTAAAAAAAAAAGGCACAAATTATACATAGAAGGATGTGGGGGAGGGGGAGAGGAAAATGGAATGAGCTAATGTTCCTAGTTGGCATCTGCCTTTTGACTCAAAGAAAGAGATGGCTCTCATCCAGAATTTTTCTATTACTGTGGCATCAGCTGCCTCTTGGATTCGTTTATAAAAGCTGAGACTGCCAACAGAACAGGACAAGATTTTTGTTAATGGTAGTAAACGTGCAAAACCCTCTTGAAATAATAGGGATTTGGATATTTCTTCTACAAAGGCTACTTTGGTACTATTATTCCTGGCATGAGCTTTAGGACTTGTAATTATAGCCAGGTACCCTGTTAGGAAATATGACAACAGAAAATTCTGAGGTTAAAAAAGTTGCTACCTTGATTCTTTACTCTTCCAGTATATTGAACTAGAGAGGTCTGAAACTAATTTGGTGCTGGATGTTTCTTGCTGGACTGGCATTCTACCAAATGAATTTCCACTATTTGGCCCTTTCAAATCCCAGTATTATTGGTGACTACTATGCTAACTTCTCTGAAAACTGGGAATCAAAGAAAAAGAATTAAGCGTTTACCCTGCCTTTTAAAACAAGCCTGTAGATTCTACCTTCTTCATGAGGGAAAGATTTTCCTTGTTTTTTTTTTTTTTTAAGCTAATAAATAAATGTACTAAGATGATAAATTGAAACTCCCAATGAAGAGTTAGAAACACTTCTGGTTTCCACTGGGGATATAGAAAACTGGAAAAAGCACCACTATCATCTTTAAGCATAAATTCTGCACAATTTGCAAATTAATATTCTGTCCTGAACCTATGGGAAAGGGACAGCAATAGGACAGTCATCTAGACTGAAGTCCAAGATGTTACAGGAGCCCTTGTTTACCCAGGACAGGGTCTACTGGACACTTAAGAGAATTCAGCCAACACTGTTAACACATTGCTAAGGCAGAGTGACAGCTAGCAAGATTATATTCTTAGAATACATAACACAGAACACATAGGGGGCTGCAATATAAAGGAATTCACACCCACTTTCAGGCTCTTCTCAGGACTTCCAGTGGTCCTTATAAAGACACAGGTGAGTTCAGAGCATGTGTCCTTTGCCCTCTGTCCTTCCTGGGATAGTCCTGAGGGACAGAACAGCAGCCACCGCAGGAAAGAGTGCCTGGATCTTTCCTCTCTACTGTCCCTAAGGAACAAAAGACTTAAGTGCCTGCAAGAAAGATAGAAACCAAGTTTCCCTTAGGGAAATAGTGAGAGCCTTCTGGACCTTTGAAAAGGGAAGAGGAAGAGAAAAAAAAAAAAAAAAACCCTCTAAACTGGAGGGTCAGGGATACTGAGAAGACCATGCCTCCAAACCAAGGGACACAGTGACTTCTTGGACTGAGCCTTAATCAGAGCACACCCTATACCAGCCTCCCACAGCCAGGCTAAAAAGCAGAAAGCAACAAGTAAATGAGGCTTTCCTGGTGGCTCAGACGGTAAGGATTCGCCTGCAATGCAAGAGACTCAGGTTCAATACCTGGGTCAGGAATGAATAAAGGACTGATGCTGAAGCTCCAATACTTTGGCCACCTGATGAGAACAGTCAACTCATTGGAAAAGATCCTGATGCTGGGAAAGACTGAGTGCAGGAGGAGAAGGGGGCGACAAAGGTTGAGACGGTTGGATGGCATCACCGACTTGATGGACGTAAGTTTGAGCAAGCTCTGGGAGACAGTGGAGGACTGGGAAGCCTGGTGTGCTGCAGTCCACGGAGTCACAAAGAGCTGGACACGACTGAGCAACTGAACAACAACGAGTAACAATAGTGTGCCATCCACTGGAGAAGGGGTAAGGGAGGGGACGGAGTACCTAACCCAGTTACAGCACAAAGACTTAAAAAATGAAGTCCAAGTAGACACTGAGAGACACTCAGGCAAATCAGCCCCTACCCTAGAAACAAGGTAACGGTGGAGGAACTCAAAGCTGTTGTTACACTGAGGGTAACCTTATTGTACATACTGAGTATTATCGTAATTCTACAAAAATCAAAATACAGTGCTCAATAGAACAAGTAAGCCGATAATCCACAAGAATTAGAAGACCTGGGCAACACTATCAACTCAATTAATATAATTAACATTTGTAGAATACCTCACCCAACTAGAGCAGAACACACAGTCTTTTTGGGTACACATGGCACCTCACCAAGATGCACCATGAACATCACAAACACATGAGATTTAACCTGGGAATGCAAACCTGCCTCAAGTTTGAAAATCAAAATTACTTAGTATGTTATTAATAATAGAGTGGGGCTTCCCTGGCAGCTCAGATGGCAAAGAATCTGTGGGCAATGCAGGAAACCCAGGTTCGATCCCTGGGTCAGAAAGATCCCCTGGAGAAGGAAATGGCAACCCACTCAAGTATTCTTGCCTGGAGAATTCCAAGGACAGAGTTTGAAAATCAAAATTATTTACTATGTTATTAATAACAGACTAAAGAAGAAAAAGTATATAATGATCTCAACAAAGACACAATTAAAAATACTATTATTAATAACACACTGTGCCTGCGTGTTCAGTTGCTAAGTAGCGTCCAGCTCTTTGCGATCTCATGGACTGTGGCTCGATAGGCTACTCTGTCCATGGATTTTTCCAGGCAAGAACACTGGAATGGGTTGCCATTCCCTTCTCCAGGGATCTTCCTGACCCAGGGATCAATCCCATTTGTCCTGTGTCTCCTCTATTCGCAGGCAGATTCTTTACCACTGAGCCACCTGGGAAGCCCCTGGAGCACATCTCCCGTCTTTAAAAAAAAAAAAACAGGTGTAAGAAAATATATGGAGGATCTGTATGTTTCAAAGTTTTTAATGGCATGAAAAGATGATTACAACATAATAATGAATGAAAAAAATGTAAGGTTCAAAACAAAGGTACCTACCATAATGGTCAATGGTTATAAAATCATTTTTTCTATATTTCCTATATTTTTCTATAGGAAATAAAGGTAAAAAATAATAAAGGCCATTTAAAAAACTGTCTCCTCGGCATCTCACTTTTAGTAAGACAGACATGAATATTTTAAGGGAAATAAAATTGAAATATAAACAATTTACAAAGTTATTTCCTTTGCTGTCACCCATTACTGTACATATACGCACTTTAAGAGATCTCTTCATATCAGTTTCATTGGAACTAGTTCCATATGCTCTTAAAAACATTCACTGAAAATGAAGTTCTGTGGTCAAGTACGTTTGGAAAACATTAATTCCATAAATTGGTTTCTTAATTGCAGAACTAATTAGAATTGTCAGTATTGTCATTCTGGATTTTCAAGAGATAAACTGCAGGGTAAAGTTTGCAGTTTCTCACCTTTATTTGAATGAGTGAGAGAGGGAGAACGAAAAGGAGAGAGAGGAGAGCGCTGTTTTTAGCTAAAAACTGAAAGCAAGCTGCAGACATATGACTTTGCTTCCAAATACAATACTTCAGTGGATATCTCCCAAGAATAAGGGACCTTCTGTTACTTACCCATAATACCACTGTCACCTCAAAGAAAGTTAGTCCAATGCCCAAATAACATCTGACACATAGTCCAAACACAAAGTTTCTGTTTCCTCAAAAAAGGTCTCTTTATAAGAACCAGTTTTTCAAGGTGCTCGTGTTATGTTTGCTTGTTACTTCCTTTTAATATAAAAATCACATCTTGCTTTCTTTCGGACACTGATTTTTTTTCAGGAGACCAGTCTCATTGAATGTAGAACCCTCATGTTTTGTATGATGTCTTGACTTATTCCTCTGTTCCATCTATTTCCTGTATATGGGCCTTTACTCTGGAAGATGAAGCATTTTTAGTAAGAGTATGTCGTAGTTGGTGCTGTGTTCCTCATATGGCCTCGCGTCAGGAGACATACACTATCAGGCCACCCCATAGTAATGCTGCCAAATTTGATCGCTGGGATCAGGTGATGACTCCTAAGTCTCCCTGCTTCCCTATTAACAGGTCCTCTAGGAAGCGATCCTTCATCACCATGTGAATGACTCATTTCTTTTTCTTTTTTTTGGTGGGGGGAGTATAGCTAATTTACAATGTTGAGTTAGCTTCAGCTGTACAGCAAAGTGAATCAGTTATAACAATATTCCATTTCTAAACAAGACCCAAAGTGAGTCCCTTACAACAATGTTCCATGTCTAAATAAGACCTTTTCACTAATGATTTTTATAGTGTTTGTTTGCAAGACTACCAGTTATTTCATTGGGTTTCTTGTTAATTTCTATTTACATCTTTTAAAACTCCTTTTTAGGAAAATGTTCTCTGTTTGTGGGATACAGTTAGGTGAGTTTTGACAAACGCAAAGAGTAGTGTATCCATCACAACAACCAAGATGCAGAATAGTGCCATCACTCCAAAAATCCCCTCCTGTTGTCTCTCTATGGTACTAAATAAAGTTTTGTACAAAGTCCAGGCCTAGTAGCTTTGCCCTGACTTCCTTACTTTTGTGTGTGTGTGATACTCAGGGATTAATATTTTTATCAGTGATAACATTTCTACTGCACTTCTAAAATTTACATCCAACAGAGCATACTGTATTTACATGCAATGGACAGTCCAAGGTAAAAAATTCAGACACAGTTAAGATTATGGTTTGTTCCAAATTAAAATAAACACATAATATCCTTACCTCCCATAATATTGCATGTCTCACCTTGGAGTGATTAAGCACCTGCTGTGCCAGGACTAACCTTTAGAATTTGTTAAAATACAGCCTCTGGGCCTTGCCCCCAGTGTTTAGGATTCCAAGGCTAAGGCACATTTCCAGTGACTGTGATATCAGCAGTCCATTAAGGCTGGTGATGGCAAGAACATACCTGGTTCTCCACCTCTGTTTCTGTTCATCCTCTTTGCAATGCGACTCTACAGCTCGGCCCAGGAAGAGGTGGAATCTACTTCCTTATCCCCTGAATCTTGTCTGGTTTCCTGATTTGCTTCAGTAACAAAATACAGCGGAACAACAACGCACCAGCCTAAGTATGTTCCCACATTCTCCCTGGGTACCCTCGTGCTGAGGCCTTGTGAACGAACCTGGGCTGGCCGGCTGATGACGGGTCACGTGTGTACCAATCGCCACCATCGTATCAGACAGCGGTCAGCCAGGTAGGTAGAGGAGGCTGTCCCAGAGCAGCTAGCCCCAACTGACCACTGTAGACACCTCAGCACACCAGTCGAGACCAGCGGAGCCTGGCCCACGGGATCATCCGTGCGGAACCGTAAGTGTGGAAGAAACGTATTGTTTTAGGCCAAGTGTGTCTGGGCAATTTTACCCAGGAATAGACGACTGATAGACCACAGTTCTGATACGCTTCATCTGAGAAGTCCCGATTTCTCTCTTCCTCTCCACTGCCTCAGCCACCTTCATCATCCTTTGCTCCGTGACGAGACTACTTCAAGTCTGATGTGTCTTCCCCTCTTGCTGTCACTGCCCACCTCCACGCACACTCCTACTGCTAAGACCGTATTCCTAACGTCAGAAACCAAGTTGGAATCTGTGTGTTCCCGTCATATGTTGTAATGCCTGATATCCCCTTCATGCTCAGTCCTTGCTCCTGGCATGACTGTTGCTGGATCCATGAAATGCAGCTCTGATCAGATCACTCTCCCGTGCAGAACTCTTCCTGGAAGTTACATCATATACCAGACCCATTTTCCACGTGGCCTATTTAATTCTGGGACTGCTGTGATCAGGCTCCAGCCTAGCTGCCGACTCTTCTTCCTCTTCTTCTCTTAACACTTTATTCAAAAGCGAGGATGGGATGACCACACCTCTTACTCTTGTGTCTGAGAGGATATGATTCCTGCCTGTAAGGCCCTTTCACATCTTGGCAAATGCTACACATTCTTCAAGGATCAACTCAAATATCACCTCTTCTGTGAAACTCTGATAGATCTAGTTAAGAAAAAGCTCACCCCTTCTCACGGATTCCAGCAAATGGCTGAAGCCTCTCTTAAGTACTTGATATTATGGTTACTTATGGTATCGAGTAGGCTTCCTTGGTGGCTCAATGGTAAAGAATCCTCTTGGCAATGCAGTAGATGTTGGGAAGATCCCTTGGAGATGGTAATGGCAACCCACTCCAGTATTCTTGCCTGGGAAATTCCATGGACAGAGGAGCCTGGCAAGCTTCAGTCCATGGAGTCACGAAGAGTTGGACATGACTGAGTGACTAACACTCAGACACACAAACAACAAAAACAGGAATACCAAAACTTATTACCAAACATAGAAGAAAGATGGCAAAATAAATAGGGTGGTTTCATATACTATTTTATATAGGGCTTCCTTGGTGGCTCAGACAGTAAAGCGTCTGCTTGCAATGTGGTAGACCTGAGTTCGATCCCTGGGTCAAGAAGATCTCCTGGAGAAGGAAATGGCAACCAATTCCAGTACTCTTGCCTGGAAAATTCCATGGATTGAGGAGCCTGGTAGGCTACAGTCCGTGGGGTAACAAAGAGTCTGATACAACCGAGTGACTTCACTTTCACTTTCTTTTCATATACTAATTGGTAAAAGAATCATCTGGAAAGCCAGTTAAAAATATAAATTTCTAGGTTCTGCTCACAGGGAGACTGGTTCAGCAGGCCTGCAGTCAAACCTTGAGTTTGCATTTTCACCAAGCTGCCCATGTAGTTTTGAAGAAGGCTTGTGGGCGACACTTTGATATACAGTGACATACAGCATGCCTTATAGATATGCATTTCAAAGTAAACCCTTCGTTCATGTACCTAAGAATTTTTTTCTTAGGTTTCTTGACTTTAATGGCAAAGCAGTGAATGCGGCAGGCCTATAAAAAGAACCACTTTAACAATACATACATAGTCTGGCACCTTATTAGCTTAGGTTGCTGGGAATAAGGCATTGCACCCCATTCTTTGTAATCACAATCTGCACACATTTTTTTCATCTACATCTCCTTTTTATAAACTATTTAAAGTTTAATTTGCTACAAACAGCCCCTTTTCAGACATCACACCATGTGAGGTATGCACTTTAAAATAAGTGAAGGGTGCAAATTCCTTACCTTGGTCCAAGAGGCTGGCTCTCAATGCTCTCTCCAGCTGCTCCTCTTCACTCAGTCCCGCGGTGTACGTGTCATAGTTCCTGGGGACATCTTCATAGGCACCTCGCCCACCAAATGGGTAATAATCCTGATATCCAGGGTAGCCTACAGGCACAACGAACAAGTTATGGAACAATGCCATGGACTATCCCTTTTCATACTTCCTATTTTGTAAAGCAAAGACATTAAAATAATGTATGTCATTATTTTGATTATAGTAATAATTCTCAAAATAAGAAAAGATGACTGGCACTGTATGATGACCTGGGGGGATGAGAGGGGGTAGGGAAAGGAGACGAGAGAGGGAGGGGACGTATGTATAATTATGGCTGATTATTATCGCTAAGAGTCGGGCACGACTGAGCGACTTCACTTTCACTTTTCACTTTCATACATTGGAGAAGGAAATGGCAACCCACTCCAGTGTTCTTGCCTGGAGAATCCCAGGGACGGAGTAGCCTGGTGGGCTGCCGTCTATGGGATCACACAGAGTCGGACACGACTGAAGTGACTTAGCAGCAGCAGCAGCGGTATTGCTATATAGTAGAAAACAATACAACATTGCCAAATTTTAAAATATATATTTAAATTAAAAAAAAGAAAATTAAAAAGATGGCCAATGGAGAATGCCTTCATGAGGGTGGGTGATAATTATCCTGTCACCATGGTACCACAGTGTCCACGTGGGACTGGACATGCCTGAGTCCTTATGTGCTGAAGATGAAGTAGATATTTATTTATGTTTAATTGCTTTTTATTGGAGTATATCTGATATACAATATTGTATTAGTTTCTACTATACTTCAAAGTGAGTCAGTTATACATACACACATATTTACCTACTCTTTTTTAGATTCTATTCCCATACAGCAGGGCTTCCCTTATGGCTCAGCTGGTAAAGAATCCACCTGCAATGTGGGAGACCTGGTTGACTCCTGGGTTGAGAAGATCCCCTGGAGAAGGGAAAGGCTACCCACTCTAGTATTATGGCCTGGAGAATTCAAACATGGATTATACAGTCCATGGGGTCGCAAAGAGTTGGACACGACTGAGCGACTTTTACTTTACTTGGGCTTCCCTGGTGGCTCAGACAGTAAAGAGTCTACCTGTAGTGTGGGAGACCTGGGTTCAATCCCTGGGCCAGGAAGATCCCCTGGAGAAGGAAATGGCAACCCACTCCAGTATTCTTGCCTGGAAAATCCCCTGGACGGATGANCTATAAAAAGAACCACTTTAACAATACATACATAGTCTGGCACCTTATTAGCTTAGGTTGCTGGGAATAAGGCATTGCACCCCATTCTTTGTAATCACAATCTGCACACATTTTTTTCATCTACATCTCCTTTTTATAAACTATTTAAAGTTTAATTTGCTACAAACAGCCCCTTTTCAGACATCACACCATGTGAGGTATGCACTTTAAAATAAGTGAAGGGTGCAAATTCCTTACCTTGGTCCAAGAGGCTGGCTCTCAATGCTCTCTCCAGCTGCTCCTCTTCACTCAGTCCCGCGGTGTACGTGTCATAGTTCCTGGGGACATCTTCATAGGCACCTCGCCCACCAAATGGGTAATAATCCTGATATCCAGGGTAGCCTACAGGCACAACGAACAAGTTATGGAACAATGCCATGGACTATCCCTTTTCATACTTCCTATTTTGTAAAGCAAAGACATTAAAATAATGTATGTCATTATTTTGATTATAGTAATAATTCTCAAAATAAGAAAAGATGACTGGCACTGTATGATGACCTGGGGGGATGAGAGGGGGTAGGGAAAGGAGACGAGAGAGGGAGGGGACGTATGTATAATTATGGCTGATTATTATCGCTAAGAGTCGGGCACGACTGAGCGACTTCACTTTCACTTTTCACTTTCATACATTGGAGAAGGAAATGGCAACCCACTCCAGTGTTCTTGCCTGGAGAATCCCAGGGACGGAGTAGCCTGGTGGGCTGCCGTCTATGGGATCACACAGAGTCGGACACGACTGAAGTGACTTAGCAGCAGCAGCAGCGGTATTGCTATATAGTAGAAAACAATACAACATTGCCAAATTTTAAAATATATATTTAAATTAAAAAAAAGAAAATTAAAAAGATGGCCAATGGAGAATGCCTTCATGAGGGTGGGTGATAATTATCCTGTCACCATGGTACCACAGTGTCCACGTGGGACTGGACATGCCTGAGTCCTTATGTGCTGAAGATGAAGTAGATATTTATTTATGTTTAATTGCTTTTTATTGGAGTATATCTGATATACAATATTGTATTAGTTTCTACTATACTTCAAAGTGAGTCAGTTATACATACACACATATTTACCTACTCTTTTTTAGATTCTATTCCCATACAGCAGGGCTTCCCTTATGGCTCAGCTGGTAAAGAATCCACCTGCAATGTGGGAGACCTGGTTGACTCCTGGGTTGAGAAGATCCCCTGGAGAAGGGAAAGGCTACCCACTCTAGTATTATGGCCTGGAGAATTCAAACATGGATTATACAGTCCATGGGGTCGCAAAGAGTTGGACACGACTGAGCGACTTTTACTTTACTTGGGCTTCCCTGGTGGCTCAGACAGTAAAGAGTCTACCTGTAGTGTGGGAGACCTGGGTTCAATCCCTGGGCCAGGAAGATCCCCTGGAGAAGGAAATGGCAACCCACTCCAGTATTCTTGCCTGGAAAATCCCCTGGACGGATGAGCCTGGCAGACTGAAGTCCATGGGGTCTCACAGAGTCACACACGATTGAGCGACTTTACTTTCTTTCACTTTCACTTTCCCATAGAGCAAGGAGACGAAACCAGTCAATTCTAAAGGAAATCAACCCTGAACATTCACTGGAAGGATTGATGCTGAAGCTCCAATACTTTGGCCACCGGATGTGAAGAGCCAATTCACTGGAAAACGACCATGGGATTTTCCAGGCAAGAATATTGGAGTGAGTTGCCACGCCCTTCTCCAAGGGATCTTCCTGGCCCAGGGATCGAACCTGCATTTCTTGCATTACAGGCAGATTCTTTACCACTGAGCCACCTGGAAAGCCCATGCTCTATATTAGGTTCTTGTTAACTATTTTACATAAGAAGATACTAATTTAGAAGGCATGAGGAGTACTGGAAGGGGACTGGACCGGGCTATTGATGTATGGAGTGGGTTCTTTCAGTTTACAGCTACTTAATACTGTCAGTGGAGACTTGGCTGGACTTGAGAGAATGGTTAAAATGACAGTTGATAAAGCCTTATTGTCTAGTGGTTGCAAACAATGACAGACCAAAATTTACTACATATACTGTAGGACTTCTGTGTTAGGTATGACACTTCAGATGGTAATAACTACAGTGAGACATAAAAGATAGTTTCTCTAATTGTAATTCTATGTCAGAGATCATAGTTTCTACTACTAGCCCTTTCAAGAAACTGGTTGCCAGATCAAAGGAGAGAAGAGAGAGATAGCGTTGGCCATTAAATAATGCTTTAAGAGTCAAACTTTAACATACTATTAACAAGGGGCAAATTGACTTTTGCAAGATGTTTCCATCAAACTTTTCAACTCAATTTGAGTTTATTTTATTGCTCACATTTATGGAATTTGTTTGGAAGAGGCTATTTTTCCCCACGGAAGACTGACAACTTAATTCTGGCAAAATGAGTGAGTGTGCACATGCCAAGTCATTGCAGTCACGTCTGACTCTTTGCAACTCGATGGACTGTAGCCCACCAGGCTCCTCTGTTCATGGGGATTCTCCAGGCAAGAAGACCGGAGTGGGTTGCCCTGCCTTTTGGGGATCTTCTCGAGTCTCTTAAGTCTCCTGCATTGGCAGGTAAGTTCTTTATCACTAGTGCCACCTGGGAAGCCCATAATGAGAGAGAATCCACTTAATTTTTTTTCCTTCTCTCCTGCCACTGTCATACCCTTTGAAGATAATGTTTCAAATGTTTAATCAGTGTGCTCCTGTTGCTGATGAAAATTCCTGCTCTTCACTATGCATCTTGTGCCATATGCCTCCATATCATTCCATATCACCATAGTACAGGCCTGAGTTTAAACTTACTGCTTTAATAAGACTATAGGGGTGGGGGGTTGGAGGGGGAAGCCAATAAGAAGAACTCTATAGGGTAGAACCTGGTTAACTAAAATTTCATGTGCAGAATTTCTGGTAATTAGTCTTAAAAAATGAAATGCCAATAGAACTCAGCTGGATAATCTAACTATAAGTGCTTATATAAATATTTGCCATGTAAAGTATCTGTGTCTGTTGGCTGTGTTTTTACAACAACTTTCAAGAGATTTAACTGACATATAATTCATCAATTTAGAGCATATAACTCAATGGATTTTAGTAAATTCATGGACTTGTGCCGTCATTACCATAAACAACTCCAGAACTCTTTTATCATCCCCCAAAGAAACCTGCACTCTTTAGTTATGAGAGTTAACAGGCAGGAAGGCCAGAGGCTCCCAAGCGGCAGGAGGAAATAAGCTGCAAGTGGCAGTTTGTTTTCCTTCTCTACACAAAATTAAAACAGCCTTCTTGTAATTCTGTGTTGAGGACACCCGGTTCGGCCTTGAGCTAACCAATGTGTTTTCCTTATGTTAATGAAACTATGTATTTGTTTTAGAATCTGTCTTTCTTCAGAATGGTTCCCCCTAAGACTTTTTGTCTTTCCTCAAACCTTGGGCTGATAATGGCTCAACAAGCCAGTATTCCTGTCAATTGTTTTAGGGCCTGGGGATGACACACCTCATGCCAACCTATCTCAAAAGTGCATACTGTGGGAAAGTGGCCTAGTGCAACTCCTTCAGCCTAGTGGTATCGTCCTTATCTGATTAATAGCTTTCTAACAGACATAAGACACTTTCCTAAAAACCAGGAAGGCAGACACTCTTTCTGGCCCCTTCTGATCTGTCTATGTCAGAGGCTTTCCCTATCTCTATTATACTTTAATAAAACTTTGCTACACAAAATGCTCCAAGTAGTCAAGCCTCATCTCTGACCCTGGATCAAAATCCTCTCCTCTGGAGGTCACAAATCCCACGTAACACACAGCTCACAGCAGCAACCTTTCATCTTGGGGGCTTGTCTGAGATCTTCAAGACAAGGAAAGGATGATGGAAGCTCTAGTTCCTTACTCTCCTAGTAAACATGTTTTCTGCTATACTTTACTAACTCTGTGGTATGCCTGTGTGTGTGAAATGAACAACCTTTCACTTACCAGACCCCAAGCAGCCTCAGTTCAGTTCAGTCAGTCATGTCTGACTCTCTGCGACACCATGAACTGAAGCACGCCAGGCTTCACCTGGAATGACCATCACCAACTCCCGGAGCTTGTTCAAACTCATGTTTGAGTCGGTGATGCCATCCAACCATCTCATCCTCTGCTGTCCCCTTCTTCTCCTGCTTTCAATCTTTCCCAGCATCAGGGTCTTTTCTAATGAATCAGTTCTTCGCATCAGGTAGTGAAAGTATTGAAGTTTCAGCTTTAGCATCAGTCCTTCCAATGGATATTCAGGACTGATCTCCTTTAGGATGGACTGGTTGGATCTCCTTGCAGTCCAAGGGACTCTCAAGAGTCTTCTCTAACACCACACTTCAAAAGCATCAGTTCTACAGCAGTCAGCTTTCTTTATGGTACAACTTTCACATCCATAAATGACTACTGGGAAAACCATAGCTTTGACTAGACAGATCTTTGTCAGTAAAGCAACGTGTCTACTTTTTAATGCTGTCTAGGTGTGTCATTGGAGAAGGCAATGGCACCCCACTCCAGTACTCTTGCCTGGAAAATCCCATGGACGGAGGAGCCTGGTGGGCTACAGTCCATGGGGTCGCTAAGAATCAGACTGACTGAGTGACTTCACTCTCACTTTTCACTTTCATGCATTGGAGAAGGAAACGGCAACCCACTCTAGTATTCTTGCCTGGAGAATCCCAGGGACAGGGAGCCTGATGGGCTGCTGTCTATGGAGTCGCACAGAGTCGGACACGACTGGAGCGACTCAGCAGCAGCAGCAGGTGTGTCATAGCTTTTCTCCCAAGGAGAAAGTGTCTTAATTTCATGGCTGCAGTCACCATCTGCAGTGATTTTGGAGCCCAAAAAAATAAAGTCTGACACTGTTTCCATTGTTTCCCCATCTATTTGCCATGAAGTGATGGGACCGGATGCCATTATCTTAGTTTTTTGAATGTTCAGTTTTAAGCTGATCATCCTAGTCCTAAACAAACACTGGTCTACTTTCTGTCTCCATAGCTATGCCTATTATGGACAATTTTATTAAAGCAATCATATAATATGTTGTGTTTCATGTATGGCTTATTTCATCCAGCATAATGTTTTCATGGTTCATCCATTTTGTAGCACAAATCCTTATTTCATTCTTTTTTGTGGCCAAGTAATATTTCATTGTATAAATATATCACATTTTGTTTATTCACTCATTAGTTGATGTCTTTTGGGTTATTTCTACCTTTTTACTATTGTGAATAATGCTACTACAAATATTTGTATACAAGTTGTTACTTGGACATATGTTTTCATTTCTCTTACCTAAGAGTGGAATTGCTAGGTCATATGGTAATTCTATATTGAACCATTTGAAACCGCTAGAATGTTTTCCAAAGAAGTTACACAATTAATTTTCTATTCTTTAGGTGGCTTAGAATATTGGAGTGGGTAGCTGTTCCGTTCTCCAGGGGATCTTCTCAACCCAGAGAATCAAACCCAGATCTCCCACATTGCAGGTAGATTCTTTAGGTGGCTCAACTGGTAAAGAATCCACTTGCAATGTGGAAGACCTAGCTATGATCCCTTGGCTGGGAAGATCCCCTGGAGAAGGGAATGGCTACCCACTCCAGTATTCTGGCCTAGAGAATTCTATGGACTATATAGTTCATGGGGTCACAAAGAGTTGGACACAACTGAGTGACTTTCATTTTCNCATTGTTTCCCCATCTATTTGCCATGAAGTGATGGGACCGGATGCCATTATCTTAGTTTTTTGAATGTTCAGTTTTAAGCTGATCATCCTAGTCCTAAACAAACACTGGTCTACTTTCTGTCTCCATAGCTATGCCTATTATGGACAATTTTATTAAAGCAATCATATAATATGTTGTGTTTCATGTATGGCTTATTTCATCCAGCATAATGTTTTCATGGTTCATCCATTTTGTAGCACAAATCCTTATTTCATTCTTTTTTGTGGCCAAGTAATATTTCATTGTATAAATATATCACATTTTGTTTATTCACTCATTAGTTGATGTCTTTTGGGTTATTTCTACCTTTTTACTATTGTGAATAATGCTACTACAAATATTTGTATACAAGTTGTTACTTGGACATATGTTTTCATTTCTCTTACCTAAGAGTGGAATTGCTAGGTCATATGGTAATTCTATATTGAACCATTTGAAACCGCTAGAATGTTTTCCAAAGAAGTTACACAATTAATTTTCTATTCTTTAGGTGGCTTAGAATATTGGAGTGGGTAGCTGTTCCGTTCTCCAGGGGATCTTCTCAACCCAGAGAATCAAACCCAGATCTCCCACATTGCAGGTAGATTCTTTAGGTGGCTCAACTGGTAAAGAATCCACTTGCAATGTGGAAGACCTAGCTATGATCCCTTGGCTGGGAAGATCCCCTGGAGAAGGGAATGGCTACCCACTCCAGTATTCTGGCCTAGAGAATTCTATGGACTATATAGTTCATGGGGTCACAAAGAGTTGGACACAACTGAGTGACTTTCATTTTCACTTTCTTTACCAGCTGAGCCATCAGGGAAGCCCAGAAATTAGTGGGGATTTACCAAACACCTCCTGTAACCCAACTTCTGTATTCTCTCTCACATTCCCCCTGTCAATATATAAACATTATGATATTTAAATCAGGATAAGGATATATCCTCAAATCCCCTCAATGATTTAGGACTGAAGTGGGATCTGGACACAACTTTTAATATGGACACTCTTCCTCAAATTGGTTTCTACTCAACAGAACAACCAGAAAAATTCAGCTCCCACGACTGTGTTGGGCAACACCTACCTGCAAGTTTCATATCCTAAGAGAAAGGAGACTATGGCACTGCTACAAACCTTGCTTTCTGTGCTTTTCACTGGAAAGCCAAGAAACATAACAAAACAAAAAAACCCACCAACCAAAAAAATAACCCCCAAACCTTTCACACAAGGACAAATGATCAATACATAATAAATGCATCTACTTCACAAAGAACAAAAAGACAGGGGCAACCATTCCACAACATAATAGAATATTTATGGACAAGTCACTGAATACCACAGGATGCTTCAGCAATCCTGAATAGAGAGACTGCCCGATTCCCTAAGAGTGCCAATTACTTTATTGCAACATGAGAAGCACACTGGGTACTTTCCCATATGGCTCATTACCACTTTCAAGTCCCTGTGGAAAGTCATTTTGTTGCAGGAGGTCTAAGCAGCATTTCTACCTATTTACCCTCAAAAATATTCGGCTAATTCAAAATCCAAAATAGCCCCAAAGCTCTGAATACCTATCTACACAGATACCAGAAACACGACATACATCTGTGGAGTTTTAATTGACAGATAAATTTGCTACGATTTGAGGCAATATTTTCTTGACTGAGAAGAACATCTTTCTTCGTGTTATTTATTATTTAAAGTACAACTGAGCAGTGCCTTCACAAAATAAAGCCTACAGCTCTAAACATCTGAATATTACAAAATCTAATTTGGTACTTGCCAGACAAAACATGGGGAGAGAGAAAGGGAAAGTTTTAATGCTTTAAATCAAAAAGACTAGTGTGGTTAAACGTTCTACATCATCAGTCATGAGTTATCAACAGGACTGAAGATCCCATCAATATCTATTACAATGAGAGGAGATCTCCTAGGACCAAAAATTTTCTACAGCTGTTCCACTGGCCCAATCAGATATTTTAAAATCTTCATAATAAACATGGCTGGAAAAACCTAACAATCATGCACTTGAGATAAATAAGCTTAAATTATATCCTGTGCTGAATGCTAGTCTAATATTCTTTTGTAGTTATATACTTTGGCTCTGCAATAAAAGAAATTCTGGTTATCATTATTGTATAAACTACTCCATCTGTTCCTTATCCACATACCAGGATTTCATGGTAAAAGAGATCAAGAAACACCAGCAAGATCAGAAAGATTGGTAACAGCTTTTTAAACATTCATGAGGTTCTGTGACCTATAAATTCTTTTCCAGCTAAGGACGGCCATATTCAGAATAAATCATTGCCTGTAAGAGATACATATGCTCTCATAAAAGTTCCCTAGGTGACCATTAGCATGGCCACCTGGCCTTATGTAGTGCTGCCTTTGAAGAAATCCAATCACTTCAGCGGAAGAAATATAAATATGATAATCTTACAGGGGACAGGAAAGGAAGGCAAGAGAGGCTTTTATTGTTGCCTTTCATTCTCTGGTCTGTGTGTCTGCTCTGCTTATGCCTCTTTCATATGAAGGAGGCTTTTGGCAGGTTTCCCTTTTTTTCTTAGTAAGTTCAAAAAAGATGAAAGAAAAGTCAGTAAGGGAACCTGCCCTCTTTGGTAAGGTTAAATCAGTGGAATGCCTGTGTCATATCCCTGTACAACAGAAACAGCAGGGGCTAGGAATCAGTGACTTGCATGTTTAGTCCTAGTTGTGTAACTAAGTGCCCGTATAACTTTAGCCAAAATACTTAACATTTTTAAACCTCAATTCCCAATTGTCACAGAAGATGTTGGGATGAGGTCATATATGATAGTTCAAGCCACGTCTGTGCACAAATACATTATTATTCTCTTCATCCAGAGGGTCATCCCTGTTTCTCTTGGAGATTTAAAAAATAAGCCAGGAGAGAACCCCCTTTTTCTTAAGTACTCTGAGGTACTAGGAGCCACATATACTGGAGAGAATAAGCTCAACAGGAAGAGAGAAGTCACCATGGGAGACAGAGCCAAAATGGCCTTCCTGTATGATTCATCTCTTCTGAGTCACATGGGCTGAGAAACCTCTACTCAAACTTAAGTCAGTGTGAGCTGGCCTCCATAACCAACAGCCAAAAGGACCCAGTGTTCTTCCATAAGACTGTATCAGCTCTGTTGACAACTAATCATCACACCTCCTCTCTTTAGGTGAGTTCAGATATAAACAAGTGAGCTTGCACTGTGTAGCAACTGTTCCTCTCCTGCACCAAGACCACAGT
The DNA here is from genome assembly GCA_006410615.1 of Neotragus moschatus. NCBI lineage: Eukaryota > Metazoa > Chordata > Mammalia > Artiodactyla > Bovidae > Neotragus > Neotragus moschatus. The sequence goes on from SJYA01000262.1 coordinate 680,279, forward strand.
TCTAGGATTTTAAGCCTCCAGAACATCAGAAGTGAAAGCCTCAGAGTGAAGCCGCTGGGGAACAACAGTATTCTTCACTGTAGTCCATAAGCCTAGGTAATTCCAATCATCTAAGCCTATGATTTTTCTTCCTGAATCTATTAGAATCACTTGAGAGGCTTAAAAAAAAAAAAAAAAAAAAAGGCCCAAGTGTCCCTGTCTCTATCCCAATTATAAGTTAACTGGTCTGGGTTGAATTCAAGCCATAGACACACTGTAAAAGCTTCGCCGGTGGTTCACACAAACAGCCAAGTTTGACCATCATGATCCAAGCCTTCACAACTACATCAAAAATGTATCTTGATTGTAACTCTTAACAGTATCATTCTACTGAGTAAATAATTCATGTGGCACTCCACTACATTCTGGAAATTCCAGGCAGGCTTTTTCATAAAGGGTTGAAAAGCCCTTTCCTTTCATTGCTTTCCTTAACTTCATCAAGTTAAGTAAGGATGCTCACTTAACTCATCAAGAGACAGCACTCTGCCTCTTCTGGACGACCTCCAGTAACTGCAGCCCTGCTCCCTCCCTCCCAGGCCGAGCACTGACTGCACTGCATCAATATCTCTGAAATGGGCTCCTACCTCTGCCAGGAAGAAGCAACTGGAACTGGACTAGATCTTCTACCAAATCAAGTAGAAGATGGGAGAAAACATATGAGATGGATGTTTCTGGGCGTTGTATAATTGGCAGTTCAAGATTCTGAATCTTGAAAGAAGGGGAATAAAGGGAATGAGCCTGAAGGCACTCTCTAGACTGTGGTTCAGGGAGCAGCGAGGGACACAGGCAGATACACCAGGCTCCCTGAGTAGAGTTGGAATTTTCAGGGCGAAATACAGCAAAGGAGAAAACTGTGTACAGACAAACCTCGGGAAATCTTCCTGCGGTCAACTGGAGATTCTGTTGAACATTAACTATCACCATGTTATTCTGTACTACTTGATTCCATGGTTCACCATTCTGTTTTCTTTACCCAGATTAGTCCTATTCGCTTCTACTGTTTTGCCTTTCCAAATGTATGGCACCTACAATCAAGTCCTGGTTATAAACTCTGAGACAAGGACTATAGCTCTTTCTCTCCCACAGTGGTCAGTCTGACAAACGTCCACAACATGACCACTCACAGAGTGCTACTGGGTAAACCAGACTGAGGGTCAGAATCCTGTATGGGAAAACAAAGCAAAAGCACCAATATATATCTAATTATACAATTCTTTGTACTTGTATTATTTAAGCCAGGGGTCAAAATCTACAAGTCGGAGTACAAATACAACCCACTGCCTATTTTTATAAGTAAGGTTTTACTGGAACACAACTAAGGACATTTGCTTATGAATAGTATATGGCTGGCTTCCCAGGTGGCACTNAACTGTGTACAGACAAACCTCGGGAAATCTTCCTGCGGTCAACTGGAGATTCTGTTGAACATTAACTATCACCATGTTATTCTGTACTACTTGATTCCATGGTTCACCATTCTGTTTTCTTTACCCAGATTAGTCCTATTCGCTTCTACTGTTTTGCCTTTCCAAATGTATGGCACCTACAATCAAGTCCTGGTTATAAACTCTGAGACAAGGACTATAGCTCTTTCTCTCCCACAGTGGTCAGTCTGACAAACGTCCACAACATGACCACTCACAGAGTGCTACTGGGTAAACCAGACTGAGGGTCAGAATCCTGTATGGGAAAACAAAGCAAAAGCACCAATATATATCTAATTATACAATTCTTTGTACTTGTATTATTTAAGCCAGGGGTCAAAATCTACAAGTCGGAGTACAAATACAACCCACTGCCTATTTTTATAAGTAAGGTTTTACTGGAACACAACTAAGGACATTTGCTTATGAATAGTATATGGCTGGCTTCCCAGGTGGCACTAGTGGTAAAGAACCACTTGCCAATGCAAGAGAGGCAAAGACTCAGGTTCGATCCCTGGGTTGGGAAGATCCCTGGAGGAGGCAATGGCAACCCACTCCAGTATTCTTTTCTGGAAAAGTCCATGGACAGAGGAGGCTGGTATGCTAGAGGCCATGGGGTCACAAAGAATAGGACACGACTGAGTGACTGAACAGTGTATGGTCATCGTCACACTATGATGACAGGTTGCCTAGTTGAGACAAAAACTACATATGGTCAACAAAGCCTTTAGACTCTCAAACAGTAGCTACTTGGCCCTTTACAGGAAAGGTTGCTGACCCCAGATGTAAGTTACAATGGTTCTCGACAGGCAGGACTATAAAGCCACCCACTGCCTCTGGCGCTTAGGCTCTTTGACGCTTGTCTGCTGGTACGGATCCAGGATATTACAGTGCAGCCTTGCTAGGCTGGAATGTAAGGGATTTAGCTTAAAAAAGGTCATATGCTTGACTAGGAAGTCCTTTCTACCTATTTACAAAGACCTCTAGAAAAAAATACCTTCTCCTCTTTAACTGTTAAAGGAATGCCTATCTTAGCTTCTTACAGTAAGTGTGACTCTTCCTGAATAAGTAGGTGGAGTGGACCGTGGAGCACTGTATATATGAAAGTAACTTCTAACACTTAGTCAGTGAATGGTCTCTTAGGCTGAGTATTAAGGGGCCTGTTTCTCATAGAAATCTTAACATGTCTGAGAAACCTCAAACCAATCATTTAACATTTTCTTGCTGAGTTCCCTCCTTCCCTAACAATGCACCCAAATATGCTCCCTGGACAGTGCCCCCATCTAGCTTCCAGGGACATCAGAGGCACAAGGACCTAATGTCTGGTGTACTCTCCAATAGCATAACTCATATTATCTTATGGGAGCTCTGTAGTAATAAACAGTATAATTTTTAAAAACAAGGTTAACTGTATTAAATGAAATAAAGTTACTTACCTGAACTATTAAAGTAGTACTGCTGTCCTGGGTAATCAGTATTGGATGGGAAAATGCCTAAATATGAAGGAAAAAAAATAAACTTAATTGTAGCCGTAGGCTCTGCCCTGACCCCTATTGCCAGTTTTACTGAGGTATGATTAACAAATTAAAATTGTACGTGTTTGGGTTGGTAGTGATTTTTTTTAAAGGTGTACATGGGATGATTTAGTATATATATATGTTATGAAATGATAACCACAATTATGTTAATTAACACATCTATCACTTTACACACTTTATATATATATATGTGTGTGTGTATATATAGGAGAAAATGTAAGATATATTCTCTTAGTAAATTTCAAGTACTATTTCAAGTATTAATAAAGTGCTATTAACTATAGTCACAATGCTGAACATCACATTCCCAGAACTTGCTCATCTTATAACTGAAAGCTTTACCCTTTGACCAACATCTCTGTATCTACCCCACCTGCCACCCCCTGGAAACCACTGTTCTACTCTCTGGTTCTGTAAGTTCAGCATTTTTACATTTCACATGTAAGTGACAACATACTTAATTATCCGGCTTATTTCACTTAGCACAGTGTCCTCCTGGTTCACCCACTTTATCAAAAACAGGATTAGTGTTCTTTTCATGACTGATAATACTGCATTATATATACACACATACCACATTTTCTTGACCCATTCATCACACATTTGGGATGTTTCCCTATACTGGCTATAGTGAACAAATGCTATAAGGAACACGGGAGTTCAAATATATCTTCGAGACATTGATTTCATTTTCTTTGGAAATACACACAGAAGTGGGATTCCTGGATCACACAGTAGTCCTATTTTTTATTTTCTGAGGACCCTCCATGCTATTTTCCATAGTGGCTGCACCAGTATACATTCTCACTAACATCCTCATCTAACTTTGTTATCTCTTGTCTTTTTGATAATAGCTGTCTTAACAATTCCTGACTGCGATCGATGTGTGTGCCCAGTCACGTAGCCATGCCCAGCTTTTTGTAACCCCTTGGACTGTAGCCCGCCAGACTCCTCCGTCCATGGGATTCTCCAAGCAAGATTAGTGAAGTGGGTTGCCATTTCCTTCTCTAAGGAATCTTCCTGACCCAGCGATCGAACCCGTGTCTTCTTTGTTTCCTGCACTGGCAGGGAGATTCTTTACCACTGAGCCACCTGGGAAGCCCATTGTATACTATAAAGCTATAATCAACAAAGCGGGATGGATGGTACTGGAATAAAAATAGACATGTTGTATGATAGAACAGAATAGCCCTAAAGCTGTAACTACCAGCCTGTCCAACAATTACTAGCTTCTTTGTAACAAAGCTCAAAGTCATTATAAATAATTTCTGAACAATTAAAATATATTCTATTTTGTTTGGGGTTAGTCCTACAGGGAACAGAATGTGGTGGGGACAATGAAACTTTATCTTATACTCTCTGAAGTTCCTTAAGGTTCCTGACGACATAAGATGGTCTCTGCCTTCTAAGGGACCAAGCTTGTTCTTTGAGATCTCTGTACAAGTAGAGATGCTCTGGTTATAGAGAGAACATGCCCCATAAGAAGGGTGTTCGTGAGCCATGTTCTTACCCTTCCTAAGGGACTTTCCTGTTTCTTACCCCTGAAAGGGCAATAGGACAGAAAATTCAGCACTGGTGAAGGAAAGGAGAGAGGGAAGAGTAACAGGGGACACCTTCAGTGTGATGCTCCTTTCCCAGGAGTTATCAGACAGCAGCTTTCATTTATTTCCACAGGGCTCCTGTGTCACTTCAGTTCTCAAATCACTCTAGATCTTTCTCCTGCTTTACCAGAAAAAAGGCAGAGATTGCAGGCTATTTGTGAACAGCACTGGATGTTTCAACTTCTAGTATTCAATTTTCTACTTATTACACTGAAAATAGAATGATGTAAAAATAAGCCTCTTTAGAAAACAGGCAAGGTTTCAGGGAGGAAACTAAAAGTTAAAATGTTATCATTATGGGGAAAATCCTCTTTAAAAACAAAATATTTGCCTAAATTTCATAATATGTCTGTAAAAAAGCTCTACTAACCACTTAATCCTCAGACAGACAGACACACACAAAGGAAACAAAATATTAGACTCCCAAGAATCATTTCTTTTCCATCAGCACTGAGGACATTTGGGCAACGAAACTCATAACTGGATTTCCACAATTACATTGTATCAAAAATATAATAAAACGCTACATTTTCAATACAGGAGGCTCCTGCTGCCTCCTCCAGGCATACACACCAGAAACACAGTAAGATGCAAACATAGGAAAATAAAAACTTGTGTGGATGAAACACAGTCTGTAAAAATCACCCAAAAGTGAATACAACCAGCTAATAAAGGCAAGGGCACAATATTTAGAAAGCTTTCTAATATCATGAATATTACATGGTTTGCAAGAATACCAGTCATTGGCACAAATAGTGAAAACAAATTATTTATGGTTCAAGAGAAGGTAAAATAGTCTCAGAAGATTCCCCATGAGTAAAAGATGAAATATTGGAACTCATATGGTCTATAGAACAAGTGTTTGCAAAATAGTTTCCTTATAAGTCACGACTAGTATAGCATTTTTAATTAAGAGAGCCAAACAATTCATAGATTTCCTAAGTAAAATAAAGTATTTTCATTGAGCAGCAATTAGAAGGGAAATAATTTTTTTAATTAAAAAGCAGGAGCCACGCTTCAGGAATAACAGACTTGGTTTGGCCAGGCATGAATATACGTCTCACCCGCCAAGGACCTAGTGGTCATTCTGAATTCTCTAAAATACTGACCTGTACTTCAGTACAGATTTGTCTTTCTTTTTTTAACTTTGCCTTGCACTTTGAATTCATGGAATATTACAGAAGAAAGCATATTTTAAACCTGCTTTAGTTCTCTCAATTTCAAGGAAATAGTGGTTTTCGGTCAGTGGCAATAATGCTGTGGGTGTTTAAGTGTGTACCTCATTTGTCCCCTAAGAAAGCATCAGGTTTAAAACTGGGGTTTTTAGTCTTCTTTTTGGAGCCATGAGAGGACCAGCACCAGCTGGTTCACCTCTTAGTTCAAAAAGAGCACATTAGGGAATTCCTAAGTTGAATCACAGGGAAACTTGGGGTTGCTTTTATTCCCATTAAAATGAAGATGAACTTCCAACTAGTCAAGCCAAAGGTGTTCTGTGCTTGTGTGCTCAGTTCCTCAGTTGTGTCTGACTTTGCGACCCCATGGACTGTAGCCTGTCAGGCTCCTCTGTCCATGGAATTCCCCAGGCAAGAATATTGGAGTGGGTTGCCATTTCCTACTCCAGGGGATCCTGCCAACTCAGGGAACGAACTAGCGTCTTTTGTGTCTCCTGTGTTGTAGCAGGTGGATTCTTTACCATTGAGCCAATGAAGAAGCCCTGTTCTCCATACCTGTGCACGATTCCATGATCTTCTTCAGAGGCCCATGAGTGTACATCAGTCCAACAAGAATTCCAGCCAGATGCCCAGCAAAGGAAGTCCTAGGAGAGAAGGAGAACCTTCATAAGTGTTTGCTCTGCTGTGGACTAGAAATTGACTTCTCAATAGCCAGGGGCGTGTCAGTTAGTCAGTTTGCAGGCTCTAGTTCTGAATCACATCTTTCATGCTGAGCAGCATTTAACTCAGTCCCAAGGACATCACTTCCTACCTTACAAGAAAAAAAAAAAAGTACAATGAATAACAAACATAACAGGTTTAAAAGGCAATCTCCTTCCTCGACCAAGAGAAGTGAGCTGGCTCCTTCAGGACAGCAGAAGCTTTTTTGTCAAGACAACCCATTATACTTCTTCCAGTTTTATGCCTATAGCTCTTATTAGGAAGTATCAATGAAATCCATTTCCTCTGAATTAATTCTTGAATTAGTCAGCCACTGTGAGGGACGGCTGTTACCTGTGTTCACTGCAGAGCAGACAGCTACAGTCTTCCCAACCCGACTAGGGAGGCAAAGAGCAAGAGACACTTTGCAGAAGAGATTGAGATGTTCACCCCCTCCCACACCCCTCACATAAATGTGGACCTTTCAGCCCCTCAGCCCCCCAAGAACCCCAAAATGTAAACCTCACGCTTGAAAGATGAGATAGAGCTTTAAATCGGTTCCACTCCTCTTAAAGTAGCATCTAAGATTATCAATTGCTTCTAAATATAAACACAAGGCAAGCCCCAGCTACCTATATGCTGAATGAGGAAAAAGAGTAAATCGAAGACCATCCAGTCTGGCTTTCTGCCGCCCCCAGCTCCTGCTCTCGGTGCAGCCCACGCCCTCCATCAGTTATTTTCCCCAAACGGAGGTGAGGCCATGTATGTCACTGCCATCCTGTAGGGCTCACTGACTCCTCTGCTTACAGACACTTTAGCCTGTGCTCAAGGCCTTCCCACTCATGGCCCTGCCCATCTCTTCTGTCCGTCCTCATCTCCTACTAAACCCACCCCACAGCCCACTGCCATATCCCTCAAGAGCTCACTGGTGACCCCACGGCTAAACTGAAGAGTACCCCGTCACAAAAACTCTTCACATCTCAGGTGAAGGGTTCCTCTTCCTTCGAAAGTTACCAAGGAGCTGATGTGCACTCCAAGGGCACAGTGACTTTTGTGGTTTACACAGAGGTATCTCGCACACCTAGGATGGTGCCTAGCACAGGACTGACACCCAAATATGTGTGGAATACATGATTCCAGTGTCCCAGGATGGTTTCAGCAAGAAGAGCAGGAGGCAATTTAAAGTCGCTGTACCTTCGGCCTCAGAGCACTGGCTGTGCCACGGCAGCGACTGAGCCGTGCCACTGACGCCAACGCCCTCGCGAGATGCAGAATCAAATCCAATATACCTCGTGACCATGGCAGCAAAGGACAAGGGCAAGAGGCCCTTAGCCACAAGTGAAGAGGCCACAAGTAAGCATCACGGTCTCAGGGCCAGGGAGAGTTGCTGGCTCGCAGGAAAGAAACAGACAAGGGAGCACTTCAGAGAAAAAGATGAAAGGGAGCCTTGTGTAGTCAGGATGGTCCTGCCCAATAGCCAATTCAATCAGAATACTGCCCAAACAAGGCTCCGCAAGCGTCTACACACACTGCAAGACATACCATGTGTGGGCGTGCATGTATGCACGCTCACACACATCATCATTCCTTAAGGAAAGCTGTTATTTTCATCAAATATCTCTAACTAACAGCATGTCTGACCTGATAATAAAAACATGGGATCAGAGGGTCAGTTTTCCATTTTCAGGGAAGAACAATATTAACTGTGCTTTCCTTTAGCTTTTCCAAAAAAAACCTGAACTGTACTTATTTTATTCTATTCTTAGGCAAATAAACTCTCCAACTAGTTCGAGGAATGGCAAAGAAAGTGGTGGTTTGAGCAAAGAAGAGGCCAGAATCAAAACTTTAAAAGCAGTAACTTCAATTTAACTTTAAATACATCAATATCTTTGAAACTTTTAAGCTAATCTTTATGGTAAGTTATACAGCTATAACATGACATGGGAGAAAATTTCAGTTTTAAATCCCAACCTATTAAATAATCAAGTTTAAACCTCATTTATAAATTAGAGCATAATAGTTATGCTGCCCTTTGCCTTCTAAGAGATACCTGTGTCATGAGAGACGAAACAGATCTGCAGACAGGAAACAGAAGTGGAGCTGGGAGCTACCTTCTCCCCGGTAAGATGGGGTAGCCCAGTCCTAGGATTAGGACATTTTATCCCGGCCCCTGGGGGTGCTGGGAAGGAGGCAGGGATAAAGGAGGCCTCCGGGCTTTGAGGGAAGAAGACACACCTGGGCTCTCTGATTAGTGGCTGGGAATATCAAATGTCACAGCTTTAGAAACAGACTGCGTTCCTAGGATCATAGTGACACACGCTAAACAGATGTTTCAACATTTCTGACATCTGCGGCTCCCCGAGCTCCACTGGGGAAGTGGCAGGCTGGGGAAACCCTGCTTTTAGGAACAGCCTGAGAAGTCTCAGGTTGGCATGAGGATCTGGTGGTGACCTTGGCTCCTCCATCCTAATCTATGGCAGTTCCTCACAGACAGAACTGCTGTCCTCAACTCTGCGTCCACGACCACACCTGGCACAGCATCAGCAGCACTAAGTGGCTTGACTCTAGTTCTTAGTAAACAACTCCTGAAGCAGTGGAGAAGTAGAATTAAACTTAACACACAAAATGCACACATCTGACCTACATTACAACTACACTCTAAAAGCACAAGAAACACCGGTCACCAGTGAATAGCTGCTTCAGTATCAAGTTTCACTGGGAGAGACAATGATTGAACACACACTTCCTCACTGTGCTCACTCCTGCACACCTGGACAACGTATTACACAAACCATGTGTTCACTGAACAAAACAACAGCACTAAGTCTATTATTATAGCCTAAAATTGATCACTTAGAAGCTTTGTTTCTTCTGATAGCTCAAGAGGGACTCTTTAGAAAATCGTAATAGCTATAGTCAAACATTGACTGTGATGGTGAGATGTGGTCACAAGAGCCAGATATACCACTGCTGTGTGTGGCCACACAGGTTGTGCGCTGTGTGAACTACAGACAGAAGGCAAATCACCTGTCCAGGGTCTCAATGGTTCTGCAAAGTAACTGACAGATACGATATTCAAATCCAGATGGTCCGATCTCACTGTCAGAGCGAGTTAAGTGCTGATATAATTTCTTCTTAACTGGGGGACAATACAATAATCCAGTAGTCCTTTAACTTGTCCAGGTTCTAAATCCCTTTAAATGTGTGATAAATGCCATGAATCTTGTCTGCGGAAAGACTCCACATTCACAAGGTATGTTACTTATCATTTTAAGAAGTTCACAGATGCCTTGAATCCTATCCATGGACCTCTGATTAAAAATCCTTGCCTGAAAACAATTCATCACAAACAGAAGAATTTCGAATACCGGCACTAAGTCTAAGCAGTTACATACTCAATTGGAAAAACATTTTGTTTGTATTCAAATCCTAACACAGAGGCAGCCATTTCCCTAGATCACTTAAATTTATGAACACGTCCAACTTCTTTGTTGGCCCACTGCTCTCTCACGGTGGAACCTACATCTGGGATCAATCTCTTTCTCTCTAAAATCCAACTTTTAGCAATTCTTTCAGTTCAAGTCTGAGAGTAAAAAATTCTGCCAGTCTTTATAGGTTCAAGAAGGTCCTATTTCTGAATCTACTACTGCTGCTAAGAAATGCTCTGACCATCAGACAGTCATTTTTCTATAGGTGATCTGGCTCTTCTCTCAGCCTTTAAGATTTCCTCTTTATGTTAGATTCACCGCCATTATGGGTCATTCCAGCTGTAAACTGGTTTAATTCCCTCCTTGAGATTTGCTGCTGCTTTTTCAACCCGAGGTCTCATGTCTTTCTATAGTTATGAAAAATCTTCATTGTTTTTCATCCTGTGGACCTCCAGCGATGCAGCACTTCTGTACTGAGCACAGAGTAGGGGTTCAATACGTGTTTATAGAAAAAAACTAAAAAGAAAAAAGAAAAAAAGAAAAGAAAAGCAAATATCAAATCAATGTTGCTACATGTAAGGAACAGTGATGGTGGAAAGATAATTTGGGAGCAAAACTAAGATACTATTGTGGATCAAAGGTCAATTACCTCTCAATAAAGCTGAAGAAAAGATACTATTGTGGATTTTAGTTCCACAGATGATACGCAGACAATATTATGAATACCAACACACAGCGTTCTTTCCTACCATGCCAGCATCGGCTGATACCCAACTCCTTTAACAGGCAAATTATTTGTCAGGCTGAGCTAAGTAGTTATACAAATGTTCCTACCGTCATATGCACTGTTGAAGAAACAAAACTAAAGTTATGACCGGAAGCCAGGACAAGCTCTACAGGGCCTCTGCTAAATGGCAAACTCTGCCCACAGTTGCAGAAGTGATCCTCTCAGGCACAGTTCAGAAATCAGGCAATGAAGTACTCTAAGACGTGATCTCACCGTGGATGAACAGCAAAAGACCTAATTAAGGACGCAACTTGGTGGAGACCCAGTGTTGGACAAGGTAAGATGATAAGGTAGGGTTAAAGACAGTCAGCTAGAAGTGGCCTCTGGTACTGGATGTTCCAGAATTTCCTCCTGTAAAAGCAGCTACTACCAGGTAGGGACTGAGTGGATCAGAAGGTCTGGGGATCTTAATAAAAGGCCCCTGACTGCCATGACAGAAACAAGATGTAGTAAGAATTTTTCAGCTTTAATGAACATCACTATGGAAAATCTTGATCTGATGGCTTCTTCCCAAGATACTCTGTTCTTAAACCATCTGTTTTCTATCTGTGATGCTTTGTTCAACCACAGCCAGCCTTATTCTTTAGCAATGGCACTGTGGGAGATACCTGATCTGTGTATCTCTCACCATACCTGCCTCATGCCCTCTCCAGCTCGCTGTGGCCTCAGAAGGAAAAACCAGTTTCCTTCCAGTATTATATCTCCTTAAAGGTAATGCAATCTCTACTCGCCATGTTGGTTCGATAAACATGGCACTGACCTCAAACATAGAGCTGGGAGCTGACCGCTGACATTTACTTCAGTCCCAGACAAACAAGACCCAGACAAAAATAAGCATGACAAAGGTTGGAGGAGCCTCTCTTACACAAGAGCTTCCAATATAATAGATGATACCAAGCAACTCCTTGGCTCTCAAGTCCACATCTCTCAGCCTGGCAGCAAGAGAATCCCACGAGCTGGTTCAAGGAAGTAGCATTCAATCATTCACCAATACTTATTGACTAACTACTACATAAACAAGACAGTCACTGCCTCACAGAGCTTATAATCGGTGGAGGAAACACACACTAACACACACACAAATTGTAAACTGTGTTAAGTGTAGGGAAGTGATTCCCCTTTCCCTAGGGTGGTCTGGGATGGCTCCTTAAGTGACATTTAAAGTGACATACACAGGATTTGAAGCTGGCAGGCCACGAAGCGAGGATGGGAGCCTCTGGCAGGGAAAAGTACATATGGAAGAACTTTGAGGGAAGGAAGAACTTGGTGTTTTAAAAACACTGAGATGGCTATGCGGTGGCCGAATATAGTGAGATGATGGAAACCATGAATTTCAGCATAATTTAGAAAAACAGGTAAAGATCAAGTCCTATAGGCCTTATGTGCCATGTGCAGGAATTGGGGTCATTTCATAAGTACATTGTGCGGCCACTGGAGAAGTTTAAAAAGGAGGATTCTTAAGAGTGATCTATTCTGTCTGCTGAGCAGACTCTCGAGTACCAGCAGACCAGGAAGGAGGCTAATGCAGCTCAGGTGAGAGGCAGCAGCTTGGAAGAGGGTGGGAGCAGTAAGCGTGGAGAGAAAAGACTGGCTTGAGGTCTATTTGGTGGCCAAGATAAAGGATTTGTTGATATATTCAGTGCAGGGGGTGAGGAAGAGGGAGAAAGCTAGGCTTCTGGCTTGTGTAATGAGACAGACGAGGGAACTACCTACTAGGATGGGGAAAACCAGAGAAAAAGGGGAGCGAGGGGAGAATCTAAGAGCGCTGTTTTGATGTGTTTACTTTGAGATCCCTGCAAGACAATTAAACAGAAATATCAAGGGGAGTGTTCACTAGATATCTGGATACCAAGTTGGAAATTGAGAGGAAGAATGATTCAAAATTCATATATTTAACTTTACTTGACTCCTAGAATACCTGTATACATAGGCCCATGATAATATATCTTTAATTATATAGCATACGAGGCTCCTCTGTCCATGGGATTCTCCAGGCAAGAATACTGTAGGGGGTAGCCATTCCCTTCTGGATCTCCTCGACCCAGGAATCGAACTCAGGTCTCCTGCATTGCAGGCACAATCTTTACTGTCTGAGCCACCAGGGAAGCCCTGGTTCTGATGCATTATACACACCCAAATACATGTATACATATCTAAAAATAGGAGACACATAGAAATAGCAACCAATTATATGGGGGAAAAGAACATCTCCCCTTCTTTGTTCCAAATTTCTTAAAAGAGTGTTTTTACTATGTTACTGGGGGCTCAGTCATGTCCCATGGACTGGAGCCAGCTTCTCTGTCCACAGAATTTCCCAGGCAAAATTACTGGAGTGGCTTGCCATTTCCTCCTCCAGGGCATCTTCCTGACCCAGCGATCAAAACCGTGTTTTCCTATGACTCCTACACTGAGAAACAGATTCTTTACCACTGAGCTACCTTGGGAAGAATGTCATTATTTTCTAAAAATATATAAAGAAAACAGTAACTAGGCAAGGCTCTCATTTAAAAGACAACATTTCTCTCATTGATGTGGTGATAAATCCAAATACTTTTGCTGTTGCTGTTGAGGTAAATCATTAAGAAAGCTTTCCTCCATTTGGTGCATGCTAGTGTTTCTAAGTTGACCTCCAGATGAAAATCAAGATCACTAGCTTTGTAGCATTAATCAGTTTCTTCAGAGGCTGTGCTATTATTCAAATCTCCTTCAAAACATAGTGAGAAGTTGTGCCAAATTAAATGAAAGCAACAGGTAAGTGAAATTACACACATAATAAAGGAATAACCCAATACACTTAACTGGAGCACAGATGTTACAGAGTCAGTATAATTTTCTAAGTGAGGCTGGTGTTCTTTTCCTCACCAGACACTTCATGTAGCTGGATACCTCCTAGAGTTCCCTCTCCCATATCTTCCATATCACTGTTGAGTAGGATCCATTTGCCCAAAATCTCTCCATCTGCTCTGCACTGCCCTCAAGCCCTGTCCCATCCCAGGCTTGAGCCATTTGCAAAGGCCACGATTCCACTCCGCACAGCTTAATATGCACTGTGCCCTTTGCCTAGGTGAGCCCGAGTGAAACAGCCTTCCTGATCACCCTTGACCGCTGCCTCAGGACAAGGCAGGGGCGGCTTCTTGGATCTTGGAGTATCATCTGAGTTCCTCCAGCATTTAAGACTTTCTTTGTCTGCAGGTATGTCTGCCATTGCCCTGCTGCTTAACCTACTGGCTACAAGCCCTATCACACCCAATAACCCCCAAGCTTGAATATTCTTTAATGCTCCCTCTGTTTTATTGCAGTGGAATTTATAAATAACGTATCTACACATACATTTTTAAAAACACAGACACAACACATACACTCAATCTCAATTCAATGTCCCAGCTGTAAACACTAGAAAATTTTAAATCACACAATAAAATACTATGAATTACAAATGTTCAGGGACTTTCCTGGTGGTCCAGTGTTAGTAGCCACCTGCCAATGCAGGTGACATCGGTTCAGTTCCTGGCCTGGGAAGATTCCACAAGCCGTGCGGCAACTGAGTCCATGCACCACAATTACCAAGTTCACACTACAACTACTGAAGCCTCCGTGCCCCAGGGCCCACGCTCCCCAACAAGAGAAGCCCCTACTCGCCACAACTAGAGAAAGCCCTCACAAAGCAATGAAGACCCGGCACAACCAAAAATCATAAATAAGATTTTGCATAAAATGTTCAGGCATACCACCACCAGAAGACACATAAAGTGGTCCTTTGTTTGCCCCTATGTACGGAATCTGCATAAAGGAGAGATTCACAGATGCAGGTGGGGACTGATGGGCTTTCTGTGACTCAAACACCGCAGGCAGGGTTTCATTGGTGATACGACTTTATAGGAGACTTTTGACCTTGAATAATGTAAAGTACCATCTTCTCTTAAGTTACATTTACAATTCAATTTACAATTTTCCTGGAAAAAGTCACTGCCTATTAAATCCATGCCAAAGAGGAAAATCTTTGTGTTTACATGAAAAGCACAATTAGGTTTCAGGCTCAGATAATCATAAACAGGTTTGTCACCTACATAAAAGTCCTTTCAACAGAATAGGGGTGTGGTGTATGCAGGACATTCTTGTTGAAGGGGCCAGTCCTGCAGGCTGCAGGGCAGCTGGTACCTGTGGTCTTCACAAACCAAGTGCCAGTAGCTCCCCCACTAATCGTTATGATACCTGAAAACAACCCTGGAAACTTCCAAGATCCTTCCTGGAGACCATACCACCTATCCTAGTGGAAAACCACTAGCTTAGCACACAGCAGAGGCTTACGAAATGTTCGTTGAATTGATGACCTTTAATCATTAAGCTTCAAAAATATTTTTCACAGTACTTTTCATGTGACTACACCATGTACACATTCCAAGGATTCCAAGTAAATCTACAACATATTGAAGTGATACGCAAGAAAACTTCCCACCACAACTGAAACGCACACGGGAAGTCAGACTATTTGAAAGAGGCCATGATCACTTCCACACTGTGCTGCGGTAGAGTAAATGCAACTTGGCACAGGAAAAATGCTCTGCCATCTGTTATTACTACAGACGAAAATATTTCTGGATACCACATGAATGGTTATGTGCATATCACCTCCAGAAAGCAAATGTGAAATGAAAGAGAAGTGGGATTGTTTATAGCCTGATTTTAACATATGCTACTGTTATGAAGCAAATCAGCCTTGTAGAGGTATTTTCAGAAGGAGTGTCGTAACTGGAAATCTCATGGCCCTATGGTAGTTGGGCTCTTTGAGGCTGTAGGAAGAGACTGGCTTAGATGACCCCAATTAATGAGTTCATTATGGGGTAAACAAGAAGAGAAGGACAGCAAGGAACAGTCTTGGCTGTGAACTGTGGCAGTGACTTCTACACTGCGCTTATACATACCAGAACACCAACGGTAGGATTCTCTTACCAGGTGGTAGTCTTAATCCACTGGCTCTCAATCCTAGCTCTCAACTGAGTTTCTTAAAAGAGATTTTCAAAGTCATAGCTCCTTGGACACCACTCGCAGAAATTCTGCAGAATTGTTCTCGAGTGGTATCCTGACATTGCTGTTTGTTGGGTTACTTGTTGATTATGTTGTTTTAAATTCCCCAGATAATTTTATGTGTTGGGGTTGAGGACCACTGATCTTAAGCCAAAATTCAAATTCTAATGATGAGATTTCAGCTGGCATGGCAGGCTAACAAGAAAAACATTTTGAGTGTTGGCAAGACTCTTTACCCTGCAATGTACCCCCAGAGAAGTGACATCTGTTTCCCTTCTTGTTAAGTTTGTCTTAATATATCCTGAAAGGCAGCAAGAGAGTAGGTATAGCTTTGAAAATATGTGCAAGGAAATATGTGAACTTACTTCAAAAGATTTACAAGTTTTTTTGTTCTTAGGAAAACATGATAATTTAGCTAATGCACTCACATATTCAAGAGAGTCATATAAACATGGTCAAAATTGAAGAAGGTAAAGAGCTAGGGTAATCCCTGAGCCTCTAAATCCAACAGAAAGATTGGGAAACAAAACTGGATCATAAAGCTAACCTATAATTTCGAAAAGGTAAATTCCATTTGTGGTTAAATCTGGTCTGAATCAAAATTCTACAAATGCCCAACCTTCTCCATGACTTAGAGACCCAGACATGCCATGGACATCACATGCTGCTCCTGTAGCCACTTTATTGGTATGCCTGTGAGGCATAGTTGATGTTGAACAAGGGCAAAGAACCATTAGCTGCACAGTTCTGAAAACCGCCCATTAGAGTAGAATGTGTTTATGCAAGACAACATACTAGACTGAACATCTGGGTGGACAACGTAATCCCAGTGAAGCCATGAGAGCCACAGGGGCTCATCTCAGAAGCACTGTCACAGTTGAAGATATACAGTCCCACCTTTGATGGAGGCCCAAGCAGGGCAGATGTCCCCTCATCTCCCCTGCTGCCAGCTGGAGCACAGACATGGGACCTATACATGGCCAGTGAGATACACCTCACACCTAATCTTGAGAAGACAGTGCTGAGAGTGCAGTGGGGCAGTGGCAACGGCACAAGGGTCCATCCAGTTCTCACAGGTCTTCCCCCAGCCCAATACTTCATTATTCTCAACAATTCTAGGAGTTGCTTGTCATCCTCCAGTACGTCTTTCCACAGTCAAATATGCCAGAGTTAAGTTCTATTTTCCATCAAGAATCCTAACTGGTAAAAGGAACAGGTACATATATGGATGACAAGGAGGTAAGTGGCTCTATTTTCTCTAGAATCACTAGCTTTATGATGATGTAAGACAGGAGCTGTTGGTCAACCCTGTCACTGTGTGGAGAGAGCTTTCCTGAGAAAGAAACTCTGGTGGACAGATTCTAAGAGGAGCTTGGTAACTCCTAGTATTCATGCCCTTCATAAACTCTTTCTTCATAAGCATGGATGGGATTGGGACTTGCTTCTAACCTATAGAATAAAGCATGCCACTTCCATGATCATATGATATAAAACTGTAATTTTTGCCTTGTGAGCAGACTCTTCCTTGCTGGCTTTGATGAAGGAAGCTGCCATATGGTGAGCTGACCTACAGAGAGATTCAAGTGGCAGAGAACTAAGGATGGCCTCTGGCTGAGAGCTGACAGCAAAGTTCTCAGTCCAACAACCCACAAAGACCTGAGTTCTTTCAAAAGCTACATAAGCAAGGAAGCAGCTCCTTCCCCAGTCATGCCTTCAAATGAGACCTCAGTGCTGACAGACATCTCTGCTGCAGTCTCATGAGAAAGCTTGACATGTAAGGCTTGAAAATTCTAATGAAAGTGTCAAAAAGGATGTTACCACACTAAAGAAATATTAACCCAAATGTTCAACTCACTGTATGAATTCCCAGTGAGTTGTATTTGGAGAAGGAAATGGCAACCCACTCCAGTATTCTTGGCTGGAGAATCCCATGGACTGTAGCCTGCCAGGCTCCTCTGTCCATGGGTTCATAAGAGTAGGACATGACTTAGTGACTAGATCAACCACCATACCCTTGTATTAGATACGGCTAAATTTGTTATGTGGAGGAGAAAATAAAAATACCATTGCGAAAAATAAAAGAGAAAATACATATAAAAGTGGTCCATATAATGCTTAATACACTGGAAGTGTTAAAATGTGAGTCAAAATCCACTCACCTCGTTAAAATTGAGAAACACTATTTTTCAATTCTCATTTACTATCTCTAAAGGGCTTCTCAGATGGCACTAGAGGTAAAGAACCTGCCTGTCAGGGCAGGAGACATGGGAGATGCGGGTTCAGTACCTGGGCTGGGAAGATACCCTGGAGAAGGAAATGACAACCCATCCCAGTATTCTTGTCTAGAAAATTCCATGGACAGAGGAGCCTGGCAGGCTACAGTCCAGGGAGCTGCAAAGATTTGGACCCTGTTGAGCGACAGAGCACCTACTATTTCAAGAGCTCTCTGAAATACGCAGATACTTTTATCCAGTAAGGTGTCACTCTCAGGGGCTCTGATGTCCTCAGACCTGTGTGAGCTTCATCTGCCATTCTTCTTGTACCCACAGAAGACAGCTCAGAGGCACTGAAATGGTGGGAGCTTTTCCAATGAGTCTGATACTGATTTCAGGACTTTTTCTGTTGATCTTTAGAGTCCTCCCAACAAATCCACAAGAAGCATACTGTTGCAGTTCCTACATGACAGACGAGGAACTGAATTTTTGAAAAGTAAAACCAAGGGCCAGGGTTATGAAAGGTAGATCTAAGAGGAAGTAGGAGTGATGCTCAATAATTGTGTGTTGAAAGGAGGAGAACTGAGTAATGCATCTGTACCCAGCACTTTCTCACTGATGGATATACCTTCTGCTTGCTTTTGCTCAGACTTTTTAAGTCTGGGAAAGCATAAGTAGGATGTATAATCTTCAATGAGGAACATGAGGATAAGACACCACATGTGTGACCAGAAGCCATATAACTGTTCATGTAACACAAGTCTAACAATATATTGGATCATGTTTTACCCATAAAACATTTCCCCAAAATGAACTAATTTACTGATTTCTAATTTGTACCCCTCAACAAACTTTTTCAAAACAGCTCTGTGTGCCTCCTTCAAATCTACTAAAATACTTGTTTCACCAGGTGGTTTCAATTTTCTTTACTGTTTTCTAAGATCTTTTGCTGCCCATTCCCCATCCAATCTTTTTTTTTTTTTAAGTGCTGATTCTGAGCTGAACCTTATGAAAACTCAACTGAAACAAGCATGCAGAATTCTATGGAATATAGATCAAAAGATGTCAAAGTCATCATTAAAAATGAAGACTTCGAAAGAGGATCTTAGAACAATATGGAGCACAGGAAAAACACCCATCTCATTAGCTGGGCGGCCCACCTCTATGTGGACAGGGAATAACAGCTCTCATGAGTCATTTCAGGCTAAATGTAACAGTGCCCCCTTATCCATGATTGTGCATTCTGAGGTTTCAGCAACCTAAGGTCAACCATGGTCCAAAAATATTACATGGAAAATTCTAGAAATAAAAAATTCATAAATTTTAAATTGTGTGCTGCTCTGAGCAGCCTGATGAAATCTGTCGCTGTCTTGGTCTGTCAGCTATCCTTTTGTCCAGCATATATGCCTGGAGATACTGAGTAGCCATCTGGGTTATCAGATCAACTGCCATGGTTTCAGAGGACTTGTGTTCAAGTCACTCTTATTTTACTTAATAACAGCCCCAAAGTACAAGGGCAATTCAGATCTGCCAAAGATAAGCCATAAAGTGTTTCCTTTTAAGTGAAAAAGTAAAAGTTTTCAACTTAAATAAGGAGGAAAAACCATATGCTGAAGTTGCTAAAATCTGCAATAATAATGAATCTTCTATCAATGAAACTGAGAAGAAGGGAAAAAAATTTGTGCTAGCTTTGCTGGCACATCTCAAACTGCAAAAGTCTGGCTATCATGGTGTGTGATAAGCGTTTAACTAAGATGGAAAGAATACTGATTGTACAATAAGGTATTTTGAGAGACCACATTCACATAACTTTTATTGCAGGATATTGTTGTGATTATTCTATTTTATTACTGTTACTGTTACTCTTTCTGGTAGTTATGTATGGATGTGAGCGTTGGACCATAAAGAAGGCTGAGCACAGAAGAATGGATGCTTTCAAACTGTGGTGTTGGAGAAGACTCTGGAGGCTCCACTGGACAGTGAGGAGATCAAAGCAGTCCATCCTAAAGGAAATCAACCCTAAATACTCATTGGAAGGACTGATGCTGAAGTTGATGCTCCAACAATTTGGCCACCTGATGTGAACAATAACTTATTGGAAAGACCCTGATGCTGAGAAAGACCGAAAGCAGGAGGATGTGGGTGACAGAGGATGAGACAGTTGGATGGCATCACCAATTCAATGGGTGTGGACTTGGGCAAACTCCAGGGGATGGTGAGCGACAGGGAAGCTTGGCATGCTGCCATCCACGGAGTTGCAAAGAGTTGGACATGACTTGGCAACTGAACAACAGCAACAACAATAACCGTTAATCTCTGTGTCTAATTTATAAGTTGAGCTTTATCCTAGGTATGCATGTAGAGGAAGAACATTCATACAGGGTACAGCATGATCCCTGATTTCAGGCATCCACTGTGGGTCTAGGAACATATTCACTCAGAAGAAGGGGGTCCCTACTGTACACAGCACCGGTTAGTCTTGTATTATCTGAAACACCATTACAAAGGATGTGTGTTAAACAGTATATAATCAGTCTGCTCAAGACATTTGATAGCAATCTTGATAGCAATCATATGTGGTACACTGAGAGAGACACTGAAGTGGAGTTTATGAATTTTAACTGAACTTTTACCATTTCTTAGGGCAAATCTTTAAAATTTGCCCTAAAACTGCTACAACGCAAAAGAGCTTAAAGACAGGTGTTTTCAACCACCGTGACTTTATGGTCATTTTTCCATCCTGGCAAATACACCTAAATCTTTTGCCATGAAAGCCATTTAATGCCTAACTCTGAGATTCTCAGATTAGAGATCTGACAACTCCAAAACATGACTCAGTTCAGTTCAGTTGCTTAGTCACGTCCGACTCTTTGCAACCCCATGGACTGCAGCACACCAGGCTTCCCTGTCCATCACCAACTCCCGGAGTTTACTCAAACTCATGTCCATTGAGTCGGTACTACTATCCAACCATCCCATCCTCTGCTGTCCCCTTCTCCTTGTACCATCAATCTTTCCCAGCATCAGGGTCTTTTCAAATGAGTCAGCTCTTCACATCAGGGGCCAGAATATTGGAGTTTCAGCTTCAGCATCAGTCCTTCCAATGAGTATTCAGGACTGATTTCCTTTAGGATGGGCAGGTTGGATCTCCTTGAAGTCCCTTGGACTTCAAGAGTTTTCTCCAAACCACAGTTCAAAAGCATCAATTCTTTGGTGCTCAGCTTTTCTTTATAGTCCAACTCTCATATCCATACCCATACATGACTGCTGGAAAAACCACAGCCTTGACTAGATGGACCTTTGTCGGCAAAGTAATATCTCTGCTTTTTTAATATGCTGTCTAGGTTGGTTATAGCTTTTCTTCCAAGGAGTAAGCGTCTTTTTAGAACATGACTAATACCACTATTAGTGCAAAACACCTGAGGGAAACAAAATCAAATATGAGCCATAATAATGACCATCATGAAGAAAATTCTTCTGCCTTCAGAAAACCTATAATTCTTTATGGGCAGGAAGAAGAACTGTATACAGGATGATGCATGTCACTTAGCTTTTTCCATGGATGAGCTTTCCTGGGTGAGATCAGGAGAAATATGAGAGGAGTGATGAATCAATGAGAAATGTGCCGAAGACTCATAATAATCCATGACCCTTACTTTTTTACTCCCAATTAGACTCTCGAATCAAGGAGAGGACTTTTAATATTCCACAAGGTTACTCAGACACCAACTGTCTGGATGGGCAAGATCTAAAGACTCTGACACTTACTCAAAGTGAACTATCTTCCACGTGGACTCTTTCCTCACCCCTCAGTCAGCAGCACACAAGAGGGAAGAAAGGGGAAGGAGGCTGCCAGGAGTCAGCCATCAGGATAGACAAACCAGACACTGCTCCTGTTAGAAACCTATTTCACCATAAGTACACATGATGGCTTCCCAGGTGACAAAGTGGTAAAGAACCCACCTGCCAGTGCAGGAGACGCAAGAGACACAGGTTCAATCCCTGGGGGAAAAGAGCCCCTGGAGGCGGAAATGGCAACCCACTCCAGTATTCTTGTCTGGAGAATCCCATGGACAGAGGAGCCTGGCGGGCTGAAGCCATGGAGTCGCAAAAGAGTCAGACACGACAGAAAACACACACACACACACACACACACACACACACAAGATATCTATGCTTAAATAACTTCAAGGCAATTTTCTAATGGGAAAATGAAGAAATGGAAAAAACAAAGCAAGAAAAAACAGTAACAGTGAATTTCCATCAACACTACACTGGTTATTAGTAAAAAGATGGATTGGATAGTGTTCATTTTTAATTCATAGACTCTACTTGTATATTCAGTACAAAAGAGCGCTGAGAGTTTATGAAGCCGTTTTCCTACCGCCTGCATAGCAATGAATTATTTAAAACTCATTTGAAAAACACACACACCTGACAGTTTTTAAAATACCATTTGACAACAACATTTTCAACATCTATAAAAATATGTGCTAGAGAGGCAGACTCTGTATACAGTCTTTCATTATCAAGTCCTCAAGTATTTTTACCCGCTGGAGCATCACACTTCACAAAATCACTGGAGAGGAATAGGAAGTAATGCGAGCCTTTGTTCAGAGTTCAAGTTACTTGGTTTATATCATTCAATGAATGCATGCCACCCTCCAAGTAAAATCAGCTGGTTCATCAAAATCTGCACAATGTCAGGACTTCCCTGGTGGTCCAGCGGTTAAGTCCCTGTGCCTCTATAGCAGTGGGAATGGGTTCGATCCTTGGTTGGGGAGCTAAAGTCCCACATGGCCACTAAAACAAGAAGTTCTAAACAAGACAAAAAAAAAAAAAAAATCTGTGCAATGTCAGCTACACTGGGACATCTTCTCTCCAAACTTACAGGATTTAAGTCCTCACAAACTGATACGTCGGAAGATCTCATCAAATAAATTCTACAAGTTTGGATGCAATACTGATGTTGGAATACCTCTTGGAAACTCAGAGGTATTGTAAAAAATTACATATCTGTATTATTTGTTCCATAATGTTTTCTTTTATAAAGAAATTTGGGGTTTAATGAGTCTAAAATTTTAATAATAAAAAAAGCTATCTCTTAATACAGGAAAAAAAGTTTATGAAAACACACATCCATTTGAAAGTTGATCCAGCTTCCTCCATATCTATGCTTACATCTTTTTAATATCTGTTTCAAATTTTCCTTGTAAGTTTCTTAATTAAGCCTACCACAGGTTGCCCATTTGATTTGTCTTTTTAAAGATATGGCCCTCCAGTTATCTACTGTTTTCTTTAAAAAAAGTTTTACTTTTACCAATTCCATCTTTCCTTAATCTTGTATTTATTCCTTTTCTAGTTTAAGATGAGGACTTCATTTATTTACCTTTTAAAGCTTTTTAAAAAGCTTTCTTACTATATTATAAAAAGAACTTAAGGCATTTCTAAAGTTTTTTTTTTTAATTATCATTTTCTCTTCATCAGGGAGTTATTTAAATTTCCAAGTGATTATGAATAATTGTTGGGATTGTTTTTTTCCTTTTAATCATATTCAGTCTTCCCCCCACCCCTAAGTATTTATGTATTTAGCGACACCAGGTCTTAGTGGCAGCATGTGGGATCTAGTTTCCCAACCAGGTATCGAACCCAGGCCCCCTGCATTGGGAGCTCAGAGTCTTAGCCACTGGACCACCAGGGATGCCCCTCATATTTAGTGTTTAAAGACCTTATCATTACTTTGTGATCCGATAAGATAGCCTATAAAATCTCTGCAGTTTTAGAGGTGATTCAAGCTGCCTTTGTAGCTGGTGCATAGTCCCTGTTTATCTTATTATCTCGTGCAGGAACATGTGGTCTCTCAGGAGGATGAGATGAGCCCAGGGGCACTTCCACCATTCTAGCCCCATTGTTGAGCTGCCTCTCAGGCCTCCTGAATGTCATTTTCTCTTTGCCCATTTGAATGGACGCTGCCTTCTAACTTGGCACTCAGGTTTTACATCTGACTTCTTTCCAGACGCTAGACTTCTGAACAAGGTCAGTAACTCAACTTACACTTTGCCTATTATCTTTAATAAGGCTAGTCACCTCAAAGTGTCTTTATTCAACAAACGTACATTTTACTGACTAACTATGATGTACCAAGCACTATTGTAGACGCTGAGGATACACAGAGAACAAGACAGATGATAGCTCTGCCCTCCTGGAACTTGGGAGGGACAAGAAAATTAAGGATCATGCAAATATGCTGTTTATATTTTAATAACTCAAGTCTTGCCGTGTAAATAATGCATGCTCACTATAGAGAATCTGATCAAAAAACAGTTAAAGAAAAATGATAAAATTCCATAGCATTAACACTAATAATATTGTTATCTGTCTTTCTTTAGCCCTTTTTGTGACTATTCTTAGTTTGGAAAAAAAAAAAAATTGAAACCACATCACATGTAAAATACTTTGTATTCTACTTTCTACTCAACCTGAGGATCTTCCAATTCTATTACGATAATCTCTGAAGATAGCGTTTTAATGGCTATATAATATTCTACTGCATTATCATTTAACCATTTACCTATTATTGGGTTAAGTGGTTTCCAATTTTCCAAGACTTTATGACAATAAATATGCTTACATCTGTCATCTTTTGTATTTACTGTTATTTCTGATTTGGACAATTTCCTAGAAAAGTAATTACCAAATTAAAGGGTATAAACGTTTTGCAGCTTTCGATACATATCATCAAATGACTTTTCAGAAAGTTTATACCAAGATACAGCACCAGCAGAAGTTTATGTAAACTCTCATTTCACCAAACTCTTGACAACAGTGATAATCTTTTAGTCTTTTGGTTTAATAAGTAAAATAGTCCATTATTTCAATATTCATTATTTGGTCAATAATGAATTTTTGTTATACATTTATTAGGTCATGCATTCTTTTTTTTTTTTTTCTGTTAACAGTCTGTAGATGGACTTTTTCTTGCAATTAGTACTATTCACCACAAAAATATGATCTTCTTTTTCCAACTATATTTCTAACATATTTTTGGTCTTTTAATTAACAATATATTTGGACCTAGAGAAAACTGCTTTTACCTACATTTGAGATTATGTTATTTTTTATGTTTAGAAGTTTCCTCTCAAGTCAAGACCTGAAAAATTTACCTCACTGAAATTTCTTAGACATTTTTTAGATGCAATTTTTTAAATCTTCTAAACATAATCTATATGAAAGTTGTTTTAGGGTATACTGAATTAAAACTATAAGTTGAACAACAACAGTTTCTGCCAAATGGTTAAACTCTTCTTCAAATACCATTTGCTAAATAACCCTTATTATCCCCACAGATTCATGATGTTATCTTTATTATGTTCATGGCTTATTTTGCCCTAAAAAGATGCAGAGGGGAAAAGTATGTCTTAGAATCAAGAAACTAATGTAATTAAGTCATAAAGGAGACATATATTGCTGGAAATAAAATTTGTTATTTATTTGACTTGTGTGTTATAAACAGCTGCAAAATTAAAATGCTCTCCTCTTGAATTCAGAGGGGAACAATGCCCACTTAAAAAGAGATAAATTAGAATCAAATTATTTTATCTCTCATATAAGCTAATGAGAAGCCAAGTTGAAATGGAAGGAACATTCATGTAGTCTGCAGCCTGTTCTCAGCTGGTTATCATGGAATAATTGATGCATTAATGATTTCAATTCATAGCACCGACTGTCTTCATTTTGCATAATTTAAACCAAACCTGAATGTAAATGGAAAACAGTCCTCTTGACTATTTAACTCCCAAGACTTTTAACTAAAAATCATTTAATCCTGCAGAAGAGGAGGGGAAAATTAGCAAATGTAAAGAACTTTCTATTTAAAAACATTCCTTCTTATACTGAAATGGGAAGAATTAAGTAAATACACCACAAAATCTCCAGAGATGTGATTTATCATCTTATTAGTTGAGAGTGAACTCTGTGTAACATTTATCTCCAATAAATGTCTCCTGAAAAAAAGATCCAAGTAGACCAAAGTACACATTTTAAATACTGATACTCCCAAGCGAAATAAATGCACTATACTTCACAGGGCTCATTTTTTTAATGAAAAAACTATTAGTAAGAAAACAATAAACTCAAAATAATTGCTGCAATTGGTAATTAACTTTTCAGATTAAAAAACACCTTTTCCTGTAAAACACATATTATGCAGGGCTCTTTAATTTAATAAGATACATCTATTAACTTATGGCATGTGACTTTCTTAATTTTTAAAAAATTTCATCTTTTAAAACTAACTTGTAGTCATCATTACCTGAGACAGTCAATATAGTAAACCCAAGCCTTGCACCTGTCACCAAGTCACCAGAATTGATCATTAACAAGCCTAGTTAGTTAAGTACAGATTAGGTAGGTATTATCATCCACAAACCCACAATTACATCACAGCATGATGGTCAATTAGTTTCAACCTGTGCAGTGAACCTTATTCCAGACAACTCTGCGCTCAACTGGAAAAACAGCTGCTTCCTCATTTCTGCCTACTGTTCTTCTCTGTTATTCTGAGCCAACCAATTGGGTGAAGCAGGTCTGAAACAAGGTCTGAGTAATTTACCAACAGCAGGAGTCCTCCACGCTAGTGTGCTCTAGTTGAGATGGAAATTTCTCATATCTACCTCTGTGTATGATGTGCACATCTTACAATGGAACCACAGCAGGGCCATTTAAGAAAAGACAATATATGCTCATACATCTAAATTAAACCTTGCTTAGAGGAATGGGGGTTCAGGATGGGGGACACATGTACACCCATGGCTGATTCATGTCAATGTATGGCAAAAGCCACCAGAATAGTGTAAAGCAATCAGGCTCCAATTAAAATAAATTAAAGAAAAAAAAAAAAACTTGCTTAGAAATCATGCCAATGGTCAACTGAATACTGCTTCTGAATCACAAGAGGGCAAATCAAAGAAGTTAATGCTTATACACATTTAATGCTTGGACATTTAGGAAAAATAGCTTCTAACTATGACCAGCCTAGACAGCATATTAAAAAGCAGAGACATTACTTTGTCAACAAAGGTCCATCTAGTCAAGGCTGTGGTTTTTCCAGTGGTCATGTATGGATGTCAGAGTTGTACTATAAAGAAAGCTGAGCACGGAAGAATTGATGCTTTTGAACTGTGGTGTTGGAGAAGACTCTTGAGAGTCTCTTGGAGTGCAAGGAGATCCAACCAGTCCATCCTACAGGAGATCAGTCCTGGGTGTTCATTGGTAGGACTGATATTGAAGCTGAAACTCCAATCCTTTGGCCACCTGATGTGAAGAGCTAACTCATTTGAAAAGACCCTGATGCTGGGAAAGATTGAGGGCAGGAGGAGAAGGGGACGAGAGAGGATGAGATGGTTGGATGGCATCACTGACTCAGTGGACATGGGTTTGGGTAGACTCCAGGAGCTGGTGACAGACAGGGAGGCCTGATGTGCTGCGGTTCATGGGCTCGCAAAGAGTCAGACACAACTGAGCGACTTAACCGAACTGAACTCTTCGTTAAAAATATAACCAATTGTCACAGCCAAGAGGAGTTGCCATGGACTGAATTTTATCCCTACCCAAATCCATATGTTGAAGCCCTTGCTCCCAGTGTGAAAACAGCTGGAGATGGGACCTCTGGGAGAGAATTAGGTTTAGGTAAGGCCATGACAGTTGCATGCTCTCTCTCTTTCGGTCTCTCTTTGTTATGTGAAGACACAGTAAGAAGATAGCCATTCCAAGCTAGGAAGAGACTCCTCACTAGACACCAACCATGCTGCCACCTTAATCTTGAACTTCTAGCCTCTAGAACTGTGAGAAAATTAAATTCTGTTATTCAAGCCATCCAATCTATAGTATTTTGTTATGACTGCCCAAACTGATTAACAAA
Source organism: Neotragus moschatus (assembly GCA_006410615.1). NCBI lineage: Eukaryota > Metazoa > Chordata > Mammalia > Artiodactyla > Bovidae > Neotragus > Neotragus moschatus. The sequence continues at coordinate 708,124 of SJYA01000262.1, forward strand.
GGAGCCTAAGGAGACATGAAATGTCACACAGCAGGCCAGTTAAGAACCTAGAACAGAAAAAGGACATCAGGTAAAAACTAGGGAAATCTGTATAAAGGATTTTAGTTAATAATAATGTGTCATATTGGATCATAAACTGTAACAAATATACCATACTAACTTTCAGTTCAGTTCAGTCACTCTGCGTGTCCGACTCTTCGTGACCCCATGGACTGCAGCACATCAGGCCTCCCTGTCCATCACCATCTCCCGGAGTTTACTCAAACTCATGCCCACTGAGTCAGTAATGTCATCCAACCATCTCATCCTTTGTCCTCCTCTTCTCCTCCTGCCCTCAATCTTTCCCAGCATCAAGGTCTTTTTCAAATGAGTTAGCTCTTCGCATCAGATGGACAAAATATTGGAGTTTCAGCTTCAACATCAGTCCTTCCAATGAATATTCAGGACTGATTTTCTTTAGGATGAACTTGCTGGATCTCTTTGCAGTCCAAGGGACTCTCAAGAGTATTCTCCAACACCACAGTTCAAAAGCATCAATTCTTCGGTGTTCAGCTTTCTTTAAAGTCCAACTCTCATTTCCATACATGACGTTAAGATGTCAAAATTAGGTGAAACTGGGTGCAGGTTATGGGGGAACTTTCTGTATCTCTTTACAATTTTTCTGTAAATCTAAGGCTATTCTAAAAAGTAAAATTTATTTATTTATAACAAACATACAAATAGGTAAAACCTGTCTTCAGTCTATTCCTAAAGCAACCTATCAGATTTCTTATTTTCAGTGTAAAAAACTTTCTGTCCTTAGCTATAATTTGTCTTTATTGATTAATATCAGACAAAAAAAATCCCCATAAACATTGTCTAAGTTATTATTTGTGTGTGCCTGCTCAGTCACGTCCAGCTCTTTGCAACCCCATGGACGGTAGCCCACCAGGCTCCTCTGTCCGTGGGATTCTCCAGGCAAGAATATTGGAGTGGGCTGCCATTTCCTTCTCCAGAGGATCTTCCTGACCCAGGGATCAACCAAGTCTCCTCTGTTACAAGTTAATTTTTTATTGCTGAGCCATCAGGGAAGCCCCAAGTTATTATTCACAGAACTTAAAACTGTACTGTGTACTTAAGGTCCCTTAGTATATATAAAATCTAAGAAGAACCCCTTGAAATTCAGTATCACCACTCATTAACAATAAACAATTAATTTATTCTTATTGTTCAGTCACTAAGTTGTGTAGCATCTTGAAAGTATGTTGGGGACACAAAGATAAGTCATGGACAAGGAAATAAAACTTATTAGAAAGGAATAAAAAGTTGTCCCATTTCACTAACAAAAGATTACAAACAACAGTAATGGGACAACTTTTGTTATTATCAAATTAAAAAATATAGCAAATATTTAGTCTGGTCAAGAAGTGGGGAAGGAGGCACTCCCACATGCTGTTGGTGGGCTGTAAATGAGAACACACTTGGAGAAAACAAGACAGTAATATGTATAAAAGAGCCACGAAAAATAGTTCAAACCCATGAACTGATTCTGGAAATCTACGCCAAGGACATATTCAGATCTGGGAGCCAAGACTAGCAAATAATGCTTTAATAAACATTCTCATTTGTAATTTGGATGATTAGGTAATAAAATTAGCATGTAAAATTAGTGAATGAGAAAATAAGGAAAGTACAACACAAATCATTATACAGCCACTAAAACTGAGGCTTCTGAAGAGCTGTGCTTGTAACAAGTTAAACAAGAGAGCAGGAAACAGAATTGAGTATGAGGGGAGGGGTGTGCAATGGCAGACCGCTACAAGCAGTTTTCTCTGGGTGGGAGATTACGGCAATTTGTGTTCTTTATCTGTATATATTTTGAACTTTCCTACAGTGAATACCGCTTCATGGATTACAGCCTTATCAAGGTGAAGGGGCTTGAGTAACTCAATGAAGCTATGAGCCATGCCATGCAGGCATGAATATACTGTTTTTCAATTAGGAGCTGAGACATTAGGTTACACTCTCATTTGGCTACTGTTTTCTTTTCAGTTTAATTCTTTAGGTAATATAACCAGATTTTAAAAGAAACTGTTAACACTAAATCTCTCAGAAAAAGAAGAAGAAAACACAGTAGTCAGATAAAATTCTTTTCTGCTCTTGATGCACTTCCTATTCAGCTTGAGGCTCTTCATAAGTGGTCAGGGATGGCTCAGCTGTCCAGGACAAGCCTTCTCTCTTGCCATGAGCTTGGACTCCAGAGCTAGGGAAATGATTTATATACTCCTTTGTCCCTCAAAAAGTTCAAGTCCTAACGGGAGGGAAAGTTCTCTGCCTCCAAAGTTCTCATTCCCATCTCATAAAACCTAACCCAAGGGAATCACTGCTTTCGTTAACCACTGCTCTCACCTTGAGTTCTGTTCAACTGCAAGCCCTCCTGGGAGACAAACAAACTCTTTTCTATAACTCATATAACTTTCCTTTATGGGAGCCTGTAAAGAGAGAAGGAAGGAAATGTATAAATGGACACCCAAGGAATGCAGAAGAAGAATCTGCTCAGGAGAGTCCTGGAATATTGACTCAAGCTGAACTGGTTAACAGGCTGTGAAAACATGCTTCCATGAAATAAAACAGAGGGTGAGTATCAATTCTATATACATGTGTCATCCAACTTTAGTAGAAAAATGCAACCGTGCCAGTAGATACAAAATAAAAGATGTCATTGCATAATATAAACAGAAAAACAATGCTTCAGAAAATGCTCACCCTGGCCAATAAATACATTTGTACATATACAAACACACAAGCACACCAAACAACCTGGCAACAATACATTATACCTACTAAAAAAAGTGGGTTTAAAAAAAAAATTATGGTCCCTCCAATACAGGTCAATCTGCATTAAAACTGACAAAAATGACATAATGAATTGGTATAATTTCTTGAAAAAACAGCTTAACTCACACTTGAAAAACAGGAATCTCTTACGGCAGCCGTCTCTCCTCTCAGTGAGCTGCCACTACCCTCCCTGGCCCTGAGAAGACCACGCTTCCTCCTTAGCTCTCATCCATCAGGCCATTTTTTTAAACTTTTTACTTTGGATTGGAGTATAGCCAATTAACAATGTTGTGACAGTTCCAGGTGAACAGTAAGGGAGAAGGCCGTATATACATGTATCCATTCTCCCCTAAACTCCCTTCCCATCCAGGCTGCCACATAACATTAAGCAGAGTTCCCTGTACTATACAGCAGGTCCTTGTTGGTAACTGGTTTTAAATATAGCAGTGTGTACGTGTCCATCTTGTTAAAGGAGCTTTCTCTCCAAAGCACAATTAACTTGGGTATCATTGAATTTACCCATTTGTCATCTGCTTGTTTACACAAAACTCCCAAGGTGTATTTTAACCCTATATTCATTTGGGTTTTATTTTCTACTAAGCTATTGGAAATAAACCTATCAATACATTAAAAAGCTTGCAAAAGAATGTTGCACTTTTGGGGAAAATGTGTTAACGTTTGCACTTCACTGTCTCCTTTGCTCTAGATTAACCCTTTCTCTTGAATTCCAAAGGATTTTTAAGAATAATGTTTATAACTGAGCAATCGTTACTAGCAATTCTGATTTAGGTAAAAGTGAAAGTGAAGTCGCTCAGTCGTGTCTGACTCTTTGCGACCCCATGGACTGTAGCCTATCAGGCTCCTCTGTCTGTGGGATTTTTCCAGGCAAGAGTACTAGAGTGGATTGCCATTTCCTTCTTCAGGGGATCTTCCCAACCCAGGAATCGAACCCGGGTCTCCCGCACTGCAGGCAGACGCTTTACCGTTTGAGCCACCAGGGAAGCCTGATTTAGGTAGGTGAAGTCTAAATCTGTGAGCACACACACTCATATAGACAGCTAGAGTTGGCATATTATTAATTAAAAAGCCTTGCAAATTAATACTTATTCTAATGAAAAATAATAAATTGGCAGAAATCTGTCATCACAGCCTATTCTCATTGACCCTCAAGACCTGACAATCTAATGCTCTTCCACTGAAGACAATAAATGTCCCTGATCTTAGAGTAAATGCATTTAACTCTAGTTTAAGCAACTAATAGCTGCTTTACAGCAGCACCTCCCAAAATTTTTGTGCTGTGTCCCACACTAAAAATACACTTTAGAAATGCAGCACCCAGACACCTAGAACAAAAGTGCCTGGAAATAACCCCTTACCACACTTAACACTAGTCTGTCTGTCTCTCTTCTTTCCTCTCTCCCTTTCCTTTCTCTCTCTTTCAAACACTGCTTGGGTCTCACTACACTGATTTCAGAACCCTTTAAAGGATCAGAACCCACAAGTGCCAATCACTGCTTTAAAGCCCTGTTACCTGATGGGTGATGCTGTTGTGACCCATGGTAGCGCAGCAGCCCAGCATGCATTCCTCCCCAAGCCGCCCTCCTTGGCTCTCTTCCACTTTCACTCCAGATCCCCTCCCACCCTGTCCTTTGTACTCCTTTGCTTTTCATTCTACTTTTCCCACTTCTCTTTCATTCACCTTTCTGGTATTACACAGGAGACAAATCTCCCCACATGCAGAGGCATGGAATAACACTTGCTTTTTCCACTTGCAGATTCTGTGGGTCAGGAATTCAGGAAGCACACGGGTGGCCAGTCTCGCCCCCACCATGTTGAGGCTGGGCTGACCCACGGCTATATCTAACAGCCATTCACTCACGTGCTGTGTGCTGCTTCCTCACAGCATGGGGGAACCAGGGAATGTGAGCTCCATGGGCCAGTGTTGCCGCTCATAAGGCAAAGGACTTCTTGCTTCAGAAGTAACATGGCACTTCTCCTGACATCTATTGATTGCAATGAGCCACAAACCCACTCAATTCAGGGGCAGAAGCCCTGGACGCCATCTCTAAGTGAAGTTCTAAAAGAACACGTGGGACAGGAGATGGTGTAACCATCATCATCCAAATTGTTATTCCTCAATCTCATTCCTAATTCCCAAGGCAAAAGTCCAACAGACTGCTACAAAGCTAACTCCACAGAGGTGTCAACTAGCACTCAAACACAAGGTATGCCTTTTATGTTCCCTATCTCAGCACTACTGGCTAAGAAAGAACATGCATGTTGCATTTTAGATGAATATGCCAGAAGCACCTTATCACAAAATGTAAGCAAGGAGAGAATGCAAAGAAGGATGGGAGTTCCCTGCATCTAAGTTCTTGTGGAACAGAACTTACAATCAGTCCCTGTAATGAGAGAGACAAGTGGCCGCTCTCCTGACAAAGCGTTAACAGTTCAGGCTAACTAGGAATTGTTAATTAGCGATTTCAGTCATTACATGTATTCTTGCATACTTCATTGCTTCCCCTTCTCTCCCAGCCCTGGCTGCATGAAGCTACCATCTTTCCTTTCATACAAGTTAAGACACAGCCAAGTGTGATGCCAGAGAGGCAGCCTGAGAGCTGGGAGCAGTGATTCTCAAAGTGGGCTCCATGGACCACAGGAGGTCCCAGAGGCCCTCCCAGCAGTTCATAAAGTCAAAACTATTTGCATAAGAATACTGAGGTATTATTTGCCCTTTCCCATGTACTGGCATTTTCATTAATGATATAAAAGCAACGGGGGCTTCCTTGGTGGCTCAGGGGTAAAGAATCCACCTACCAATGAAGGAGACAGGGGTCTGATCCCTGGGTGGGGAAGATCCCGTGGAGAATGGAATGGCAGTCCACTCCAGTATTCATGCCTGGGAAATGCCATGGACAGAGGAGGCTGGTAGGCTACAGTCCAGGGGGTTGCAAACAGTCGAACAAGACTTAGCAATTAAACAACAATATAAAAGCAATGGCGGGGGGGTACAACTGCTGTGCCTTGGCTGCTTGAATCAAGTGAATCAAGCAATGACTCCAAAAAAATATCAAGAGTGGCTGTGTGTCCCCCAGCCACAGATTCACACTCAAATAGAAAAACGGGAGCTCTGCTTAAGAATATCCTTGATAAATAGTCAAATTTTAATTCCTTAAAAAGCATACATCTTTTTCATATGCTATGTGACAAAATGGGAAATAGGCAAAAAGCACGTCAACTCTATATCCAACTAAGGTGCTTATCTCCCAGTGAAGCACCAGTGTGGTTGGCTGAGCTGTGAGATGAACTGGCCACTGTTTTTAAGAACTCTCCCTCATCACACTTACTCAAAAGAAAAACTGACTGCCCAGGGTTAAATAAATGGAAAATGGCATGGATTTTCTTAAAAATAAACAATGCTAGCCTTCAAAAAAACCCCACAAAAATCTAGTGGTATCTACTGTCAATCAAATTTGAGCTTTAAGGTGAAAATTAGAATTTCGGAATCTCCTCCTGCCTGTGCCACCCTAGGAGCAGGGTCACTTCTTCAGACACAACCACCGAGCGGGGTCCCAGGACACACAGGGAAAGGAAACGACCAAGTGAGGCACAGCTGTCACTGACACAAGCCACACACGGGAACTGTGACAGGGACACCGTGCAGGGCCCTGTGGGGCTCCTGGGCACAAGGCCTCTGTGTCCCCCGTTTCTTTGACTATAGGAAACAGCTTTCATTCAGCCTCCAGGACCTTCCCTGAGTCCCAGTGGGCAGATTCAAGGAGCTGTTAACCAGGGAAGGGAGAGGATGCAAAGCCAGGGAGAAACAGTCAAGAGCAGCCTTGAGGCAAGGTCCTGTTTCTCCATCAGTGGATACACACAACTTCTCTGAGCTGCTCTGCAGATACTGACCCCTGCTCAAAGCGGGAGAGGTTGATGATTAAGGATAGTACGCTGCCCACAAGCCTGTAGACCCCAGACTAGTTGGAAAGTTGATGAAAGTGGATGATGTTGACTCCTACTTACCTCACCACCAATTCATCAGAAGAAATGGCCATGGACTGATCATTCCCTCTTCAAACAAGTACTATAAAACCTCTCACTATCTTCCCCAAGTGAGGACACAAGGTTTTGAGGGCACTGAACCTGCCGTGTGTCCCCCTTTCACTATCCTTTTCTACTTTACCCAAAACTGTCTCCGAAATTTAATTCAGCATTGGTGTACAGAGAAGCTGAGCTTTCGGCATCAAGAGCAAAAGGCCCAGCAAAGAGGAGTGGTTACTTCACCCTCCTGTGCAGGTCCATACCCCTCACAGGGCTGGCTGTTTGCAGTGGCTTCCCTCCATAAAACTCCCTAACTGGGGGAAATTACTAATTCTGTGGATTTCATAAAACACAGAGGGCCATAAATGTTTGCTTGGCAGATTTTTTTTTTTCCCTCCCAAAGGGTAGCTCATTAAGTCCATCAATAAAGCAGGCTTTGTTCTAAAGATTTACAATGTTTTCCCAATGAAAATTCTAATTGACAACCACCAGGAGAATAACAATGTGGAACAGCAGAGCTCTGGTTTCTCCCATTCTTCCAAGATCCATCTCAAAGAAGCACTCCCTTCTTAGGTTTCCTGGACCAGCGCTCAACTCTGTCTCTATTGGACACACACATAAGGAGATGCTTGGATATCATCAGTTTATCATTCAAAGTAGTAAAATCTTCAAAAACCAAAAGATTTAGTCTTTCAGACTTCAAAGGAAATTCCATTTGATTCTCAGGCTCAGAATATCAGGTCCCTCCATGCAGAATAAGTATATTACATAAAAATGCAAGCATGCCTTTTCTATGTAAAAGGAACAGGGTAGGGGGGTGGGGGGGAGGTGGTATTGATAAAAAATAAAAATGCATGATGGGAGTCTTAAGCAATAGTTGCATGAGAATATTAAAGGCACAGCTATTCAGTGGATTCATTATAGAATAAAAGTTCAAGTACCAGAGGGAGTGATTTTCATATGAATGTTGGGTGTTGCCCTCACACACAAGAGTCTCTGGTCTATACAGAGAACCGAGTCACATCGTGCAAGTCGGGGAGCTGTGAGTGACAAGGTATAGAGAGGGCTGTTCAGATATGGGACTCACATTACTGGACCCTTTTTCAAAGAAAACTTTGAAGATTTTGTTAGGCTTTCTTGGTGGAACTGTCACAAGATAACAATACAGTTGCAAATGAGTGGAGTTCAGTGGCTACACCACTGCCTTTTACAGACCAGCTGGCGAAGGCTGCCCTGACGGGATGGTAAATTAGCATTAAAGAAGGACTCAAGGTTACTGGCCTGACACGCAGCCCCAGGAGAACACTCTCAAATAAAGTACACGACACCCAACATAGTCACAAAACCAAAAGCAAAACAAAAGAGCTCCTTACTGAAAAGAAAAGCAGCCAAAAAATATCCATCCTTCTTTCTGAACCTTCCTGAATCTCTCCCTTCTCCAAACAGCTTCCAGGTCCCCAGAGTTTAAAAATAAATGTGCAAACCATGGGCTTCCACTTGCATTACACAGATTAAGAGAAGTGCAGCTGGTGGAAGAGGTAGGGAAATAAGAAACAATTCACTCCTTTTTCTGAAGAGAAAGTAGAAAAAAGAATCAAAGTGGAAAAGCAACCCCCAACTCCAACCCACTCCCCTGGGAACATTCAGACCAGGAATCAGAAGGCGGGAATCCTCACTAGCCTGGTATCTACCACCAGCTGTTCAATGAGTCTCCAAGCCTTCTGAATTTCCTTGTCCCCATCTATAGGGGAAAAGTTATAGATGTCAGGGATTCCCAAACTGTGTTCCCTGGAGCTCCAGGGTTCCAGAGGTGCTTCTGACACAGCCACAGTGACATGGAGGTGAATCAAAGGGAATGGGGTCCTGTGCTTCAATTCACCCCAAACAGTTCAGAGTTGATCCAGTTCATATGTCAAGACTGGGTAAAATCTTCTGCTTATCATCAAATCACCAAGACAATTCACAACTAAAGTGGCTTAAAACCATTAGTCCTCTATAATATCTTTTGATTTTTTGTCTTTAAAATTATATGGTTTCTAGCTACCTCTCTCAATTATCATTATTAGAATTACCTGACAGGCTGGTTAATATCAACCCCCTAAGCTGTGTACCAGGTTCTACTTAAAAGGTGAGAAAATGGAAACTCACATAAGACAAGTACATCAAAATTACACGGGATTCAAACACAGGAATATCTGTCATAAAACCATTAACTGTATTCTGTCCTTAAAGAACAAACTTCACTCACTGTAAAAGAGAACCGATTACCTCATTATTACTACAATTCTTTCTCCATGGAGTATCACGTCCTTCATTTGCCTTCTCTAAGAGTAAACACTCACCCTGGTGAGATGAAATGAATAGCCAAGAGTTCCACCCAACAAGCAAATCTGTTGGATACAGGAAAGCCCAAAACGTTGACAAAGCCTCCAGGGCAACAGTGGTTGTTCAGAACTTTCAAAGCAAACAGAACTCCTAAAAGAGAATAAACAGCATACAAATGTCAGCAATCCAAATGTAGAGATGACCAACACTGGCAAAAAAAAAAAAACTAACTGAAGTGAAAACGATTATCTGACTAGATCCAACTCTTGGCTTTGACACATACTCTATTCCTTATAACAAGTCAACCCAACATTTGGCAGAAAGATAATCCTCAAGGTAACCATTCCTTCGATGTTTCTTTTTTTTTTTTTTCTTTTCTTTGATCTTTTGGCCGCACCAAAAAGCATGCAGGACTTTAGTAATCCAACCCGGGATCACACCCTCAACCCCTACAATGGCATCTCAGAGCCTTAAGCACTGGACCATCAGGGAAATCTCCTTCAGTGTTTCTTAACAGAAGTTCATACTGACTTTGAGTATGCTGCTGCTGCTACTGCTAAGTTGCTTTAGTCGTGTCCGATCCAGTGCGATCCCACAGTCGGCAGCCTACCAGGCTCCCCTGTCCCTGGAATTCTCCAGGCAAGAACACTGGACTGGGTTGCCATTTCCTTCTCCAATGCAGGAAAGTGAAAAGTGAAAGTGAAGTCGCTCAGTTGTGTCCGAATTCGCGACCCCACGGACTGCAGCCCAACAGGTTCCTCTGCCCATGGGATTCTCCAGGCAAGAGTACTGGAGTGGGGCGCCATTGCCTTCTCCTTTGAGTATGCTACTAAATATATAACACATACAATGGGAATAACACACTAGTAATGGTACTAAATGCGACTGAATTTAAACTTCAAAGTCATTAATTGTATACCGCTATGTGATTTTTAAACTCAATTTGAAAAAACACCATTAATGTGTTTTTTTCTAACTCCTATGGAAAGATATATTGAAGGCAGGGCATATTTCCTTTCTTCTCACACAACTAGATGCATGAAGATGTATCTTAGAGGAAAGGGGAAAGGACAGCAGGGACAGGAGAGGGAAGGGTTTGTTTTCCTTGTTTCAGGATTTCCCTCCTACCCTTCACATTCCAACTTTTAGAAGATCTATTTTAAGTCCTATGGCAATTCAGTCCTACAAGAAAAAATTTAAGAAAAGAACTAGTGAGGGGCAACAGTGAGAGGCAACGTAACACGTGGTTAAAGTCATGGAGACTAGGTTCAGATCCCAGCTCCATCACTTATGAGGTATAACCATGACTGATTTCTCTGTGCCTTAGCTTCCTAACTCAGAAAATCAACACAAGGCCACCTCCCTATGGACCTGTTACATTAATTAAATAGCATAAATTGTGCATAGAGACTGGGCTTCCCAAGGGGTGCAGTGGTAAAGGATCCAGCTGCCAAAGCAGGAGATGCAAGAGACTCAGGTTCAATCCCTGGGTCGGAAAGATCGCTTGGAGATAGAAATGGCAACCTGCTCCGGTAATCTTGCCTGGGAAATCCCACAGACAGAGGAGGCTGGTGGGCTGCAGTCCATGGGCTCACGAAGAGTCATGCATGACTGAGCACACACACAGAGAATATCTCGATATAGAGATAGAGAGAACATCACGGTAAGGAGGTGCCATCATAGGGTGTGGTACCTTTATTTCAATGGCGTTAGTGAGTGTGCATCTCTCTCTCTGGCCCCATCACAATGAGACAGGGCCTATTTCCAAAATTCTACTTCCTGCAAAACCACCTGTGGGAAGACCATAGTCTAAACTGTCCAAGAACGAATAGTGCAGCTTAATGGGAAATAGCAAAATCGACAACTCTCCTGTGCTCCAATCAGCCTCTTCTCCAAAATCCAAGCCCCAGCAGCCCTTAGCCACTCAGATGTCAGTTCCCTCACTGGCTGGGAGCCCCGCTTCATAAGACAACAGCTGCACCTCCCTTACCATCTTTGGGCAGGCCACCTTTAGAAATGTGTCTGCCTTACCTGAGAAACCGATAGCACAACTCCTTTTGAAGTCAGGCTCATCTAGAAATTCTGCCAGAGCAAATTCCAAGAGCAGGTACACAACCCCAGTGAGGAGGGAGAACGTGACGATGATGTAGGCAAACCATCTACTCCCCAGTCTTCTCTCCAGGTGAATTCCTTTCCACAGCATGGATGCCATATTGAAATACAAGTGCCAGTCATCCGCGTGGTGAACGGGGGAAAGCAGCAGGCGCTGCCAGTCCTTCTGCTGGTAACACTTCTCCACGCTGAGGCAGGCGCTAAGCAGCGGCTTCAGGGGATTCAAGAAGAACCAGATGTTGAGAGCCAACGTTGCCAGGGTGACAGGTGGAACATTGCTGATCCCGACCTGGAAGATTTGAGAAAGGAGGAGAAGCAGCCCAAGGTTAACTCCTCTTGATCTCCGATGCATGGTGAGATATCAAGCCCGAGATAGGGAGATGTGGTCAGGTTTGGGAAATACACAGGCAGCTGAATCTAAAACACAATACAAAAATGCACATGAAAATCCACCAATTAAGAATTAGGGCATTGATAAGACATGCTCACAGGAAGATGAGCTTATGTTACATATATCTCATCTCCCATTTAATGGAAACATTTATATTCCATGTCGTCCAGAGCAATTCCCAGGACACCGGCTGCCGTCTCTCCTCATTGTACATCCTAAAGGAGAAATGTTATCCCAAATCCCAGTGGGACAGTAAATGGCTGGGTATGCTTTTTCTGACAAATATGCCATAAAAATGTGACTTGCCTCCCGTATAAAAAAACCTTGTAACCTAACAAAAAGACAAAGATACTACACAAATATTTAATGATAGTACACAGCTACTTAGTGATTAAAATGCTAATTTTAAAGAAATTTTGATGTTGGTATATTAGAGTCTGCCCCAAAGTTGTTCGACACTGGCAAGTCTTAAAATGCAAACATGTATCATCTTCTAGTCCGTTTTGCCAGATGTTAAATGCTAGAATGCTTATTTTCACAAAAATTTCCTCTTTTAAACGTTCCACTATGTGCCAAATCCTGGACTGAAACATGGTCACTGTCTTTAAGGAACTCATTTTCTACTAAGAAGTAAACCAACAGCAGCCACACAGTGTTTTAAATGCAGGGACAGCGGAAGCCGCGACCCGAGGCCACAACTCGGCCTGACGTGGTTATGGTCTTGAAGGGTAAACTGGATTCGCCAGTGAGGAAAGAGTACCCTGTTCACTGGTCTACTTCTCCATGCCCTGGGCTGACCTTGTGACCTATTTTGGCTGACAGAATGAAGAGCAAAGGACACTAGTTCTGAATCTAGGCTGCAAGGTGATTTCAGACTTCTACTCTCTTTTGGAACCCTCCCGTGCAACCGTGCACACAAGTCCGGGCTAGCCTGCTGGAGGATGGAAGACACGTGCTCTAGTCACCTGATGGCCGCAGCCACTGACCAGCTCAGAAACAGACTTGTGCCAAAAATGAATAAGTGAATCCAACTGGGGGCTTCCCTGGTAGCTCAGCTGGTAAAGAATCCACCTGCAATGCAGGAGACCCCAGTTTGATTCCTGGGTTGGGAAAATCTCCTGGAGAAGGGCTATCCACACCAGTATTCTTGGGCTTCCCTGGTAGCTCAGATGATAAAGAATCCGCCTGCAACGTGGAGACCTGGGTTCAATCTCTGGGTTGGGACGATCTCCTGGAGGAGGGCATGGCAACCCACTCCAGTCTTCTTACCTGGAGAATCCCCATGGACAGAGGAGCCTTGCAGGCTACAGTCTGTAGGGTCGCAAAGAGTCAGACACGATTGAGCTACTAAAACACAAAGCCAACTGAGCCCAGACTAATTTGCTGACTCACAAAACAGTGAGCTAAACAAATGATAGCTTTTATCCATAATAAGATATTTCAAGTTTTTTTATTTGTTCATTTTTGGCTGTGCTTGGTCTTTGCTGTGCAGGCTTTTCTCTAGTTGTGCCGAGCAGGGTCTACTCTCTACCTTCAGTGCCCACTGCTCAGTGTGGTGGCTGCCCTCATTGCGGAGCACAGGCTCTAGCGTGTGTGGATTTCAGGAGATGCAGCTCCCAGGCTCCAGAGAACAGGCTCAGTAATTGTACTGCCCGGGCCTAGCTGCTCTGTGGCATGTGGGATCCTCCTGGACCACGAATCAAATTCATGTCTCCTGGATTGACAGGTGGATTCTTTACCACAGAACCACCAGGGAAGCCCAGTAAGTATTTTAAATTAATTCACTAAGTTTTGGAGTAGTTTGTTACACAGCAATGACTAAACAATACCAAAGAACTTTGCTTTGGAAAGAGTCTGGGTTATGCTTTTGGGAGGAAGCTAGTAGAGAGAGGGGAACAGATTAAAGATGCAAGAGATAAACAAAAGGAGTCAAGTTCTGAGAGGAACAGCCTTGTCCACCACAGGTAAGAAGACAAATGTCAGGTATAGATACAGGTAAACAGGCATATCAGCGGAAATGATGCTGAAAAAGTTCTCATCTAGTGGTTTTCTGATTTGCCTGACTGCCCTTTTTCTGAGCTTTCTTGTCTTCCAATCAGATACATACCTCACTCTGATACACTAAAGATTTTCATTCAGACAGCACACTGGAAAGGGCATAGCTTTGGATTCAAAAAATGGCTAGACTCTCCTACTTATTAGACCTGGGACATTGGGCAAGCTAGTTAAACTTCAACTACTTCACTTTAAATTAGTAATAATACCTCCTTCCCAGGATCACTGTAACACGTCTAGAACAAAGCAGGTGCTGAATAAATGGTAGCTACTTTTTCACTGGGGCTTCCCAGGTGGCTCAAGGGTAAAGAATCCGGTTGCCAACGTAGGAGACGTGGGTTTGATCCCTAGGTCAGGAAGATCCCCTGGAGAGGGAAATGGCAATCCGCTGAAGTATTGTTTCCTGGAGAATTCCATTAACAGAGGAGGCTGGTGGGCTACAGTCCATGGGGTTGCTAAAGAGCTGGACACGACTGAGCAACTAAATAACAACTTTTTCTTACAATAAAGTAATCTCACTTAAGAGAAAAAGCTTTCACAAATGACAGCATTCTAATAAGACTCAAATGTACGTCCCAACTCACCTCCCATATGGATTCTTATTAACATCACACCCAAAAGAAAAAATTATACATACATGTGTGTGTCATATGTGTATCCCTATTACTGGCACTCAAATTTCTTTACTGCCAGGGCTTATCATTATAGCTTTGTAGCAATCTCATGAACTAGAGAATTTAATAAAATTTCAACTGAAAAGCTCGCAGATAATTTTGGAGAAACAGTCTATATTTTTCCCATTGACCTTCATGTTGATTTTCAAATCTCCAGCTATTGTGACAAGTTTGCAATTCCCCTAAATAGTTATATATATATATATATCTTGAACACCATTACTTGTAACGGGAGTAATGGAAAAATATGGCCTTGATCGTTAAGTAACCGGCTTAAAAGAAATCACAAAATAAACCCTTCAGTATTAGTACAGTGTCCTATGATACCAGGCATATGCGCAGCAGAAAACCAAAAGTAATTATGTCTTTGCTTAAGAAAAGCAAAGACATAAAAGAAAACCAAATTCCTCTCAACTGGAATCACTAGAGATGAAGCGTACAAACAAAAAGATAGTGGCCATTTCCCCAAGCCTCTCTTACGCTGTGCACTCAGGCTCACGTTACACTTGCTTGACTTCTGCTCAGACCTAAAGGCCCCTTCTTGTTCTCCTCCCTTCTCACCTCTGTCTCCCCACTGATGGCTGCTCCTGCTCCCCCTGGGCCGCTGGGCTCTCCTGTAGGTCTCCTAACTCCTTCCAATCCCCCCTTCTTTGCTCTTCAGTTTCCCTCCCTTCTTACACTCTATTTTGCATACACTCATGGAATTCCACTCTCATGGTTTTTATAATTCTTTTTATCAGGATGGTTCCCAACTTTATATTTTACAGCCTTTATTTCTTAGATTTCAGAGACATAAACTTCTAGGAAGAATAAAATCTGCCTGATATCTTGCTCTCACAGAATGACGATTCAGCCATACCTTCAATCACTAATTTATTTAATAAATAACAAGCGCCGAATGCATGCCAGCCCCTGTGTCAGGCACCAGTGGCACAAGAAAGACCAAAACCCTAGCAATCTCAGTCCCTAAATGGCCCATTTCTATTTGTTGAAGGAAATTAAAATACTGGCTGCAAAAAAATCACAGGATGAATAAAACGACATGCTATGCTTAATGGTGCAAAGGCAGATAAAATCATAGCCAATGTGAGAAGTGCACAATGTGTGTCAGGCTCTGCTTTCACAAAAGCCAATAGAACATAACATTTTGAGTTTTAAGTAGTCAAGATCAATCCAAGTCTTTTAAGTAGCCAAGATCAAGCCAAGTATTGTCTCATATCAGACCTGTGGTCCAGTTTCCTTTCTTGTAAGTTACACCAAGTCAGAAATGAGGGGTGTAGTGAGAGGTGTAGCCTGTTTGTAACAAGGTAACAGAAAATCCAACTAGTTCATGTGGAGATCAAATATGTAATTTGACTTTGTGGGTCAGGCAGGCACAGTTCTAAGAACACCAAAGACAACAGATCACAAGTGGCGTTTACTCTAAGATGAATATTGTCCTGTACATCAATATACAGAAATTTCTAGAGAGCTAAGCTAAGCTTATTTAACTAATACGCAGAGTACATCATGCGAAATGCTGGGCTAGATGAAGCACAAGCTGGAATGAAGATTGCAGGGAGAAACATCAATAACCTCAGATAAGCAGATGGCACCATCCTTATGGCAGAAAGTGAAGAAGAACTAAAGAGCCTCTGATGAAAGTAAAAGAGGAGAGTGAAAAAGTTAGCTTTTTCACAGAAAACTAATATCATGGCANCAGTCCATGGGGTTGCTAAAGAGCTGGACACGACTGAGCAACTAAATAACAACTTTTTCTTACAATAAAGTAATCTCACTTAAGAGAAAAAGCTTTCACAAATGACAGCATTCTAATAAGACTCAAATGTACGTCCCAACTCACCTCCCATATGGATTCTTATTAACATCACACCCAAAAGAAAAAATTATACATACATGTGTGTGTCATATGTGTATCCCTATTACTGGCACTCAAATTTCTTTACTGCCAGGGCTTATCATTATAGCTTTGTAGCAATCTCATGAACTAGAGAATTTAATAAAATTTCAACTGAAAAGCTCGCAGATAATTTTGGAGAAACAGTCTATATTTTTCCCATTGACCTTCATGTTGATTTTCAAATCTCCAGCTATTGTGACAAGTTTGCAATTCCCCTAAATAGTTATATATATATATATATCTTGAACACCATTACTTGTAACGGGAGTAATGGAAAAATATGGCCTTGATCGTTAAGTAACCGGCTTAAAAGAAATCACAAAATAAACCCTTCAGTATTAGTACAGTGTCCTATGATACCAGGCATATGCGCAGCAGAAAACCAAAAGTAATTATGTCTTTGCTTAAGAAAAGCAAAGACATAAAAGAAAACCAAATTCCTCTCAACTGGAATCACTAGAGATGAAGCGTACAAACAAAAAGATAGTGGCCATTTCCCCAAGCCTCTCTTACGCTGTGCACTCAGGCTCACGTTACACTTGCTTGACTTCTGCTCAGACCTAAAGGCCCCTTCTTGTTCTCCTCCCTTCTCACCTCTGTCTCCCCACTGATGGCTGCTCCTGCTCCCCCTGGGCCGCTGGGCTCTCCTGTAGGTCTCCTAACTCCTTCCAATCCCCCCTTCTTTGCTCTTCAGTTTCCCTCCCTTCTTACACTCTATTTTGCATACACTCATGGAATTCCACTCTCATGGTTTTTATAATTCTTTTTATCAGGATGGTTCCCAACTTTATATTTTACAGCCTTTATTTCTTAGATTTCAGAGACATAAACTTCTAGGAAGAATAAAATCTGCCTGATATCTTGCTCTCACAGAATGACGATTCAGCCATACCTTCAATCACTAATTTATTTAATAAATAACAAGCGCCGAATGCATGCCAGCCCCTGTGTCAGGCACCAGTGGCACAAGAAAGACCAAAACCCTAGCAATCTCAGTCCCTAAATGGCCCATTTCTATTTGTTGAAGGAAATTAAAATACTGGCTGCAAAAAAATCACAGGATGAATAAAACGACATGCTATGCTTAATGGTGCAAAGGCAGATAAAATCATAGCCAATGTGAGAAGTGCACAATGTGTGTCAGGCTCTGCTTTCACAAAAGCCAATAGAACATAACATTTTGAGTTTTAAGTAGTCAAGATCAATCCAAGTCTTTTAAGTAGCCAAGATCAAGCCAAGTATTGTCTCATATCAGACCTGTGGTCCAGTTTCCTTTCTTGTAAGTTACACCAAGTCAGAAATGAGGGGTGTAGTGAGAGGTGTAGCCTGTTTGTAACAAGGTAACAGAAAATCCAACTAGTTCATGTGGAGATCAAATATGTAATTTGACTTTGTGGGTCAGGCAGGCACAGTTCTAAGAACACCAAAGACAACAGATCACAAGTGGCGTTTACTCTAAGATGAATATTGTCCTGTACATCAATATACAGAAATTTCTAGAGAGCTAAGCTAAGCTTATTTAACTAATACGCAGAGTACATCATGCGAAATGCTGGGCTAGATGAAGCACAAGCTGGAATGAAGATTGCAGGGAGAAACATCAATAACCTCAGATAAGCAGATGGCACCATCCTTATGGCAGAAAGTGAAGAAGAACTAAAGAGCCTCTGATGAAAGTAAAAGAGGAGAGTGAAAAAGTTAGCTTTTTCACAGAAAACTAATATCATGGCATCCAGTCCCATCACTTCTTGGCAAACAGGCGGGGAAACAATGGAAACAGTGAGAGACTTTATTTTCCTGGCCTTTAAAATCACTGCAGATGGTGACTGCAGCCATGAAATTAAAAGACGCTTGCTCCTTGGAAGAAAAGCTATGACCAATCTAGATAGCATATTAAAAAACAGAGACATCACTTTGTCTACAAAGGTCCAACTAGTCAAAGCTACGGTTTTTCCAGTAGTCACGTATGGATGTGAGAGTTGGACTATAAAGAAAGCTGAGTCCCCAAGAATTGATTCTTTTGAACTGTGGTGTTAGAGAAGACTCTTGAGAGTCACTTGGACTGCAAGGAGATCCAACTAGTCCATCCTAAAGGAAATCAGTCCTGAATATTCACTGGAAGGATTGATGCTGAAGCTGAAACTCCAATACTTTGGCCACCTGATGCGAAGAATGGGCTCACTGGAAAAGGCCCTGATGCTGGGAAAGATTGAAGGCAGGAGAAGGGGACAACAGAGGATGAGATGGTTGGAAAGCTCACTGACTCGATGGACATAAGTTTGAGTAAACTCTGGGAGTTGGTGATGGACAGGGAGGCCTGGCGTGCTGTAGTACATGAGGTCGTGAAGCGTCAGACACAACTGAGCGACTGAACTGAAGCTGTGGGAGACAGCACAGAAGCAAGATTGATGAGCTGGAAACTGAAGCAATGTGTTTGGTTTTGAAAGTGACTTGTTCATTCTAATCTGTACCCAGACCGTAACCAGTTATACCAGCTCGAGGAAGAGCAGGTTGGGCCCTCACTCCAACCCTGCCCTTGCCATATAAACACTTACTTCCCCTCACACTCAACACATCCCAACCTGAACACTGGATGGTCCCTTCCAAGCCTGGCCCTCCCCGTACGTTGCAGATCTCAGGACACAGAATCCCCACCTACCTAGCTATTCATGTTGGAGATGCTGATAACATCCTCAACACATACTTTCCCCTCTTCATCTCCGAATCCCAACCACCACACTTTAATTCTTCCAAATTACTTTTTATCAATCTCCCTCTTTCTATCCCTAGATCCACTACATTAACCTAAACCACCATCATAGCTTGCCTGGATTACAACAAATTCTGCTTCTCCTTCTTATACCCACCAAGCACGTCCCACCACTGCTCAGAGTAATCTTTATAAAACTGAAGTTGGAATACCCTGCAGTAAGCCATCGAAGGCTTATTGTTAAAGGCTGGATGAAGTCCAAACTCTTGACCACAATTACATGCTCGTGATAACCAGTGCCCTGCCTGCCCCTCTGGGCTCATCTCACACTAGTCTCTGCCTTATCCGCTATGATCCAGGCACTCAGATGCTCCCACCCGAGGAACTTCTTGATCACAGCATAAATGCTGAGGGCAGAGTTATCTGTTTTAGCCACCACTGAATACCCAGAGCCTAGCATAGTGACTCATATACTCATATAAGTTGTGTTTGTCCAATGAATCAAAATTAGCATGTTAAATATATCTCTACCTTATACAATAAATGAGACTGACTGACAAGGTCTGAATACCTATGATACATTCATCCCTAAGTATTTTTCCTACAATTGCAGCAGGCTTCCTCACTGCACTATACATATTATTCCACTTAATACTTTCAGTTCCTGAATAGTGTTTGTAACGTTTACCTCAACTTTACGGGAATAAACTTCTGCTCCATTTAAAATGTATTAGTAAGTTGCTTTGCCAGAACTATTTGATAAAATAATGGCATTTTAATTATGTAGTAATACACACCAGACAGCGCTACATCAAGGTTGTGACAGAGAGAAATGGAAGAACTCTTAAAATACTGATAGGAAAATTAGCCGCATTTACTTTCAATGAGAAATTAAAAATTAAACAGGTATGCAATCAGAAAAACTGAGTGGTTAGAACAAACAAAAGAAACTGAATTTATAATCTGGGAACCCAACGTGTCTCATGGGGGAAAGAAAGGAGTTTTATGAAAAGGGAAAAGAAACTAAGTACAGTGATTCTCAATTCTACTTACAAAAGCAAGAAATACTTCATCATCACCATTTACCATGGTGACACTGTATCTCAATTTTCGATTTAAATGTTCAAGAACTCAGGCTATTAAACTGCAAACATATATACCAGTTATAAATTATATTCCTGATTTGGCATCTGATAGTAACCAAATTAATATCACAAGAAAGAAACTACAGTCCTAATAGGAGTAATCGAACACTAGTCTGAAAACAGCCTTCTATGTCATTAAAAGTGCAACAGATCTTAAAATTATTCACTGAGAGCTTTTAAAATTGTGTGAGATATTTCTTTAAGGATCAATAAAAGGATTATCAATACATATTTGAGGTAGAATAATGATATGTCATTATTACTATTTTCACGCTTTTGGAAAATTTCATTTAAGTTCCATATATATTTAAGCATATCCTCTAAAAAAAAAAATCACAGAGAAGAATGTATGTTTGTCCAAGTCACTTCGCAAGTATTTATCAGAAGCCCACTATCACTCAGGTTGAATATTTTGCTAATGCCTGACTTTCCAGACGCTTAAGCATTGATTTTTAAAAATTGAGCTATAATTCACACACCATAACTTTTACTCTTATACTACACATCTCAGTGGATTGTATATATTCACAAGGTTTCACAATCACCATCACCATCTAATTCCAGAATATTTTCGTTCCATCCAAATGAAACTCTCTCCACTTAACCTCCTCAACCCTCCACCTACCCAGTACCTGGCAACCACGAATCTACTTTTCACCTCAATGAATCTGCCTATTCTGAACATTTCATACAAACAGAATCATACAGTATGTGGCCTTTCGTGTCTGGCTTCTTTCACTTAGTACACTATTTTCAAGGTTCATCTACACTGTATGAAGTATCAGTACTTAAGAGCTCCTTTTCATGATCCAACAATATTTTATTATATAGATAAACCACACTGTTTTATCCATTTATGATGGACATTTGGGTTACTCCCACTTTTTTGGCTATAAAGAATACTGCTGCTATGAACATTCACGTACAGTTTCTTTGTAGAAACATATCTTTCCAGTTCTCTTGGACATATACCTAGGAAGAGAATTGCTCGGTTAACTCTGGGGCTTCCCAAGTGGCGCTAGTGGTAAAGAATCTGCCTGCTGTTGCAGCAGACTTAAGAGATGTGGGTTCGATCCCTGGGTTAGGAAGATTCCCTGGAGGAGGGGATGGCAACCCACTCCAGGATTCTTGCCTGCCTAAAGAATCCCATGGACAGAGGATTCTGGTGGTCTAACAGTCCACAGGGTCTCACAGAGTCGGACACGACTGAAGTGACCTAGCACGGTAACTCTATGCTTAACCTTTTGAGGAACTACTAGACTGTTTTCCAAAATTTTGTGCCATTTTTCATTCCCCTTCAGTGTAAGGAGCTCCAATTTCTCCATACTCATACATACTCAACAGCACTTGCTTTTATCCATCCTTTTTATTACAGCCATCCTAAGTGGGTGTGAAGCAGTACCGACTTGCCTTTCTCTAGTGACTACTGATGTTGAGCACATGCTTAAATTTTTATTGCTTAAAATACAGATATGCATGTAACCATACAGATGAACATGTCCCTATCCTCAGCCTCCACCCCACACCCCCTTCAAGGAACAGTTTAACAAACGCCTCAGAAAAAAAAGAAAGATGATGAAAAAAAGATGGAACCACACAGTCATTCTGGTTAAACTGCCAGAACTTTAGCACTACCATCCATCTCTTCCCTTGTGATGTGATGTGTTAAAAGTGAACAAGAATGTACTTCAGTAGCAGGGGCCGGGCTGGGGCCAAGACATTCAACTCTACACACTGTAAAATCTTGTTTTGAAAGATGCAGAGGGTCAGTGTGATTTATTGATTCAAATAAAGCAAAAAAACTATGGAAATAGCAGATTGGATATGCTAAAGATAAAAACGTCCTCCACTTTTGAAATTACAAGAGCTGAACAACACATTAGAGCATCATAAATACCACACTGACTTGGATATTCGCCCAAGTGAATTCACAAAACAATTAGATGCATTTTTTCTCTCTCACTGCCAGGATAGTCTATTTTCTCTAAGAATGAAATGAAATGGATCATTTCTTCTCATTGCCACCATTGCTACCAACTCTCAGCAATCTTTTCATTCATGGTTTTTCTAATCCAAACATAAGACTGTTTTTACCACCTGTTAACATAGGGCCAATAGATGAGAATGCTTTGTTCCAAGAAATAATAATAAAATTTGTTGTTCTTCCTGTAATACATCTTAGCATAATTTTATGTTTCCTAAAGGTATTAGCTCCAAGAAAGTCCAATTACAAAGTGCAGATTTTCAAGATATTTTTGAAAGTAAAAAAATGCTTCAGTATAACATGTATTTGCATTTAGTGGAAAATAAGAATTTATGAACCAAACACTTGTGAAGTAATTTGTTCCCCTTTTCAAATATATGAATGTATTTCAAAAAGCTTACATAGCTTAAAATGTGATACAGTTGTTAGATACAATATGCATAGTTATATCAATAACATAGGAAGTATACTTTTAAAACTCAGTAGTTAAAACATTAAGCGTAATAGCAGATGGTCTGGCTTCACACCACTGCATGGTGTTCAGTCGACCAGAGTGCACCGTCTACCTGAGCTGATGAGTCAGTGGGGAGCTCAAGGGGTCCAGCGTGGAAGCCACGACAGAGCGCCATCAACATTCCGTGACATAAACAACAGATTCTTTCTGGCGATCAAAATCTGTTACCTGACCTCATGAGCTACGTTAATGGTAAAAATCAAAGAGAATCAGAGTAGGGTTCTGTTTTCTTATTTCACATTAGAGGCAGAGAGATACAAAGAAATGAGGACAATCGAATGAAAATCAACTTCATGAATAAACAATGAAAACTGGAATCAAATTATAGGAGGAAGGTAATTAGAATCTAGTCTTCATGAATACTGTGACACTCAGTGATTACACTCCAGTGTCTATTCATGGAAATATCTACAGCTTGGACTCTGGTCCAGAAGAAACTGGGGATTGTGAACACTTTCACCCTTTGAAGACTGCTGACATCTCCATGTACACAATGGTTCTCCAATCTTGTACACTTCATTTTCATGTAAGAAACTCTTACCCAGCTAGAGGCAACCATTAAACTCTCTCTCAGATACCAATGGGCTAAATCTTTCTGATTTTCAGCTACTAGACCTAGCTTAAAGACACAAGACCTAGTTTTTAACACGAGAGCTCCTCTTTTCTTCTTCCCCTTATATACCATCTCTCCAAGTGAAAACAAATACAAAATTTCCCATACCTTACTGGCACTAGGTCCAACTGCCTTTCACAAGGCCATCTTAAGTACTAATATCAATGCCATCCATGTGGAAGGCAAAATAGATAACCTCTGGGGAGTTAGGATTTAGGACCACTAAAATGAGATAGAAGTTAAAGAATGTTCCAGACAAGTAAGCAGCCATTAATAAGGTCATGTGTGTGGTGACAGACCCAACCGAAGGTCAGACCCTTATCACCTGATGCTCCTCCCCCAATCTTACTTAAGTTATGCCTGACTCGATTTGCTTAAAATCCAATGTCATCATGTTATTCCCTGCCCTCAATCCGTCATGTTTTCTTACTTGATCAGCTTTCTCTACATTATCATTGTAATAAGACTGAATAGTATCGTAGTTAACAGGGTAGACTCTGAAGCTTAATGGCTTGGGTTCAAATTCTGGCTCAATTGTTTGGAATTGTATGATCTTGTTGTCAATTGTATGAACTTGTTGTTAAGTTGTGACCAACTTCTTGTGGACTATAGCCTGCCAGGCTCTGTCCATGGGATTTCCCAGGCAAGAATATTGGAGGGGGTTGCTGTTTCCTTCTCCAAGGCATCTTCTCGACCCAGGGATTGAACCCAGGTCTCCGGCATTGGCACACGGGCTCTCTACCACTGAGTCATCAGGGAACCCTGTATAAAACAGATACTAAAGAATAAGACCTGTCTCATAGAGTAGTTGATGAGTGAATATATGTAAAACACATAGGACCAGGCCTGAAATATACTAAGGACTTTGTAAGTATTAGCTGATATAATCATCAGATCAACTTCAAGTATTTTAGCCTATACTTCAGTCCTATGGTATTTGTATACTGTTCTCAATAATGGAGTCCCTGGTGGCGCAGAGGTTAAAGCATCTGCCTGGAATGTGGGAGATCCAGGTTCAATCCCTGGGTCGGAAAGAACCCCTGGAGAAGGAAAATGGCAACCCACTCCAGTACTCTTGCCTGGAGAATGCCATGGAGGGAGGAGCCTGGTAGGCTATAGTCCGTGGGGTCACAAAGAGTCGGACATGACTTGAGTTCTCAGTAACAATTAATATTTATGCAGCTATTTGTAGTTTATAAAATAGTTAAGTATACTTGCTTCATTTCACTTAAGTCTCATAATCTGGGGAAGACAAAGTTAGTTCCTACCAGCTGGTCTACCCAGCACTGGCCAAAAAAAAAAAAAAAAAAAGGTCATTTTACTGTCTTGCTAGTCATTCTGAAGCCTGTTCTGTACAGCTGTCCAGATGAGAAGGAGCTCAATGAAGCTTCTGCCCTTTAGACTTTCTGGGGATGTTAAATTTCTCTGTCCAAGGTGCTAAATAATTATGGCCATCTCCACAGATGGGCAGTCCTATGGGGCTCTCTCACCACCAGAGGTCACCAAAGTGAATTTTACATACATCCCATAGCTTTTAAGTCTGAGTATTCAGAACATAACTGTCCCATTTAATGGAAATCCTTTCAGCAGTTTTGGTGAGAAAGCTTCAGAGAGAGAAATTCCATTTCTTTCTCATTTAAAGAGACCCAGATGACACTGCTCTTAAACTGGACTACTAGAACTCAAAATCAGCTCATCACACCAGACAGTGCTTGTTTATCTGGCAAGCCCTTCAACCTTCTGCCTGTCACAAATGCAACCCTTGCCGCTACTGTCTACGCTTTTGAGAGACCTCCATGGTCCTATCCATCACTTAAAACGTAAATGTCCACATTTTCACGGGTTTCCCAGGTGGTACTAGTGGCAAAGAACCCATCTGCCAATGTGGGAGACGCAGGAGACCTGGGTTCGATCCCTGGGTCGGGAAGATCCCCTGGAGGAGGAAATGGCAACCCACCGCAGTCTTCTTGCCTGGGAAATCCCATGGACAGAGGAGCCTGGAGGGCCACAGTCCATGGGGCTGCAAAGAGTCAGACACGACTGAGCACTTGTCAGCAGCACATTTCCACAGCACGTAAGAAATCCCTGGAATGACTATATGGGGTTAAATAAAAATCCTTTGGAATTTTAGGTTGTGATCCAGAGGCAGACCAGGAAACAGCGCAAACTTCTGATGCACAGTCCATCTTTTTTTAACTCAATAGAAACCCTGAAACAAGATGTCAGTACTTTGCTTTCACACAACTGTTTCTTGGTGGTAAACTCAAGTTTAAGAGAATTCTTGTAGGTTCTTAAAAAAAAAAAAAAAGACTTAATGTTTCATTTTTCATTTTTAGCTCAATCTCTCCTTATATAGCATAAAATTCAATGAGAACTATTTTAGGTAGTAATAAGTGAGAAAAGGGTGAAAGTTTAAATATTTCCATTTAGCCAAGGGTTTGCTCATATGAAAAATAAGATCTCACCAAAGAGCTAGCGTAGGGCCACCCAGTTTAAGATAGGTATTGCTCATGGCACTAATGAGACCCACTGAAATGGATGCATCGTGAAGTGAGCTATCACTGTGGGTGCCGGGCTTTATCTCACCAGGAACTCTGGGAGCTGGTACAGATAATACCTCAGTGTTAATGGCAAGGGCTAGGACTCTGCCTTAACTACTTGTCACTGGTGGCTTGTCAGAGCAGGAAAGGTGGGTGTTAGGGGCCACAGAAAGCACTCGGGTAAAGAACCGCAGGCACTGAAGGCTGGAAGCCTGTCAGAGGACACCAAGAGCACAGGGATGTGGGCATTACGCCCTGATGTGAGACACACTCCCTGCCACTCCTCCCAAACCGTTCAATTTCGCCCCAACCTTCAGAGCGCCTCTCCTGAGTTGCATCCTTGATGTCGGATTCCTCAGCCATCTCAGCATTCACAAAATCCCCCACAATGCCCTCCACGTGTACGATCCACCTATGCCAACAGGATGTCACCACAGGCTTTTTATCATCTCCACCACACAGTGTTTTCAGGATACCTCGGGGCTTGAGAGCACATATTCTGGAGTCTAAACTGGTCCCAGTGCCTGGCTTTAGCCTTAAGAGCTGTGTGAAGTTGTGCAAGTCACTTAACCTAAGCCCCTGTTTCCTGCTATGAAAATGGAATAATAGCTAAACCTGATCCTGTCCAAGTCTCTTGGACAGCAGGGAGATCAAACCAGTCGATCTTAGAGGAAATTAATCCTAAATATTCATTGGAAGGACTGATGCTGAGGCTTAAGCTCCAGTATTTTGGTCACCTGATGCAAAGAGCTAACTCATTGGAAAAGACCCTGATGCTGGGAAAAGACTGACGGCAGGAGGAAAAGAGGGTGGCAGAGGATGAGACAGCTGGCTGGATGGTACTACTGATGCAATGGACATGAACTTGGGCAAACTTCGGGAGATGGTGAGGGACAGGGAGGCCTAGCATGCTGCGGTCCATGGGGTTGCAAAGAGTTGGACACAACTGGGTGACTGAACAACAAACCAGATCCTAGAATTCTTGCAAGGATTCAGTGACCTAAAACACCAGTGTTCATCCTAAGGAATGATGTCAAGCACACAGTCAACACATTCAGTCTCAGCTCGTGTTTCAATGGCTTAAACAGAGATACCCATGTGTTACGGAGTTTAAGTTTTCCTCAACACAGGTCAAACACAAAAGTCAAAAAACTTTGATTAAAGTTACACTCTTATGTAGGATGAGTTCATCCTTGGCAGCACTGTTCTCAAGCTTTACACACGCACGATTACTTGACAAAGTTAATTCATAGATCAGGACCCAAGTAATGAAGGCTGCCTCAAACGTCTGGCTCATGCCACAAATCTAAACCCAAGTCAGCCTGCTTTTATGGGAACAGCCTCGCTGCCCAGGAAACCTAACGCCAAGCACAGTCCTCCAGCTTTAGTCAGGTCACCTTACTCTTTTGAAAAAACAGGTCCTGCTCGCCTCAAAAGGAAACCATCCCCTACCCCCTAGCCAACTATGCAGTTTCTTCCTTGCCTCTTCTAACATTCTGTAAAACTCACGTGCATACATGTGTATGCGCGCAGTCACATCCAACGCTTTGCGAATCCATAGATTATAGCCCGCCAGTCTCCTCTAACCATGGAATTTTCCAGGCAACGATACTGGAATGGGTTGCCATTTCCTACCCCAGGGCATCTTCCTGACCCAGAGATCGAACCCATGTCTCCCGCATCCCCTGTATTGGCAGGCAGGTTCTTTACCATTATGCCACCTGGGAAGCCCCTGTAAAACTTGCTCTGGCCCCAAATTCCCGAGGAATAAGGCTCCACTGCTTGGGAGGCGACCTGTCCCTGCACGCTATGAACAAAGGACATCCAACTCATCACTAAGTTGTCTTAGTTTTGTCATCCTGCATATCCCATTCAATCCTCTAAACTTTATGCGGCAGGTATTATTTCATTTTACAGATGAGTGGGGATTTTAAAATCAAGATAATCTGGCTCCAGAGTCCTTGTTCTTGAAAGGAAGTTGTGAATCAGGTCTGTTTGCATGAAAGTTGTGAGTTTTTAACTCTCAAGATAGCCTATTGTACTCTAGCAGTTTGTCAGAACTACCATGTAAGCTTTTCAGTCAGCTACTACTGCTCAGTGGCCATGGTTCTAGGTAAGCTGTAGGGCAGGAGAGGTGCACCCCCAAACAGGCCACTTGGCATGAGGATTATTTTGAGCTGAATATAATTAAGAACAAGCAGATACAACTGAAGCTCTCTGCTTCCCTAGTCTGCTTAAAAGCAGGACATAAATATGTGTACCCCCCCACCCCACCAGGCAGGACAAAAGTTAATCACCAGAGACAACCTTAAAATTGGCTCCCAAAAAAGTCTGCACAGCAAACTTCATCAACTAGCCCTAATCTTCCACTAGTTCCCTGGCCCTTTAGCCTTCCTACCATTTGCTGCCCTAGAAACTCAAAGCCCTTTTCCTTTGCCTTGTCACTTCTCAAAGAAATGTATTATTCTTTTGCTAGGATGCTGTATAAGCCCAAGTTCTAACCAACTCTTGAGTTACTCATCACTAGGTATGGTACTTCCACCATCTAAGCCACCAGGGAAGTGCACTAAAAGCTGTACTACATGAATTCTCCAGACAAGAATACTGGAGTGGGTAGTCATTCCCGTCTCCAGGGGATCTTCCCAACCCAGAGATGGAACTCGGGTTTCCTGCATTGCAGATAAGGAGAAGTGGGCATCAGAGGACGAGATGGCTGGATGGCATCACTGATGCAATGAACGTGAACTTGGGCCAACTTTGGGAGATGGTGAGGGACGGGGGACCTGGCAGGCTGCAATCCATGGGGTTGCAGAGAGTTGGACACGACTGGACAACTGAACAACAACAAAGATATTTCCACTGTGTGCACAAGCTTAGCTGCAATTCTCAAAATGAGCCTTTATCTCCAGATTTGGGGGTGACAGTTTGCCTTATGACCTCAATTCTGACAGATCTAAGAAAAAGTCACTGATTCTCAGTTTGCTCAGGGTTCTTCTTGTTGTGAAAACCAGGGTAATGACCTGCAAGCTCTTTACATGTCAGGGCTGAAATAGGAAGTCACTCCTACTGTCTTTTGATAAGAGAAATGACACTTCCACCACCAAAAGAATTAGGAAGGACATTATTTGAGCAGAAGGACTTGTCTTCACTAAGAAAGTGCAGTTGGTGACTTTCATCACACACCAAAACACATATGCACTTTGAAGTATTTCAAATCTAGAAAATTTCAGAACATAGAGCTTTTACTCTACCAAATGTAACTGTTTCTTGCCACAAAGTAACTTGAGGTACAAAGTAATGTTCAAATACCCAACTTCTTTTGGTAATTATCATTGTCATAGCTTAAAAAGCAACAACAACAAAATCTGTTTCTAAAATCAAGTTAAGAAACAAAACAGTAACAGTAATCCAAATGTCACTTTTCTCATTTTGGAATATACTCTATACACACAGAGAAGCTGAGGAGCAAAAGCCTCTGCTCCTTTGCTGACTTTTCTCCCACCAAGACCAGGGCTCAACCTGGCAAGAACTTTGGAAAGAAGAGCGTAAAGCACGGGGATATGAAGGGTGCCCTGCCCAGCATTCTTTTACCCACAGGCCCAATCCTGCAAAGTAAGGCTTAACCTAGCCACAGAGACGCAAACATCTTTTCTACCATTTACATGGGCAGTAAGGAGATCAAACCAGTCAATCCTAAAGGAAATCAATCCTGAACATTCGTTGGAAAGACTGATACTGAAGCTGAAACTCCAATACTTTGGCCACCTGATGCGAAGAACTGACTCACTGGAAAAGACCCTGATGCTGGGAAAGACTGAAGGCAAGAGGAGAGGAGGGCAGCAGAGGATAAGATAGTATCACTGACTCAGTGGATGTGGGCTTGAGCAAACTCTAGGAGATAGTGAAGGACAGTGAAGCCTAACATGTTGCAGTTCATGAAGTCACAGAGTTGGATTTAGTGACTGAACAACAACCTCTTAAGCAACACTTTTCCAACTCTTAGCCCTGTGTTTCACCCTGAAAGGGGTATACTCTTTTCACATTCAACAAATACTTAGATAGCACTCATGAAGTGCAAAAATTTCTATACAACAGCCTCTCTGGGAAGAAAGGGTAACCTTTACCCTATCCTTGCTCTTATTTTACTCAGGGTGATCATGATACATAAGAAAGTACCCAGTGATGAGCAACTCAACAGATGGCTAGAACTTGGGCTTATACAGAATCTTAACAAAAGAACAATACATTTTTAGAGAAGTGACAAGGCAAAGGAAAAGGGTTTTGAGTTTCTAAAGCAAATTTCTTTGCCAAATCTCCAAATGCTGCCTGGTCAGATCACATCATTTTGCCTTTGAAGGACTTCTGCAGAAATGCACCTTCTTATTATTTGAGGCCTTGACATAGGTCTCACTCGAGGGACTGCTGCAGAGGAATCATTTTCACATTGTCGTAAAACACTGTTCAGACTTCTCTGTGCAAAATACTACCAGAGCTAGAAAAGGCTTAATTTCACATAAGAAGTGCCTGTGCTCTCTTCTGCTGAGAGCTACTCAGTTGTTTGGTTGCTTTTTTCCCCACTTTACTACCAACTTCTGTCTTAAGTCATCTCTAAAACTGACACTTTCTGGAAATGGGCAAATGTACAAATATATGCTAATATAAAAAGGTGTTAAGTCAATTCAATTCAGAGAACACCTTAGGGAGGATTCCTCACCTGCATCAGACTTTGAAAAAGCAGATAAAAGGAGGAAAGGTATTTGTGCTGTTAGTATATGTGTTAGTTACTCAGTCGTGTCCAACTCCTTACAATCCCATGGGGTGTAGCTCACCAGGCTCCTCTGTCCATGGAATTCTCCAAGCAAGAATACTGGAGTGGGTAGTCTTTCCCTTCTCCAGGGGATCTTCCTGACCTGGGGATGGAATCCAGGTCTCCCTCATTGCAGGCAAATTCTTTACCATCTTAGCCACCAGGGAAGCTGTTAGCATACAGACAGCAAATAGGTGAAACATGCTTGTGCATGCCTGCTCAGTCATGTCTGACTCTCTGTGACCCCACGGACTGTAGCCCGTCAGGCTCCTCTGTCCATGGGATCTCCCAGGCAAGAACAATGAAGTCGGTTATTTCTTCCTCCAAGGATCTTCCCGACAAAGGGACTGAACCCACACTTCCTGCACTGGCAGGCAGATTCTTCACCATTGTGCCACCACAGAAACCCAAAATATGCTTAGCGAAGTTTAAATGCATTAGGCTGCTCAGTTCTGCTATAATGCTTGTCTTGTAACAAGCAGATTAGTTCAAATGCAATTAATATTGATATATCAGGGAACAATCTGAATACAAAGTCTGCATCGGATTTGCGCAGTTTCATCAGGAAGAAGTCCTAAGTGAATGCAGGAAACTGCACTCTGCTAAAGCAAGCTGCACAGACATTCATAAACTGTACACATTTGCACACTTTGAACACCCATCAGCGGCCTAAAGTTCACTGCGTATTTAATGAGTTACACACCTCCATCTCCAGCTATGACTCACCCATCCAGATGATCCTTCCTCCACCACTTGACAGTAACTCACAAGCTTCGGTCTTTCTGACAACCACTTCTGACAGCGAAGTTTAGAAATTTGGGAAGGTCAAGTGCCATATTTCTTATGTACTTCTGTATTTATCACTTAAGGAGTGTAAAACCATGCTAACATTAGTTTCCTATCTTTTGTTTTAAAGGTACCACTGATAAAGTTTTTGAGCATTTTGCTCCTAGCACCCTTTGCACCATGAGCTCTCTGGCTTTTACTGCATGATTTCGTACAGTCTGGTGGTTTGGGGAATGCCTCTGTCACTTCTGGCAGAGCTGACTATTCCTGGAGTCTAAAGTGCGTGGGAAGGACAGTCTGCATTCACGAACTGCTGTTCTTTAGCCAATGTTATCCCACATCCACTCCGTATTTTATTTCTATCATTCCACTCTGTAACCCAAAACACCCAGGTTAGAGGCTCTCAAATATTTAAATACCATATACTCTGAACTTTCTTGGACAAATTAGAATAAGAGGGGATAAATTCTCTTTCAACCTACCAAATATGGGCATTTTCCCCCGTTAAGTCTTCTCTACCAAGAGCTATTTCACCTTCCTTCACATGGAATTTAAAACCAAGACTCATTTAATTTTGGCATTTGTTTACTTGACTGTATGTCCTAGGAGTGTCAAGGTTTCGCATCCGATTACAATTATTCAATGACACAAAACATCTGTGTTTTGGCCAGATGCTTTTAGTAAGAGATATCAGTACAATATTCAAGGGCAACAATTTCAGCAAAGAAGTAAAGGCAGCGTGAAAGTAGGAACCCAAGATCAGATGTTCTGACAACACATACAGCTCAATGAGCCAACTGCATTTACATGCATTGTGCACGTGTCACTACTAGACAGCAAACAAGGTCAAACCGCTGTCAGTGACAATAAGCTTCCAAACTTCTGGTCAATTATCTGGGTAATAACAAAAGACAAGGCTATGACATCATTACGGCTAGAATTAATTTACACAGATCTGCTTCCTGTTAATCGAATACATCTTTAAAAGCACTTAATTATTTTTCACCTAGAAAGCCAACACTCAGCTTTGTTAGACAAAAAGCAACCTTGCTGAATTCAACATGAGAGGCTGTCAGGCTGCTCTAAGACATAAAGGACAAGTCTTCACAGGGCACACTGCTGCAATACAGGAGCTGCTGCCACATCCACAGCAGACAGATGCATAAGACGATGGATAGCACAACACATTCGAACAGTTTCTGAAGACAAAGAAGTTGTCAGCGAACGGGCGTGTAAACAGACAGACTCTGGCTAAGGAAACATCACAGTGCTTTTTGTCAAAATGACATACAGGACTAGTAATATTAACATATGCAGTACAGGACAGTAGTTAAGGGCATGGTCTTTGGTAAAAGCTCCAAAATACGCCAGCCATGTGACTTTACAGGAAAGTTACTAACTGCTGGTTTCTCACCAGTACAAGGAGATAATGTAGCCACATTTGGGACTATGAAGCTCAAATGAGATTATGTATATAAAATCATAAACTGGAAAGTGATATAGTTTTTAATGCATATAAACACATAAAATAAGGTTTAAGATTAAAAATTCTAAAAAGCTTGATTTTATAACTTAGGAACCAAATAACCTTTTTCTGGGCTACCTATGATCCTGCATTTTTAACTATTTTGTGTGATACAATTATACACTTTTTAAAAAAACAACATGATGGGCTATGTGGAAGGCACAACAAAACAGAAAAAAAAATTTAACTAAAATAAATTTAACAATAAAATTTAAAGCCAGAGTTTTTGTCAAGATGATCTTAATCACTAAGAACTTAATGAGCCTTCATTTTGGGATTAAAAAAAAAAGTCAGATGGCAAAAGTTTAATCCCTCCCCTTTTTTAGAGTGTTATACACTCGATTAGATGATCTTTATATATGAAAAATGAAATACTGGATTTTGTATATAATCTTGACTTGTGCTCCATCATGAGGTGAATTAGTGCCAACTCCAATTCTGATCCATCATCACTTATGATTTCCAGTATCAATCATAAGCCGGTTCCTTCTCTCACAGACTACAGGTTTTAGTGTAATGAGGGCTCATTAAAGTTCTCCAACTGACAGCCCTTCAGACGTGGGTCCTTCAACCAGGTGGCGCTCAGGGAGCAGCGATGCCAGCATTACTCCCCTTCAAGAGGATTCAGGGAATCCACACTCACTCTCACTCCACACCGGATTTATTTACCTAAAGTCCATGGAAAGGTGAGAGCCATAACCCCATTTAAACTAACACATGTAAGAACTGTTAGTGAATTATTCATGGCACTGAAATCCTCCTAGCACAGGAACAAGTCAAGAAGGGAATGGCATGCCAGACATCAGAAATGTTCATGTTCCTTAAGCACACAGGACGTCGGCTAATTACCAGGTGGTGGAGACAGCCTGGGTTTTTTTGTTTTGCTTTGCTGTCTAGCCAGCATCAATTTCGTTCTTTCAATAACAGGTGAGAGATGGCTCTCACTCCCATCGGATGTGGTCCTGGAAGGACCACAAATCAAGGGTGCATTTCCTACATGGATTCGAGGGTAACACTGACCAAAACTGGAATAACAGCTCTCTTTCTGGAATCTAAAACTTGTGCAGAGATACTAACTGCTTCTGGATCTGATATTCAGAACATTAAAGAATTTTCCAGGTCTACCCAAGTCTACTCGGGAGAAGGAAATGGCAACCCACTCCAGTATTCTTGCCTGGAGAATCCCATGGACAGAGGAGCCTGGTGCGCTATAGTCCATGGGGTTGCAAAGAGTCGGACACGACTGAGTGACTTCACTTCACTTCACTTCACCCAAGTCTACTCAAGCCTCGAGCACTTAGCTGGCTGCTGTCCTGTGGTTTTGGCTTTTCTGTAGATTTTTCTGAGCTTCTTTATATATTTCCATTAAATCTCCTGTTCTTGAATAAGTTGGGCTTCCCTTGTGGCTCAGCTGGTAAAGAATCTGCCTGCAATGTGGGAGATCTGGGTTTGACCCAGGGGTTGGAAACATCCCCTGGAGAAGAGAATGGCTACCCTCTTCAGTATTCTGACCTGGAGAATTCCATGGACTGTATAGTCCATGGAGTCACCAAGAGTTGAACACGACTGAGCAACTTTCACTTTCTTGAACAAGTTATCAAGGTAACTTAGTTAACTTCTGTTTTCACAGTCAAAGAACCCTACCCAGATATTAGGGCATTTGCCAAGGGTGAGCAGCAGATCCTAGCTGCTCCTAGGATCCTTTCAAGCATCACCAACTCTCATTTTTTATTGAGTCCATACAACACTCTAGCTGACAGGAGAACCGCAACTTGGAGGTATATAAGCAGCATCCCAAAGGTTGGCCATACACAAGCTACTCCCAAAGAAAGAGGTATGCACAGAGCTGAGGAGGTGAGCACAAGAGCAGCTTCTCATACACAAGGCAAAGCCCTCTCAATGCCATTCAATTGGCGCATAAATTTGGACACTAAATGAAGAGTGTTATTTCAAAAGAAAGAATTGTCTTAAATGTGGCTTCTACTTATACAAAATTGATGGTTTTTCAGGAAAACTTCTAATTACTGAAGTGATGTACTGCCTTTGTTCTGCATTGAAAGTAATACTAGTCTATACACCTAATAAAATGTTATCAGTTGGTAGAAACTGCTGGCTAGAACTTTCAGTTCAGTTCAGTTCAGTCGCTCAGTTGTGTCCGACTCTATGAATTATTCAGATTCATGGGAGGAAGGGAGGGAGAAAGGAGAGGAGGAAGAGAGAGAGGGAAGGAAACGGGGGGTAAGAGACTTAAATCTCATAGCCTTCAGAAAGGAACACAGGTATCCTGCATGCTTTCCTGTGGAAAGGTTTAACCCTCCTTTCCACCACAATGCACTTCATTAACAGACCTAAATATCCACATTTCTCTAATCGTGAACCCAGAGAAGAAAACCAATGCACGCAAAACTACAGCAATAAAAGCACTAAGCATGTAAGTCAATGTATCTTCATCTATATTCTATCATTTAAGAAATATCTGAGCATCTACTAAAAGACAAGCACTGTCCTTATAGACAACCACAGTCTTGAAAGAGAAACAGACAAACAGCAACATTACAGTGTGATAAAGAACTGTAACAGGTCTTCCAATAAAATTGCATTAAGTGTTTGGAAAATAGCAAAGGTAAGTTTTAAAATTCAGTATGGGATGTGGACTTTTCTATGGCTCTGTAAAGAATCTGCCTGCAATGCAGGAGACCCCCATTCAATCCCTGGTTTGGAAAGATGCCCTGGAGAAGAGAGTGGTTACCCACTCCAGTATTCTTACCTAGGAAATCTCATGGACAGAGGAGTCTGCAAGCTACAATCCCCAATCCACGGAGTTGCAAAGAGTCAGACACAACTGAGCAACTAACACTTTATGGGGTGTGGGAGGAAAGAAAGAAAGTCCTGGAGCAAGTATTATCCCGTGGGCAATGCAGAGGGAGATGAAATGTCCAGGACACTCAAGAGTCAAAGCAGTGGAGCCATTCCACAAAAAGAAATGGATGAAATTTTAAGTCATCATTTGGTGGATTTAACAGCTGCAGAGTGAACGTTTAGAAAGCAAAAAGGTCTTTTATTAATACAAAATGAACATTGCTTGGAAAGAGAAAGACCTAAGGACTCTGGTGTGTAGGAACTTCTACTACCCGGGCAGCAGGCACAATGTTTATTCCTACATCTGTTCAAAGTCAGCATCACAACTGATTCATTACAATATACATCACTGCAAATGTCTTGTATTTGTAACATAAAAAAAGGTAGCAAAATTTTTTTCACAGTGTTGCCCAAGAGACTTTGCTCAAGGGAAACACACACACAGCCTTATATATTACTTATATAAAACTGAAGTCATTGTCATCGGTATCTAAATTTCATTCATAACTATCCTGATATTGTGACTTTGGATTTAAAAAATGCATAAGCAACTGAACACCATCGAGAAACAGCCATTGGTGTAGTAACAACATTCCTGGGGTTAAAGCCAGATTTGGGGTCAAATCTAGATGCTTACTAGTATGTGGCTTTGGGCAAATCACATAATCAATTCCGCTGAGCTTCAGTTTCTTTATCCATGGGTGATGAAAATTCCACTTACTTTCTGGCATCATCAGGAAGAAGAAATCCAATAGCCTGTCATGTAAAAGCACATAGCATATCCCCAAAGTTTGTTTTCCATTCTCCCTTCCTCTCCATAAAGTAATGGGCCTTCTGTCCCCATGGAACTAGACTTTATTGCTTTATAATTATGATATCCATGTAACAATGTCCAAAAGAGGAGGTGGTAAATAACACCAACATGCGAACCTGAATGCACACATTGTTAGCTGGCTACCAGCTAGATCCTCAAGGGCTCTTGCACACTATCTATTGCTTCCCCGAAATTTGATACATTTTCTCTTCTGAATACAGCCAAAATTATCCACGGGCTTTGAAATATCACCATCATGATGTTGCACAGAGCAGCTGGTTGATTGAAAGTGACTCCCCCTCCCCCACATCCCAGCTGTCACCAGGAAACCCTTCTCAATGTGTGAAAAAGGACAATGTGATAATACTACTACCGCTATTAATAACAATCTAACAAATACTTAGCATTTGAGATTATTTTTCTTATGAAAGCTCACTCTTAACTGGAAATTAACTCTTCAAGAAAAACCTTTTACCATATAAATGCAAACCAGCTGTTTTCATACAACAGAAAACCAAAGGATAGTAAACACAAGTAATATATTTCCACTGACTCCTTGTTTCTTTTTCCTTGAGTCACTTATAACGCTAAACAACAGCCAGTTAAAATATTAAATAGTTGTAAATGTGCTAACAGATGTCACAAGCTTAGAGTGATTATTAAAAAAAAAACAAACCTCAGATGATTTCTCAAAAAATGTGCCTAGATTCCTATTTTTGTATTAATCACGTTGAAGGCTGGATTTTTCTTTTCTAATAGCCCCTCATTTCTCTGCAAGAGAAGCATATGTATGGCATGTTTGACATTGCTGAAAACCCTGGAAGTTGTTTTTAGAACATGTTTGTGAATCCCACTCAGGAATTCTCAGCGTCCAGACTTCTTGATACAGTACAGCTCATCTCCTGAGGATTTCCACATCAAGATGAGGAGTTTCACACCTTCTGACTCAGTGTCCACGGAGGGTCACTGCAGGAGGTTCAGGATAAGCCCTTCAAACTCTCTCAAAGCCTCTCAGCTTCTGAGCTTTACAAGATGCTGCTAAACAGTTTCCCCTGCTACAAAAATCTGAGGTCCCCTGCTTAGATGACTGACTGGAACTGCAGCACAAAAGGTGATCTTTTGAAGGCACTTCTATCTCAGTAATGGCTTTTAAAAGAATTTTTACAAATATATGTATAATGTATGGATTATCCGTCCCCACTCCCACATTATCATACATTGCCAAGTAAACAAAATTATGACCTAGTAACGACACCGTCCGTGCTCACATATTCATACTTAATATACACAGAAATGCAAGAGGATTTTTGGTATTTTAAAAACTGGAACACAAAACTTTTCACTTTGCTATCGTTAAGCATCCATATTCCAAAATGATTTCAGAGCTGACAGCATTTTCTTATTCTTTGGTGCACGTATTCAGTGAAGTCTCATCTCCTGTGACAAGTGCCCCTTCCTCTAGCTATCCCTGTTAACTGAAGATACTTAAATATTAACCCCGATCCTGACCTTGTCCTTTCAGTACACACACAAAACAATGCAGGAAAGTTGCTTGGTTACAGTGATAGACCTGAAAATGGTGTTCTTCCACTGGGTTTAGAGTTGTAACTTGCTCCAAGTGTTTGTTTTCTCTCATACATAATAATGTGAAAGCTTTGATTCCTCAGCATTTAGAAAAAAAGAAAAAAGCAGTGCAGTTAGGTAATTAACAGAATCACCTCATTTATGAAAATATTAAGAGGCAATAAATGAGATCAAGCTAGATTTGAGGTGATAACTACATTTTCTCCCTTGTCCAATGTTTACCAGTTACCTGAGCCTCTCAGTGTAACAGATGTGTTTTGCACTTGATTTTATTTTATTCCATGTCCTAAGGTAGTCCACACCATGACTCCTACGCTATAGGAGACAAAATGAATACTGGGAAGATATTAACTTGTCTACTCGACATGATCAGTACGTAACAAGAAGCGGGGTTCAAATCGGGGTCTGCCTGACCCCAACCACAGAGATCTGCCTCTCAAACACAGAGGACAAGAAAAATGGGCCTTTGTGAAAAGTGAACGCTTCATGGTGGGACAGTGTTAAGTTAGTAGCAACATTAACAAAACTACTTATAGGAGCTGAAATCTACGCTGACTCCTGTTGATCTGAAAACTCACCACAATATCCAGGAACCACAGTGCAGACTTAGGAGCAGAAGACTAATCAAGGTGACCTGTAGTCTCAGCCACAGTGTGGCACTCTTCTCAACATCACAGTGAATGTAGGCTTTAGGGCAGCTGCTTCAAGTCCTGAATATTCCTCTATATACCCCCAACACTGATGCCCTGAAAAGGGAAGGAAAAAGTTGTAAGCAAACACTGCAACTGATGTTTGGTCAAAACGGTGGATGGAGGGCATATGTTAACTTCATTCCTGTGATGCTTCCAGAAAACAGAGATAAGTGGGTAGGATGAGGCCTTCTCTGCTAATATTGTGGAGCTGTATGACACGTGGGAAAAAAGATAAGGAGAGAAACATCTTTAGTCTTGCCTCTTGTTTCCAACCACTGCTCTACCTCTCAACTCTTAAGGCTCAGGCTGGTCTATGGTCAGTTATCCATTTTACCTTTTTTTTTTTTTAACAGTTCTGGGTCAAAAGAAGGTACAATTACATGGGAAAGACCAAAAGGCCAAAGAATTAAAAACTACTTTTTAACACAATTACTGATATGGTTCTTAAAAACACCACAGCATAGGTATTAACTGACAACCTCAACTGTATACAACACAGTGAGAATCCATAACAAAATGCTCTCTGAGCAGCAGCAGAGGCACAATATTCATGCACTACAACTCACATCTGAACCAAAGAAGAATCCTTCTAGCACAATCTATGTCCTTATTTTAGGCAAATTACTTAACATCTCATTCTAACAAATTACTTAATAGCATCTCATCTGTTTCCCATCTGTGTTAAAACATTTTTCCTGAATTTTCACATAGAATACCCACAGCCCTATGAAGTTATCTGTAGCTAGTCCAAGGTCCTACACCTAGGAAAGGCTTCACCTGGATTCAAATTCCATTCTGTGACTCCATAATGGCTGGCTGCTCTTTATCACTCCCGCCAGCATTTCTCAAACTGTCGCACCCAGGTGTCCTGGGATCAATTGGCAGTCTCCTTAAAACAGATTTCTGATTCATGGAGTTTGGGGTAAGACTCTTCATGTTGCAGTTCCAACAAGTTCCCAGGTGCTGTTGATGCCGGTAATGCTGAGACAACTTAGGAACACAATGCACTGCATCCTTCTAAGGTGACTTAGTTTTCCCAACTCTTGCCACACTAGCAGCAAATTAGTAGTAGCTTTAGATTTAAGCTATTAGAACCAGAAAAGTGTGTCATATAAATGTGAGACATCAGCTTTTTAAGAAGCAATTCCAAAGGACAACAACAAAAACAAAAAAAGCCGCAAAGTCCAGCTGTCACTGCAAAAGGGCCTCCCATCTCGATGACTCAGTCATGACTACGCAATAATTTATTGTGCTGGTAACCCTGAGTCTTCAAGAGAGCTTATGCTTGGTTTAGAAAAACATACACGCATAGGATCCGTTTTTGAATAGGTTTATAAGGCCTGGACTTAAAAGGGCTGTGTACACTTGGTTTACTTCCTGTCCCCTATTAAGGGAAATACCCAGGTTAGGACTGTGTTTGCCATACACAGGTGCAGAGGAGGAGTTCCTCTTTACCAGAGAAACTGAAACCACAAGCCACTGCTGATGCAACACCACTTTAAAGTTCCCGCTTTCATAAGGGATCCTTTAACCCCTCCCTCTCCCCGAAACCAACGATCCCATCCTCCCAGCGCCTCTGCCCGTCCTTCCCGGTGCGATCGGCCTCAAGCAGAGACTAGGGTGAAGACGCTTAGACCCCCAGATAGAGTTGCTCCGGGAAATCCCCATTCTCGGACCGGCCGAGAGATCCCTGGATGCGGAGGCTGGGTCTCCAACCCCGCCCCAGCTCGGGTCTCAAGGAAGCGCCGATAGCCGCCCGCAGCCCTAGCCCCACAGCCGCCGGCTCCCGCGGCCCTGACTGGACTACCAGAGCGCCGACGAACAGACGCGGAAACTCACGCTCTCTTACGGCCCGCCTGCGTCCCCACGTCTTCGAGAGCAAGTACGTCATCACGCACGGGCGCCGCTCCCGGACGCTCCAGGTCCCCGCGGCCTGGGGGCGGGGAGAGAGAGTGGTTGACTTTGCGACGCCGCACCTACTGCCTTTGCTGGGGGGGGGGGGGGGGCACGGCGCATGCTCAGTTGCGCGCACGTGCGCGCTCTTCCTCGCAGGTTTCCCCGCTGGACTGCGAGTGCTGTAGGTGGCTTGGAGGACGCTCCTAGGACGCGACAGGGGAAGGGCTGCGGCCGAGCATAGTGTGGAGGGTTTGTACCTTCCACTTGTCTTCCAAGCTCCGAGTGACACCTAGATAATAATATTCCTTCTGCCATAAGAAACTGTTGGCTGCTCGTCATGCATAAAGCAAGTGAATGGCCTGCATTCGAGTTCTGGACGTGGGAGGGAGTAGGCCCGATCGGGGCTGAGAAACTGCCCTTCCGAGCGGAGTCCTCCCACGGGCCCAGGACCTGCTGCGTGTAACACACGTGGACTGGATGGCGGAGGAGACACCTGTTCATGAGTTATCAGACGCCGAAGAGCAGCCCACCACCTGTCTCAGGGCAGAACCCTTGGTTACAAAACAAGCTAGCAAAACAAGATTGTGGGTGTACATTTCACTCCCTAGAGCTTCCATTTGAGGCTACATTTCGAAGTTCATTTGCCATTTTAAGGCTTTCAGTTCAGTTCAGTCGCTCAGTCGTGTCCGACTCTTTGCACCCCCATGAATCCCAGCACGCCAGGCCTCCCTGTCCATCACCAACTCCCGGAGTTCACTCAGACTCACGTCCATCGAGTCAGTGATGCCATCCAGCCATCTCGTCCTCTGTCGCGTCCCCTTCTCCTCCTGCCCCCAGTCCCTCCCAGCATCAGAGTCTTTTCCAATNGTACTCCTTTTCCTGTTTGGAACCAGTCTGTTGTTCCATGTCCAGTTCTAACTGTTGTTTCCTGACCTGTAATTTTTGTTAGTGTATCATTTGATGCTATTTTGATTATGGATCCAGTTCTGCCCTGGAACAAGTGTTATGTTCGGTTGTAGGAATCAGGTTAAGTATTTCATACAATATAATAACTAAGGGCACGATAACGTGTTTTCCAAGGAAGAAACTAAGAGCAGGTGGTTCTATGTTGCACTGTATTTATTGGAAGTTGTAGCAGCTGTGTTTAGATAGTCTACTTAAAAACTGCCTAAATCAGAAGCCTTTTGATCATCGTTTGTTATTATGTGTTGCAAGAATGCTTCATGGAAATGTTTATTTTGGAGTTTTGAATTTAAATGAAGATTTAGCTCACGTGCAGGGTGTATAACAGACTTTCAAGTGATAAAGAAGAATCTTGGCAATTTGCAAGTATGTTCCTTGAGCCTTGCAAGTTATTCCTTTCTTTTGAAAACAATATGCTGATTAGAAAGTTTGGCTGATGAAGAGAAGCTGCATTTCTCCAAATAGAAATTCAGCTGAAGGGTGAAGGTGAATTGCCAGTAGGAATATTTTTGTATCAGTTCAGTCGCTCAGTGGTGTCGACTCTTTGTAACCCCATGGACTGAAGGATGCCAGGCTCCCCTGTCCATCACCAACTCTCCGAGCTTGCTCAAACTCATGTCCATTGAGTGGGTGATGCCATCCAAGTATCTCATCCTCTGTCGTCCCCTTCTCCTTATTTCCTGAGAAAAAATAAAGATAATTTCTCAGAAAGAAAGCATTCCCTTTTATTCCTGATCCATGATCATGAGCATCAATTTAGTTAATACTAATCCTTAGCTTCCATTCTCTACTGCCGTTTGCACCTTTCTATAATCGCATAATTTTTATTGTCCTTTTTTTATGTATCAAATACATAGGTGATTTTAAGGAAGCCACAAATCAAAGAGGCTCAATGCAATAATTTCATAAAAATGTCATTATACATGGGGGCTACAAGTGTACTTAGGCAATTATATTCAATTCCAAGTATTATCAATGAACAATTTCATAGCCATTTAAGAGTACAGAAAAAGTCTAGCTTTTTAAAAAATGAC
Organism: Neotragus moschatus; assembly: GCA_006410615.1. Lineage (NCBI taxonomy): Eukaryota > Metazoa > Chordata > Mammalia > Artiodactyla > Bovidae > Neotragus > Neotragus moschatus. The sequence continues at coordinate 750,905 of SJYA01000262.1, forward strand.
CTTTTTTTTGTCCTATAAGATTCATTGAGCAGACAGAAATTTTTTAAAGCCCATTGACATCAACATGTATCAAACTCAGACCCTATTTAAATTGACAAACAGATCTGTTGGATAATAATTGTAATATCTTTAACATTACCATATGTGGCAGTCAGCAAGATCTTTTTTCTGAGGCAAGGTTTCAAAATATCAAAAAATCAATACTTGAAAAGGTCATTTAGCACAAGTTATACAATTATAAATTACCTTGTAAGATAATGATTCCTAAAGTTCAAGTGTACTCATATCTTAATTATGAGAATAAGCAGTATTATGCACATTATGAATAATATCAGAGGCCTATGTAATGGTCTGGACAATTTTTTAAAATATTTATTTATTTGGCTGTACTGGGACTTAGTAGTTGCAGCCTGCAGGGTCTTTAACCTTTGTTGTGACACGCAAAGTCTTAGTTGCAACATGTGAGACCTGGGCCCCCTGCAATGGGAGCATGAAGTCTTAGCCACTGGACCACCAGGGGAGTCCCAATTTTCTTTATAAAAGTTTTTCATGAGAGCAGTAATGCCTAGGATTAAGCCATCTGACTTAAATGAGTGTTCCTGAAATGTGATTCTTGAATACAGAGGAGTTGTGGTAACAATCTTTGTATAGTTTGTAAGTCTAGGATTGGAACTGCAGGAGGGCAGGTAAGTGTCGTTCTCAGGTTTCAAAACCTGGACTGAAGGTGACAAAGCACCAGACAACAGCACTGTTAGCAAATAACACAACTGGATTATTTTGTTTAAAGAGGAACTTGCATGTTATCTGATTGCTTTTAATGGATCAAGTATTTATTACACCCAACACTGCAGGGAAAGGTGTGTGAATCTCATCAAAGAATTTATAGCTTAATTATTATGAAATTTGAAAATTAAAACAAGAACAACTTTAAGTACAAAGTTGCATCATGTATTATGACAAAAAGACTAACAACGATACTTAAGAGTGATAAGCCCTGCAAATGGCAACCATAGGAGATTTGCAGTAGCAATAATAATGACAGACAAAACGACTTTAAGACAAGTATTTCTAGAAACAGACATTTCATAATAAAATGGTCAATGCATCAAGAAATTGTAACAATTAGAAATGTACACGTACCCAAAACAGTCCTAAATACATGAAGCAAATATTGGTGTGAATGTAGAAATAGACAATAACTTGATAATTTAATATCATAGTCTCAATAATGGGTAGATCAACTAGACAGGTAACCACTAAGGCTATAGAAGCCTTGAACAACACTATCAACCCAACAGGTATCTATAGACCTCTGAACTTAGTGACAACAGAGTTTATGTTCTTTTAAAGTATATTCTCCAGGTCACAAAAACAGTGGGGTACACACATATAAACACTACTAGAATTAATAAATGAGATTAGCACAGTCTTTGGATACAAGATCAAAATTTTTTAAACTATATCTCTAATACAAGTTAAAGTCCAAAAATAAGATAATTTCTGTCAACTGAAAGAATACATGTAGCCTAAAAGTTGAGTTGGAGAAGGCAATGGCACCCCACTCCAGTACTCTTGCCTGGAAAATCCCGTGGATGGAGGAGCCTGGAAGGCTGCAGTCCATGGGGTCACTGAGGGTGGGACACAACTGAGTGATTTCCCTTTCACTTTTCACTTCCTTGCACTGGAGAAGGAAATGGCAAGCCACTCCAGTGTCGTTGCCTGGAGAATCCCAGGGATGGGGGAGCCTGGTGGGCTGCCGTCTATGGGGTCGCACAGAGTCGGACACGACTGAAGTGACAGCAGTAGCAGTAGCAGTAAAAGCTGAGTTAGGTTTATTACATGGGATTCATGAGGACTTCAAGCCCAGAAGATGTCATCTCAGATGACCTGGAGAGAACTGTTTTGCAGGAGGTTGGGAAAGGAATCAGGCTATATAGAAGTTTTGCAGCAAGGGGCAGGTAATCTGATTATTAAAAGGTTATTGTTAATTAAGGAAAATCAGATATCGCGCGTTAAGGGATTTAGCACTCTTTTATGTATGGGAAGATGCAAGCATCCAAGCTTACTAAAATCATTTCTTTCATATGCCTCTCACCTGTTCATTGTTCAGTTGCCAAGTTGTGTCAGACTCTACACAACCCCTTGGACTGCACCACGCTAAGCTTTCCTGTCCCTCACCATATCCTGGAGTTTGCCCAAGTTCATGTCCGTTGTGTCAGTGATGTGATCCAACCATCTCATCCTCTGTCATCTCCTTCTCCTCCTGCCTTCAATCTTTCCCAGCATCAGGGTCTTTCCCAATGAGTTGGCTGTTGGCATCAGGTGGCCAAAGTATTGAAGCTTCAGGTTCAGCATCAGTCTTTTCAATGAGTATTCAAGGTTCATTTAAGGTTGACTGGTTTGAGCTTCCTGCTGTCCAAGGAACTCTCAGGAGTCTTCTCATCTATCTGGGGCCAAATCCTGCTTTTCAGTTTTCTCTTCCTTAATCCCTCCTTCTCCTTAAGGGGTTGCAGATCTGGCTGATGGCTGCCTCTTCCACTTTCTAACATCCACCCCAACCCCCAGCTCCTCAGAGCTTACCTGAGAAGCAGTTCAGTTCAGTTCAGTCTCTCAGTCACGTCCGACTGTTTGCAACACCATGGACTGCAGCACGCCAGGCTTCCCTGTCCATCACCAACTCCTGGAGTTCACTTAAACTCGTGTCCATTGTGTCAGTGACACCATCCAACCATCTCATCCTCTGCCATCCCTTTCTCCTCCTGCCTTCCATCTTTCCCAGCATTAGGGTCTGGGAAATACAGTGATCAGTAATCAGTGGTCATGGGTGAATCAGTTCTTCACATCAGGTGGCCAAAGTATTGGAGTTTCAGCTTCAGCTTCAATCCTTCCAATGAATATTCAGGACTGATTTCCTTTATGATTGACTGGTTGGATCTCCTTGCAGTCCAAGGAACTCCCAAGAGTCTTCTCCAACACCACAGTTCAATAGCATTAATTCTTTGGTGCTCAGCTTTCTTTATAGTCCAACTCTCACATCCATACATGACTAGTGGAAAAACCATAGCTTTGACTAGATGGACCTTTGTTGGTAAAGTAATGTCTCTGCTTTTTAATATGCTGCCTAGGTTGCAGTTGGTGCCTGTCTAATAACCAATATTGTTTCCTGGGCTAAGAAATTTGTATTTGAAAGGCTGGAATCCCTCCTGGCTGTGACATCCTTCTTTACTTATAAGGCAAGAAATATTTCATTTCACATTTCATTACAAATAGCATCACAAAGAATAAAATGCTTGGAAATAAATCTAACAAAAGAGATGAAGATTCATACACTGAAAACTACTTAAAATGGCTGAGAGAAATTGATATCCCATATTCATGGACCCAGATTGTAATATTGTTAAGATGGCAGTTCTAAATTGATAATAGAATCCACATAATCTCTCAAATTCTTAGGATTTTTTGGATAGAAATTGGACAAGCTGATTTTTATAATATAGAATAAAACATCTATAATAGCCAAAACAACTTTGAAAAAGAACAAAATTAGAGGAAATATACTCTAAAATGTACTCTAAAGTAACTGTTGCAGGGACAATCCAATTCTGACTCCACATTGGAACTGTTTCTTTGACTTGCTTTTGTTATTATATATATGTATGTTGCTCAGTCATGGCTGACTCTTTGTGACCCTGTGGACTGTAGCCTGTCAGGCTCCTCTGTCCATGAAATTTTCCAGGCAAGAATGTTGGAGCAGTTTGCCATTTCCTTCTTCAGGGGATCTTCCCAACCCAGGGATAGAACCCAAGTCTCCCACATAACAGGCAGATTCTTTACCATCTGAGCCACCATGGAAACCCAATCATACATAATGGCCTACCTTAGAGAATCCTGCCCCTCTGCCTGACTGTTAAACTAGAGTAACGTTGTCTAGAACCCTGTCCTCCTTACTTAGGTTAGTTCAGTTCAGTTCAGTCGCTCAGTAGCTCAGTAGTGTCTGATTCTTTGCGACCCCGTGGACTTCAGAACCCTATCCACCTTAGGTGGCAGAAAGGAAGAAATCAACCCGCCCGAGGCTTGCCATTCTAGGAGATATTTGCAAGATTAATGGCCTCTTTACCTTGTTGCCTCACTTCCTCCCATTTCTGATTTATAAAAGAACCTGGCATCCAGACCCAGATAAGATGGTTACTTTGAAACATCAGTCTGCCACCTTTTCCAAATAAGCCAGTTTTCCAAATAAAGTCATACTTCTTGCCTCAACATCTCATCTCTCGGATTCACTAGCCTGTCGAGCAGGGAGCAGATTAAGCTTGGACTCGATAACATTACAAACATCAAGATAGGTTATTATCGGTGTAGGAACAGGCATAGAGATCAATGGAATGGAATTTAAATAAAACTTTATGTGGTCAGTTGGTTTTCAACAAATTGCCAAGGCAAAGTATAGTCTTTTAAACAAATAATGCTAGAAAGATTGGATATTTATATTTAAAAAGACTATTAATTTGGACTCATACTTCTGTAAATAGACATGTGAAAATATTGGGGGATGATAGAAATGTTTAAAATTGGTTCGTGAAGATGGTTACCAAACTCTGTAGGCTTATTAAAAGTCACAAAGACACACTATACACAGATAATGAGTGAACTTTATGGTATGTAAATCCTGCTGATACCTCAAAGTTGTTTTTGGATGCCATACTTTAGGATCTTTTAGTCTTATACTGGAGCAGAAGGGTCTACATACATTTCAGTGAAACCAGATAGAGCTAACTGCTCTAAGTGAAGTTTAGTTAAATTAACTTAAGACTTCAAAGCAAGATTATATTGACCGAAACTATAGAGACAAGTGAATGCTTTGTGGAGTTGATATCTGAGTGGGATTGGACCTACTGGTGATAGATGAAAGCTTACAGTGGTCTGCTGGATTCATGGTCTCCGAAGGAGAAGATTTAACTCCAGGACCAAAGACAGTCTCAGTCATTCAGAGCTTTATGTAGTAGAAATGTTATTAAAGTAAATAGTGACAGAAAGAAGCTTCTGACATAGACATCAGAAGCGGGTAGAAATATTACCCACTTTTCTAGTTTTAAGCAGGGAAATATATACTTTGCCGCTAGTTGTTGAGACTAGCAAAAAAAATACCTTAAGACTGTGAAACTTTTGCCCAGACCCTTTCCCATAATATACATCCTGGGTTGACATCAGCACGAGATTAGCCAGAAGGAACAGGTTAACTCAGAGCTCAAGGTTGTGGAAGTTTTACCCAGGCCTTCTCCTATAACATACTTTCTGAGCTCAAAAAAAAAGTGTGTCCTTGAATGAGAGATACTGCTGCCTTTGAGGCCAATGTGTCTAAGGCAGAAGAATGTGAAAAAGAAAGAATGCTCACCTCCTCCTTAAAGGGGCTTTAGGCTTGGACTGCTTATCAATTTGCCTAAATTAACTCTTTCACTGAGATGAATGGAAGAGAATTCCAGCCGCCCACCCCCCCACCCCACCCCCA
>SJYA01000262.1:756491-822954 GCA_006410615.1 Neotragus moschatus
CCCCCCGCAAAAACAGTAAAGTGAGAACAATGTTACAAGGGATCAATCATTAGCGTGATTTATATTTTGTGTAACATTTGAGCAGAGTGTTATTTGATCCATAATAAGGAATGAAAAGGAAAATTTATGCTATTATGTCCAATATTCTTGGTGTATGAGGTGGCTCGGTGATAAACAATCTGCCTGCCAGTGCAAGAGATTTAAGAGATGTGGGTTTCAGCCCTGGGTTGGGAAGACCCCCTGGAGGAGGAAATGGCAACCTACTCCAGTATTCTTGCTTGAAAAATTCCGTGGACAGAGGAGCCTGGCAGGCCACATTCCATGGCACCACAAAGAGTCGGACACAACTGAGCGACACTAAGCACAAGCAACCTGGGTGCTGATGTCAACCCAGGATGTATGTTATGAGAAAGGGTCTGGGCATAATAATGTATGTACTGGACCAAATGGAACGGGGAAAAAAAAGAAATTAGGAGAATAATGGGAAAGTTTAGCTGTAAACTGGATGTAAAATATAGAGAATATTAAATACCCCTTGACAAAAATTAATAATGTTATCAACATGCTAATGTTTTAGAAATTCTTACAAAGAAGGACCTTTGAGCCTTTATAAGGAAACATGTGCTTTAGAACTTCAGTGGTTTCCATTGGTTTAAATGAAGAATATAGAATTTAGAATCTATCATGACTGAGTTCATTCTACAGCCAACGAGAGAAGTCCTGGAAGTAATAGTTATCACCAAAACTGCAAATAGGAGCAATGCACTTGCAGTAGACCTGTGATGGTTAATTATCTTGACATTATTATGGTCATTATTATAATTGCATATCAACTGTCACTAATTGACTCAGTCAGTCTAATGAAGCAAGAATGTAACTGGGAAGCTGTCAGTCAAAGGCTCTCTCTTGGGACCCAGGCTCTTGGAAGGATCTAGAGATGGTGAGGCCATACTCATCTCAGCATCTGAAATGGCAGTACCTTCATGAGTGAGCTGGAGGCTGAGTAGTTTTCAAAGCACCCAGAGAAGAGAAGGGTGTTAGCTTAACAGTCTCAGGATTCCCCGAACTTTAACCCGACATTTGACTCTCTACTGCTAAGACCTTCAGATAGAGCTTTCACTTTCTTACAACTCAGTATTATTTTAGTAAATTTAAAAACTGTTTTGTCGCTCCTCTAAGATCTTACAGGATCTCACTATCACCATCACTGTGACATCTACCTAAGTAAGATAATGCATTTAGACCTCTCTTATGCTAGTGCCTTATGCCTCAATGCATGTGAACTGTTTTTCTAACTACTATTAGCCACTATTTGCTGATTGTCTACTATGGGCCAGGCACTTCACCTCCATTTTGAAAATGAGGAAACAGAGGATCAGAGAGTCTAAGTAACTTACCAAAGCTCACAAAGCTAGTGGTTAGAGGGCTCGATGGTTCAAGCTTTCTTTTTTTAAAAATATTTATTTGGCTGTGTCAGGTCTTAATTGCGGCACGTGGGATCTTTCCTCAATGTGCATGGCTTAGTAGTTGGATCAAGCAGGCTCAGTTGCTCCACCAGCGGGTGGTCTTTCAGGTCACTGATGAGGGATGCAACCTGCACCCCACACATTGCAAGGCAGATTCTTATCGACTGGACCACCAGAGCCGTCCCTGGCTCAAGCTTTCTCACACATTACTTCTACTTTTGAATATTAAAATCTAGTACTGCTTGGCATCGGATATATCATTGTCCACATAAAAGGTAATTTTGTTTTTACTCATGTACATGTTTTCATAAAATTTTCATTGTTTCTAATTATCTAAACTATAAAAGATAAAATGACAGCTATTTATTATCCATTTCAGAATTATTTTGAATGACTGTGTTTCTTTCAATTTCCTACATTTTTCTATTTCAGGAATTTTTTTTTTTTTTTCTATTGAGTGTTTTGGATAAATCTTCCTTAATCGTATTTTGACTCATCATGATTATTATCTAAAAATTAAATTGAGTTTACAGATATCCCATTGTTCTTATGTTTCCAGGATAATAGTAGATATTGTTTGAGAGTTCCTTTTTCTTTCAAATAATAAATCCTAAATAAGCAGTTTATTTTAATAATCGCTCCTTTAACAACATTTTTCTTTTACATCTGCAACTGCCACTTCTGTTTTCATATCAACTAAAATTCTGATGCTTCCATGACTGCAATGAATAATTTCACTCCAAACTGCCATATCACATTTTCTATGTGCCATATGAGATCTCATAGAAGGCCTCCCAAACTACATCTCCTCAAATCTGACAGAATATATCATGATGACTCTATATATCCTTTATGAAAAAACAATTCCGATAATGAATTCTTAGCAAAGGAAGATCTGAAAATGTTCTTGCTAGGAAAAAATATTCAAAAAGGAATTTGCATCAAGATACGGAAAATGAGGCTGTGATGACAGAAGCAGTAGGTGATTCAGGCTATCTTTCCTGCCAGCCCATGGTCCATGGTGATTTTAGGACCTTCTTTAAGGACATACACACAGCTGAATCTCCACCACTGTTTGCTAATAGTTAAAATCTCTTCAAAAAGTGCCCTTCTATCCATCATTAGGCGTGAGTGTGTGTGTGTAGTCGCGACCGACTCCTTGTGACTCTATGGACTGTAGCCCATCAAGCTTCTCTGTCCATGGGATTTCCCAGGCAAGAATACTGGAGTGGGTTTCCATTTCCTCTTCCAGAGGATCTTCCTGACCCAGGGATCGAACCCATGTCTCCTGCATTGACAGGCGGATTCTTAACCATGGAGTCTCCTGGGGATGACAAAGGATGAGACGGATGGATGGCATTACCAACTTGATGGACATGAGTTTGAGCAATTTTATTAAAGGTCAATGAATCCACTTGTCTCTCAGCTTGTGGCAGTCCTGACTAGAGGGAACAAGAAGCAGAGAAATTGGGATAAAAGATACAGTAGGAAAATTTGCAGAATTATTACTAAGGTTTTGCCCAGTTTCCTACAATAGGACTAGGGAAAATAGAAGCCATGGGCAGAGCAGAAGAGGAGGAAATTTTTGACATCACCTATGATCACAGATAGCTTCACTTTACATAATTTAGATTTTTCTTTTTCTAACACACCTGACTTCTAACAAAGTCATCTCTTTTCCAGGGAATTTGTTATTCAATTAATAACTATCTAAGTAAAGGGTGACATTTATCTGAGAATGTGAAATATATTTAAGTGAGGATTTTTTATAGCTTACTGTTTATTTTTCTTAAGTTATCAGAATGTCAGTCTTTAAGTGTATGGTATATTACATAAGTTTTCATGCTCCCAATTATGTTTTTAATTTATTTTGAAATAGTTGCAGACATTATAGAAAAGTTACAAAATAATACAGAGAATTTCTGTATATTTTCAAAATATCCTAAATGTTAACATTTGTTGCTTTTTCTCTCTCCCTCTCTATCTATGTAGGTTGTATTAATATTAATATATTAATTGACATACATTATATACATACACACCATTTTGAATCATTTTGTTGTCAAGTTTGTGTACCTGATGCATACTGAGGCCAAACAAACCAAATCTGCAAAGGCTGGAGCAGAGAAAAGTTTATTGCAGGGCCATGCAAGGAGGAAAACTGGGTGGGTGGCTCATACTGAAAAACCCAAACTCACTAGTGGTTTTCAGGGAATATGATATTCAGCTCGAGCACTAGCTATGTGGTCTTGTGTAAGCCATTTAAACCCTCCAAAACTCAATTTTCTCAACTGTAATATGGAATAATCACATGAAATTATTTCCAAGTTCTCTATTCCAAGTTCAGCTTAAGTATTTTAAGATTCTAAGATCTAAAGAAAAAATAAGTAGCTTGTTTGGAAAAAACCAAAGATAGTAAGATATTAAAACATGACTAGACCTAAGAGTTGCTGAGCCAAAAGGAAGATAAAATTTGAGATATAAAGAATCATTTTTAACATTTAAAAATTCACTTAAATTTAATTAAAACTTCAATGGTGTAAAAAGATGGGTAGAATATACAGTTTTGCTATATTTTGGAACAAAGAAAATAAAATCAAGGTAGTTGGTAAACTAAATATGACTTGCAGTTACTTAATAAATATATCCTGTGCTATGATGTCCATGAGAGGCAATCACAGCTTTGTACAAAGAAAACTCCTAAATTATAGTGCATGAGTCAAAAAAAATTTAAGTTTAAAAATCTCTATCTACTGAGAGCCAGTAAGTCATAGGAAAAGAATAAAGAAAAAATATAACAAAGTCAACAACTCTGGAACAAATTCAAGCAAAGAATAAGTTGATTATTTTAAATTTAACAAGAAAAACTATATTCATTCACTGCTTTAAAAAAAAAATACAGAAAATACTACCAATCATTATTGCATTTATAACTGGCTTGAATTCAAGCAAACCAGGCATCGGTCCTAGCCCAACCAAGAGACTGTGTGATCTGATCAACCTCTTAAACAGAGCAACAATCCCTTCCTTTGTGGCTTCTTGTCAAGATTGATTGTGATAAGTCATATAAAATATATATCTTAGTGACTGGCACATAGTAAGGGTTCAAAAAGATGTTAACTGCCACATCAACCTTTCCATCATTCATATTCAGTCTTCTGCTTCGAGGAGGAAAAACAACAGCTTGAGTGGCAGGGATAAGTGAGGATGGGTTTACCAGAAGTCTAGAGAAAGAGCAGAAAAGGTCTGCCTGATACTGGGGGTGTTACTAATCCACCTTCCTGGACTAGTTAACAGGCCCCATTTCTTCAGTGCAATTCTTTGAAAGATCACCTGACTTTCTAGCAACTCCTTTTTGGATCTGTGTTAGTAGATTTCTTTTATCTTACTTTCAAAAATAAAAGTTAATTTTTAAAAGAAACACTTACTTTTCTGTAGACCTTAATTTTTAGAGACTGAACAAGAGTCTGCTGCTGCTGCTACTAAGTCACCTCAGTCGTGTCTGTTTCTGTGTGACCCCAGAGACGGCAGTCCACCAGGCTCCCTCGTCCCTGGGATTCTCCAGGCAAGAACACTGAAGTGGGTTGCCATTTCCTTCTCCAATGTGTGGAAGTGAGAAGTGAAAGTGAAGTCGCTCAGTCGTGTCCGACTCTTAGCGAACCCATGGACTGCAGCCCACCAGGTTCCTCCGTCCATGGGATTTTCCAGGCAAGAGTACTGGAGTGGGGTGCCATTGCCCTCTCCGGAACAAGAGTCAGCAGTGATGATTAGCTATCAGCCTAAACATGGCTTTGTCATGAATAATACATTCCTTTGCCTTTCTCTTGTTAGGTGAATAAATTTCCTTAAAAGGAAAACTAAAACAAGGGCTTGCTGCTGCTGCTGCTGCTAAGTCGCTTCAGTCGTGTCTGACTCTGTGCGACCCCAGAGATGGCAGCCCACCAGGCTCCCCTGTCCCTGGGATTCTCCAGGCAAGAACACTGGAGTGGGTTGCCATTTCCTTCTCCAATGCATGAAAGTGAAAAGTGAAAGTGAAGTCGCTCAGTCGTGCCCGACTCTTAGCGACCCCATGGACTGCAGCCTACCAGGCTTCTCCATGCATGGGATTTTCCAGGCAAGAGTACTGGAGTGGGGGTACCATTGCCTTCTACAGGATACTTTTTTAGGGATTTTTCTTAGGACCTATGAAATATTGTTTAGTCAGTGTCAGAAGAGCCAACTCATTGGAAAAAACTCTGATGCTGGGACAGATTGAAGGAAAAAGGAGAAGAGGCAGCAGAGGATGAGATGGTTATACAGCGTCACTGACTCAATGGACATGAACTGGAGCAAACTGGGAGACTGTGAAGGACAGGGGAGGCTGGCGTGCCACAGTCCATGGGATCACAGAGTCACACATGACTGAGTGATTGAACAACAATAGTATCAGAAAAAGAGCCACCCTCATTGATTAAAATAGAGCTACTAGTCAAGGCTATGGTTTTTCCAGTAGTCATGTATGGATGCGAGAGTTGGACTGGGAAGAAGGCTGAGCGCCAAAGAATCGATGCTTTTGAACTGTAGTGTTGGAGAAGACTCTTGAGAGTCCCTTGGACTGCAAGGAGATCCAACCAGTCCATTCTGAAGGAGATCAACCCTGGGATTTCTCTGGAAGGAATGATGCTAAAGCTGAAGCTCCAGTACTTTGGCCACCTCATGCGAAGAACTGACTCATTGGAAAAGACTCTGATGCTGGGAGGGATTGGGGACAGAAGGAGAAGGGGACGACCGAGGATGAGATGGCTGGATGGCATCACTGACTCGATGGGCATGAGTCTGAGTGAACTCTGGGAGTTGGTGATGGACATGGAGGCTTGGCGTGCTGCGATTCATGGGGTCGCAAAGAGTCGGACACGACTGAGCGACTGAACTGAACTGAACTGAATCACTTATTGAACCTGTGCCATGAACTTCATTCATAAAACTACATTTATCTTCCTAATGAGTCTATAAAGTACGATTATTATCACATTTTACAGATAAGAAGCTCAGAATCAAAATGACTAGTTTTAAGGTCCCAGAGACAAAATATGAGAGACTTAGAACCCAAACCTAGATCGCCATGAACTCATCCACAGAGCTTCGACTGCCCTGGCTAAAAGGGACATCCAGACTTTAAGAGAGAAATGATATGAGATGCAGTTGTCAAACTTAAACCCAGGCAATATTTCATAAACAGATTTTTATTTTGAATTTCCTTGAGACTTATTTTCAGTGTACATAATCAAAGGAATTAAAACAATGAAGAGAAAGTCTTATTTTTCTATTGTCAGATTATATTTGGTCTGGGGTAAAAGCAACACATCTTATTTTCTAGGCCTTGGTGAGAAATAATACACAGTATTTTAACAATATTTTTTATAGAACAAAGAAAATGGACAACATGTTGCCTATTTAATATTCTTGGGCTATTAATCACATGTGATTGATTTAAAGTGAATTTTTAAGAGTTTCTTAAATTTATTATTTATCTTTATTTTTGGTAAACTATAGTAACCATGCTTTCTGTAAAACAACAATCTCTAGCAGTATCTTTCCTTTTGCTATAAAAAACACGCACAAAATAAAGCATGCACATCAATTAGACAAGGCAAATTGTGTAGCCTCTTAGAAAGACTTGAGTTAGATTGGACTTTCTTTTGATTAATGGGCATTCTTTAAACGAATTAGCCCAGATTCTGCCCAGGAGCATAGTATGGGCATCCCAGGGGGATGCAGTCGAACAAGTCTGAATGCAGAATATCTGTCTTCATCATCAAATACTGTTCAAAAGCAATTGGTTTTGAAGCACCCTTAAGACAGGGGTCACCAACTCCAGTGCCTCCAGGAGGCAGGCAGGTGATACAAATGAGTCGAGAAGGCTGGATGGAAGAAAGCATCTGAAACGCGGTGGTGACAAATGGCACCTGACACTGGGCCGTGGTGTCAGGGGGGTGACCTGGAGCCACGTGATCATGGCAAACTGGCCATCAAAATGGGCAGGTGCTTTTCAGTTCTGGTGGACTGAGGCCACCTGGGAATCAAGGGCCAATGCTCTCAGATCATCTAATTTTTAAAGAGAAATTAGAATTTCAAATTTTGATGTATCATCTTCTAATCTTTATGTTGACAATTAATTTTAAAAATGCTATTTGGACCAATGTAAAAAACCACCCATGGACCACATCTGGGCAGCAGGCTACCAGTTTACAGATTTAAGAAAGTAAGATAATAGTAATAGAAATAATACCTGAAAATGATATCATAGTTTTGAATTCTCATATCCATATTAGACTTCGTATACATTCAATATACACTTAAGTTGTCCTTTCCCTAAAGAAACAAAAGGATGGTATAGGCCTAGGGTTCTAGGTGAAACCATAAAGTGTATTTCTCAGTATGTAAACTATGCACGGTCTACTCCAGAATTAACTAAAGAGCTTATTTAAAATGTGCATACTGGATTTGCATTAATTAGGTCTCAGGTGGCTTTTAGCAATTTGACTCTGTCCAAGCACCCTGATCCCCAGATGATTCTGATAGTTATTAATAGAGTTCCTCCCTTGGAGAATTTGCAGGCTATGTGGTCATTTTACTGCCAGTCGTAACTTCTGCATCTTCCCTATTTTCCCAAGCAGAGACAGCTGTGATTTAAAGAGGGTTAGGTTTTGGATCCTTTGGACCCCTGCTTAGTTGGCTGATCATAGCACATCTGCGTTTTGGGGTCATTCAGTCCCATAGTTACAGGTTGATACTTCATAACGACAAATGTCTACCCCATTAGCTTGCAGTTTATGGTTGCTCAGTTTATGTCTTCATTTAGCTAATGTCTTAGTGGGTTATTTCCTTGTGGAAATATCAGTGTAATGTACCTGATCGGTGCCCAGTAAGTAATTTTTGATTGACTATTATAATGCATTAATTAGAACATTGTCAACGAGGCCTACCGGATCAACTGTCTGTGACTGAACTGAATAATCATTTACTTTAACCCACCAGGCATTTTAGTTGAGCCAATAATTTGACTAAGTTTTAGCTCTCAGAAGATTGTTTGATGACATTTGACCAAATAAGCCCATCCCCAAATGATTAATATAATTTCTGACCTTGCCTGCTCATACCTTCACAGAGTAAACATATTATTAGAAGTATGTAACTCACTATACGCTGTCATACAGGACAAAAATAGTATCATCAAAGTGGTATTGTCACACCATTTTAGACACTGGAAACAATAGCTGTAGAAAATGCTGATAGACTGACATGTTCAATGAACTCCACATTTTAGTGTGCCTAGGGAAAACCACAATTGAAATGTAAATTGTCATTTTGCTTCAGTGAAAAATCAGCCAAAATGCAAATTTTCTTTTAAAAACACTGAGAGGGGGGAAAGGCATTAAACCTGTGTTTTCTATCTTGTGTTCACACCCTGTAAATGACAGCATCTTGGATATAGGGCACAGTTAAAAAGATTATTCATCCCTTAGCCTGGACTATAAGTAGGGACGTTTCTTTATTCCAACATTGTTAGACAAAAGAAACATTTGACCTCTGAGATAACCTTCTCCAGAAGATAAACCGATAATTCCTTGCACAAGTTGCCTTTTTTTCATCATTTCCATTCCAGTCTAGTTAATGCAACCAGTTCTGCAGTTCACAATATTCAAATACATTACTTGGGTTCTGGACACAGTGATAGGTCTTGAATTCTCCCTTGCAAAGGTGAAGTGACATTAAATTTGTCACAGTCTCATCTAAGTCAGCAAGATGGCACTGTATAATATCTTTAGAAATACTAAGTTAAGAAGTCCATGGGGAAGAAGGTGAAAAGAAGGTCAGCTACTGACATAAAATCAGACTTCAGATGTGATGACCTTTCGTCAGAGGTTTTGTAGCTTGCAAGTCAGCATAACATTATTGAATCCACCTCCTAACTGAAGCCAGATACGGTGACAAGACAGTCCAACCTGCACACTAATAGAGGAGCCATGTGTGTCTCACACATGAGACACCCAAAGCAGTTCTTTTTGTAAAACAAACAAAGCTGAAAGCTATAAATGCCCACTTTTATTTTTACTTCCTTCACTTCAAAGTGTCGACCTTTACTGTCTGAAGCACGCATGAATGTATTACAACTTAGAGAAAGATAAGAATTAATCTTTGGTAGCCAGAGTCTTGAAAGTTACACTTTGTAGAATTTCTGGAAAATTCAGTCTTCCAACTGACAAGCAACGAGGCTAATAATAACAACAAGCACTTTAATTTTGCTAGAGACAAATCTAGTGACAACTCTTCAAATAATCCTTTTCCTCCATCAAAAAGAATGAATGAAGTGGAATAGAGATCACGAGTTTGAATTTTTTAATTTTGCCTCATGTTATATAAGTAGAGTTTATGGTCTTTAGAATCAGTCGATCTTGATATACTTCAATTAATACAATATAAAAATTCCCCACAGATTTCTATATTATCTAGAGGAATTAAGCAGTAAAATATTCAATGCATTTTTAAAGCTCGGATGAAATGTTTAGTAACTGTATTATCTGATGTGCTGATCCTTATTTTAGAAAAGAATCTCCAAACCAGATGCAAAGATGGATTCCAAAAGCAGATTCTAGGAAACTGCTCATAACACACCATTATCTTGAGTTATAAAAATAATCTTCACCATGCTTATTGCAGAAATTAGTTTATATAATTAATGATCAGAAATTTCATGACAAAAACCAATGTTACTTGCCAACAATTCTAATTAATAATGAATAAGGATTAAGAGAAGAAAAATTACTTAGGTTAGAGTTTGAGCAAAAAGAGAAAAGAACTTCAAGCCAGTTTTCCTTAAAACTGATCCAATGAGCACACTTGAAGAAATGGCATTGGGAGGGGCATCCTCTGGGGGCCCAAAGCAGTCTCTGAAAACTGTTTCTTAGTGTCCAGCTGGTACACAGATCTGTCTTCTGACGTTGGGCAGTTTCTGTAGCTAGTCATATGAGCAGTCAAATGGATCAAGGAGCACACAGAGTGACCGCCAGTAACTGCCCACTCCCTGGAGGATGACAAGGATGGAGGGTGGCTTGTTTGCTGCTTCTGAGGCCTGTAGCCCTGGACTCTTCTCTATATTCTATGCAAAATTTGTATCAGCCAACTAAGTCACCCTTGTAGGCTTGAGGGATTGGGAACTGGCACAAACACGCTGACTTCCAGCTACTACTTTTTCTGTGCATAATATAGTCTTCCATTTCTTCAAAAAAAAGAAAAAAATGCAAAAAGTAGTCAGACGTCCCACCATCCTCCCAACTGCTAAGGACCAAAATCCCAGTCATCTTTGACTTCTCTCTTACAATTGTTCCAAATAGCTGGCTATTTTCAAAGTCCAGTATCCCCACCTCTAAGTTGTTTCTCTCTTTTTTTTTTTTTCCACATATGTTCCTTCCTCCTCATTTCTATCACCATGAACCTAACCTGGACCCTCATTATCTCATTTGATCTTTTGAAACAGGTTTCTACCTAACCTACCTTGCCCAAGATTTCCATTTTATTCTGTTTTCAGATCTGCTCATGTTACTTCCCCTGTTTATTCTAAATACTCCTTATTTGCCAAGTAATTCCAAACTCTTTGATCTGTATTCAAAGTCAGCTGTGTGGGCCCTCAAGGTTAATGTAAAACCATTCAGTTCTACAATGGGGTACTGAGTGCTTGCTATGAGTGATTCTCAAAAGAAGAGGACCCTCTTCTCCTGGAAGAATTTATAGTCCCTGCTTCTTATAATGGAACTGTGATGACTGTGAGGTGATTAACCCCTTACATGCCTGATCTCATTAATAGACAGGCGGTGTATTCCTTTTCTTCCAGTCCACACAGAATTCCTACTTTTCTTCATGACTTTCCCACCATTGTTCAAATAGTTCTCCATGCCTGGAATGCTCCCTTAAGCCATCTTTATTCAACACATATTTGTCTGGAGATATATTTAACTTGTGTCTTCCCAGGTGGTGGCTAGTGGTAAAGAACCTACCTGCCAATGCAGGAGATGTAAGAGATGTGGGTTCTATCCCTGGGTTGGGAAGATCCCCTGGAGATCTTCAGTATTCTTGCCTGGAGAATCTCATGGACAGAGGAGCCTGGTGGACTAGGGTCCATAGTGTCGCAGAGTCAGACATGACCGAAGCACACATGCATGCATATTTAACATAGGTAACTTGTTATACTTAAGAAAAATAAAGTAAGTTAAGGTGAGAGTCGACCTAGCAAACTCTTACCACTTCTTGAAGGATAAAATTTCTATGATTCTCACCACTATATGGTAGGCCCTGTTCTGCATGGGATAAGGGATTAAAGATGAGAGAGATGACTGGTGGGAGTAATCTCATTCGAAATACATGGCTAAGACAACAATAATGACGGTGACTAATATTTATAAAGAATTGATAATATAGGAGCTATCTGTTTAAAATCTCACAATGGCCCATTGAGATAACCATTATTATTCTCATGTTTTTAATACTTGAGACATGAGGCAGGTTAGAAAATTATCAACATTTACAATGATGGTAAATGGCAGAGCCAATGGAACAAGACAATTCAGTTCTAAGGAAGGCTTAAATTAATTGCCTTCTATGAATTAATCCACAGAGGAGCAGGGTGCTCTTGGCAGGAGATGAAGAAAGTGAATGCTGTCTAGATGCCTAATAAATTTCCCTGTTGATTACCTCTGTGCTTCCAACCTTTTCTCTTCTAAGTCCATCCTCCAAAACTACAAGAGTGATCTAACTACAAAGTCCAACTTTGTCCTTATCCCAATTAAACAATTTAATGGCTCCAACTGCTGGATGAACTGTTAGCATTCATTGCTCTCTAGTGAAATTTACAAAGTGGTATTTACCTTAACTCTCAGTCTTAGAAAACCTCTACCCCAAATCTAAGCACCTGGTACAGAAAGATAAGCTTATTCTACTTTGTTTTTTTAGTCATTACGAAGAAATCCTTACTGGATGTCATTGATAGACTGTCTACAAGGAGGTTTAGTTTTTCATCCACAGAAAGTTGTCCTTGGGTGTATTACAGGAGAGTCAGGAGCAACTCATGGAGGCAAAGGGGTGGAATGTTTAGTAAACGCTCCAGAGCCTGGGTTTGGAATTATAGCACTTTGAATTAAGATTCTTTGAGCCTTATTTGCAGCAACGTCAAGTGCAATTTGAGAAACACATTTTTCTATTAGGGTTGCTGTAAGGACTGAATGAGAAAACATATTAAAGGGCTTAAAACAATGGCTATATAGAAATTCCTAAGCAAGTGATAACCATTACATGTTATTAAAGTTTTCCTTGTTCTACACTTGCTATATTAAATATCATGGTTTAATTCCAGTAGCAATACAAGAAGGTAGTTGAAAAAAAACAAAGAAGCACTATAAGAGAATATGGGAAAACAGAGTCCCTTTCCCAGAGAAAACCATTGTTAAGATTTGTTTGCCCTTCTAGAGTTTGTCTATGTATAAAAATATACCTGTGATTTTTAAAAAACACAAATGAGAGCATTTATAATACAATTTTGTAGGCTGACTTTTTTTTTTCCTGTGAGAACTGTTTCACAGTGATACAAATAAGTTTCCTAAATTATCTGTAATGGCTATGCAGTATTTCAACATGTAAATATGGAATAACTGATTTAATAATTTCACTATTGATGGACATGTGTGTTGTTTTCAGTCACAAGACAAATTTCAGCAAATATCCATGAATGATTACTTCCACAGAATTCACTTCTGTAAGTGGAATTGCTGGGTCAAATGGCATACGCATTCAAAATTTGTATAGCTCTTGTTCAGCTGCCTTCTGAAGAGCTTAAAGATTAGTATACTCTTACTCAGTTCTAGCACAGAGAAGTCATTTAAATACATTCCTTATAAACCACTTCCATTTTCTTAAGCTCATTTTCCCACTGTCCCAGAAAACCCCAAGTTATATTCCTTCTTCCTTGCTATAAACTTGTTTTGCTTCTAGCCTAGAATTACCTTTCTTCTCATGTATCCATCTCATCCTACATATCTGCAGTAGTAGGACACAGCTGCAAGTAACAAAACTCAAATGAATCCAGCTTATGGAAATTAAAAGAGAGAAGAGGAAAACTGCTGAAAGGATTCTAGGTAGTTCACAGAACTGAAGGACAAGCTGTGAGTTCCCAGGGCAGTTCTAGAAATATAAGACTGGAGCCTTCACACACCCCTCTAATTATCCATCCTCAACTTCATGTATCTCTGAATGATTTCATTCTCTTCTACGGTAGATGGGTGAGGCTCATAACTGTTAAAAAATGTGAAAATTTACATATAAGGCCACACATCATACACATGAAACTTCAAAAGATGTTCTGCACTTGCAGTTTCTGGCTCTGCCTACTTTTGGTGTCTTCTTGTCTCTCATTACATATAATTTGATGAAGAAGTTTAGAAAACACTGACACAATGTCCAGAAAAATAACTTCTCCCAAATATCAGAGAATCAAGATTCTACTTTTCTTCATTACAATAATGTCCTTTAAGTGAAAGTTATCCAGCAACTATTTCAGGAACATCTTTTTTCCCACCTGTATGACTAGAATATGTTGGTAGTGCCTCTTCCTCATGCTCTCTGTGGTCCTGAACCACCTGGTGGTGCTTCATTTTAGAGGCAGTTGAAATGTGATAGGAAGGGAACTAGGGAAAAGAGAAATTGAAAAGGTTGTTACGGGAAAAGAAAATATTTTTGTCAATTTTATTGCCAACACATAAACCACAACTAACCTTGGCCAAACTGAAAGAGAATAAGCGATTTTGGTGGGAAGCATTGCAATCTGTGCAAATGTCCATATGTACAAGCAAGATTGCATGGTGATATTGTTGCCCTGCTTATTTAACTTAAATGCAAGTTCATCATGAGAAATGCTGGGCTGGAAGAAGCACAAGCTGAAATCAAGATTGCAGGGAGAAATATCAATAACCTCAGATATGCAGATGACACCACCCTTATGGCAGAAAGTGAAGAACTAAAGAGCCTCTTGATGAAAGTGAAAGGGGAGAGTGAAAAAGTTGGCTTAAAGCTCAACATTCAGAAAACGAAGATCATGGCATCTGGTCCCATCACTTTATGGTAAATAGATGGAGAAACAGTGGAAACAGTGGCTGATTTTATTTTGGGGGGGCTTCAAAATCACTGCAGATGGTGACCTCATCCATGAAATTAAAAGATGCTTGCTCCTTAGAAGAAAAGTTATGACCAACCTAGACAGTATATTAAAAAGCAAAGACATTACTTTGCCAATTAAGTTCCATCTAGTCAAAGCTATGGTTTTTCCAGTAGTCATGTATGGATGTGAGAGTTGGACTGTGAAGAAAGCTGAGTGACAAGGAATTGATGCTTTTGAACTGTGGTGTTGGAGAAGACTCCTGAGAGTCCCTTGGACTGTAAGGAGATCCAACCAGTCCATCTTAAAGGAGATCAGTCCTGAATATTCATTGGAAGAACTGCTGTTGAAGCTAAAACTCTAATACTTTGGGCACCTGACGTGAAGAGCTGACTCATTTGAAAAGACTCTGATGCTGGGAAAGTTTGAAGGGAGGAGAAGGGGACAACAGAGAATGAGATGGTTGGATGGCATCACTGACTCAATGGGCATGAATCTGAGTAAGCTCTGGGAGTTGGTGATGGACAGGGAGGCCTGGCGTGCTTCAGTCCATGGGGTTGCAGAGTCAGACACAACTGAGTGCCTGAACTGAACTAAATAAGCAAGATCTCTGATGGAAGTGGGCAGATCATCACTGAGCAAAGGTGAGATGACTCACCTGCCAGTCTCAGTTGACCCAAAACAAATTATACATGGACTTTCTTGATTTTTTTTTACTTTTATATCATGATGAGAAAATTGCAGAACTGAAACAATAGTAAAGTCTTCCAATTCACAGATATATGTGTTTAAGTATATTTAGTAATTCTCTAAATATTCAAGAGTTACGGTTTTTACACATTGATAAATTGTGTGTTCACCAATGATATAAAGGGCTTCCCTTGTGGCTTAACTGGTAAAGAATCCGCCTGCAATGTGGGAGACCTGGGTTTGATCCCTGGGTTGGAAATATTGCCGGGAGAAGGGAATGGCTACCCACTCCAGGATTCTGGCCTGGAGAATTCCATGGACTGTGTAGTCTGTGGGATCGCAAAGAGTCGGACATGACTGGGTGACTTTCACTTTCACCAATGATATAATCATTTCAGTTTTACATAATTATATTGTTGGGTATTGATTTATCTTACATAAGATTTTGTTTCTTATTTTTCCAGTTTAACATGAAGTGCTGATATTGATATTTGTCCTTTGAATGTGCTAAATTATTTTCCATTAATCTTTAATCTTTCAACCTTTTGGCTGGAACCACCTTCTTTCAGCAATTCACCAAAATGACCAGCACAAAGGGAAAGAGGAGGGGCACCCTCTACATGTTCTCTAGGCCTTTCGGAGAATGTGGAATTGTTCCTTTGGCTACATACATGCTAATACAAGAAGGGTAATATTGTAGACATCAAGAGAATGGGTAATGTTCAAAAAGGAATGCTCCAGAAATGTTACCATGGCAAAACGGGGAGAGTCTACATTACCCAGCATACTGTTGGCATCACTGTAAACAAACAAGTTAAAGGCAAGATTCTGGTCGGGAGAATTAACGTGTGTATCAAGCATATTAAGCACTCCAAGAGCCGAGATAGTTTCCTGAAATGTGTGAAGGAAAATGATCCGTAAAAGGAGGAAACCAAAGAGAAAGGGGCTTGGATTCAGCTGAAGCAACAGTTTCCTCCACACAGAGAAATATACTTTGTGAGGATCAGTGTTAAGGAGTTAAAAACAGTTCTAACAGTTGAACTGTTGGGGCCCATTCTCTACAAATTCATGGCACGATGGGTGTAAAAGTAAAGACCTGGCCTGTACAAATGTTTCTCTTAATTGAGTAGAGGCGTTATGTCCCCTCCCCAAGGAAATACTTAAACCACATTGTAGTTGTGTCCAAATTTAGTGAGTGCTGTCTTCTCAAATTTAGTTTTTTCTTTCTGAAAGATATATAACAGTTTGTTGTTTGGTATGCTCTGTTGGTTAATAAATTGCCAGATAGTATTTATATAAAAAAGTAATTCAAGATAAAGAGGAAAACTGTTATTTGTTATTGGAAAAATTTTAAATCAGTAAAGTTTAATAAATCTAGAAGTAGATTTCTAGAAGTAAACTTTCATCTGAAAATAGTTTTTAAAAGGATTGCTAAAAATGAGGACATATCATCTTGGAAATCTTTCCTATAAATTTCTCTATCCCTCTCTCTTCCCCTCTCCCCTCTCTCAAAATTTTAAGAAATGTCTAGGAGTTTACATTACAGACACAAGAAGGCTAACAAACTTTTCACACTGTAAGTCATGACACCTGAATGTGCTTGGAAATTAATTTAGTAGATCTTAGCAAGCCTGGAAAATCCCATGGAGGAGCCTGGAAGGCCGTGGTCCATGGGGTCGCTGAGGGTCGGACACAACTGAGCAACTTCACTTTCCATTTTCACTTTCATGCATTGGAGAAGGAAATGGCAACCCACTCCAGTGTTCTTGCCTGGAGAATCCCAGGGATGGGGGAGCCTGGTGGGCTGCTGTCTATGGGGTGGCACAGAGTTGGACAGGACTAAAGCGACTTAGCAGCAGTAGCAGCAGCAAGCTTTGGAAGAAAAAGAGCCATGGGAGCAAGAAAGGAGGACAAAGTAGAATGATCTGAGTGCATTACAAAGAGAAAAAATAAGTTTGTTTCGGTTAAGTGTTCTTGTGGACAGGGCTTGAGGTACAAGGTTTGTAAATGTATTTTTGCTGTAAAGTGAAAAGTGAAAGTCGCTCAGCCATGTTGGACTGTTTGCGACCCCACAGACTACACAGTCCATGGAATTCTCTAGGCCAGAATCCTGGAGTGCGTAGCCTTCCCCTTCTCCAGGGGATCTTCCCAACCTAGGGATCAAACCCAGGTCTCCCACACTGCAGGTGGATTCTTTACCAGTTGAACTACCAGGGAAGTCCTTTTTTCTTTTTCTTTTTTGCTCTAGGTCATGGTCAAAAGTTTTTAAGAAATATGGTAGAGTATTTCTGAATAAAACTATTGACAGAATGTAGCAATTACTGGAGTTCAATCCATAGGTATTTCATAATATCCTCATTTAAAATACACAGTTTAGATGCAGGCTAATGAGTAGTGTTCAAATCTTAGCACACATAAAATTCCTGGGAGTAGGGGTAGGAAATGGGGAAGGGCACATGGACCTACAGAACATCCAATTTTGGGACCCTGTGGGGAGAGGGCTAGTAGAGGGTAGTTAGGGAATATGTAAGCTTTGAGTTTAACAAGCACCCAGGTGATTCTGATGTGGGTGGTCCTCTAGCCATCTGAAGCGCCACACCCTGCAACACCTCTGGTAGCCATGTAATTACAAGCATCTTGAGTTCAGATTAACTCCTGTCTTCCTAATCCACACATAGCAAATATGTCTAAACTTCTAATCAGCTGGGTTTTGTTTTTTAAAATGAAGGACCTGAAGTCATGAGCCCCAGTTTGAAGTCTGAGAAACTATTTTTAAAAAAGAGAGAGAGAAGAAAAAAAGATGGTTTTAATCTTGCATTTAAGGAGAGAGTGTGAGAAAAGGGAGGGTCATGTGGATCCAGCAATTCTTTGTTAGTAAAACCTATTAGTTTTTACTTCTAGAGCCCTGGGTATGTGGATGTTAAGTCAGTTCAGTCGTGTCTGACTCTTTGCGACCCTGTGAACTATAGCCCATCAGGCTCTTCTGTTCATGGGGTTCTCCAGGCAAGAATACTTGAGTGGGTTGCCAACCCTCCTCCAGGAGATCTTCCCGATCCAGGGATCAAACCCCATGTCTTTTATGTCTCCTGCACTGGCAGGTGGGTTCTTTACCCGAGCCACCTAATAGAGGCATTGAAAATTCATCATTACTTCAATTTCTGTAAAGAAACAAATATTATTTTGAAGACATTTTTTAGTTATCACATTTTATACTGAGTGCATTGCACCAAAAAACAAAAGAATCACAACAACTTTAAGATGAAAGATAAGGCAAAATCAACAAGAAGTGTTATAAAGTTTACAAACCCTTCTATGCATGTGCTTTTATGCATAAAACATATGTCTCTTTAAATACGAGAAAGAGCTNATTTTTTAGTTATCACATTTTATACTGAGTGCATTGCACCAAAAAACAAAAGAATCACAACAACTTTAAGATGAAAGATAAGGCAAAATCAACAAGAAGTGTTATAAAGTTTACAAACCCTTCTATGCATGTGCTTTTATGCATAAAACATATGTCTCTTTAAATACGAGAAAGAGCTGAGGATTCTTTCTTTAGATTGACTAACTTATCAACAGATTTGATGGCATTATCTAAGAGGACAAACTGCCAAACCTCAGTCCTCACCAAAGAATGCAAAAGAAAATGAAAACATATTAAAGCAATCAAGACCATTTTTAGAAAGCAAAAGCAAGTCTTTTGGAGAAGTGTCCGTTATTAAGGGCTAACCTAAAAAAAAATCACCAATTGGTAAAATGTGTGAAATGGAAAAATTAAACAGAGGCATCAAGTTTTCACCTCCTCCCTGTCCTTCAGTCTCATCCATTTATGTATTTCTGGCTTGCATGCTTGGGGGCTCAATCATGTCTGACTTTGTGACCCCACCAATAATCGTCTCTGTTCATGGGAGTGTCCAGATAAGAATATTGGAGTGGGTTACCATTTCCTTCTCCAGGGGAGCTTCCTGATGCAGGGATTGAAGCCTTGTTTCCTGTGTTGGCAGGCGAATTCTCTACCACTGAGCAAAGTCCCTTATCTCTGGCTTAATTTATATCAAAACCAAAAAACGTCTTGAAATTATCTTTTGAAAGTATTAGTGTCTTTCTGAAATCCTACTCCCAAAGTATTTAATTAATTTTCCTGTGTGCCTAAACCAGTGATTCTCAAATTTTACTCTAAGTAATATTCTCTGGGGCTTCCCTGATGGCTCAGGGGTAAAGAATGTGTCTGCAGTGCAGGAGACTAGGGTTTGATCCCTGAGTGCGGCAGATCCCCTGGAAGAGGAAATGGCAATCCCCTCCAATATTCCTGCCTGAAAAATCCCATGGACAGACAAGCCTGTGGGCTACAGTCCAGTCATCACAAAGAGCTGAGGATCCGACTGAGCACTCACAGTGCACTCATCATCACACTTCAGAAAACACTAACACAAATGTTTGAGAGAGAATTAACTCTTCACACTTGTCAGAAAGATTTAATACTTGAGATTGAAAAGAGAAACCTCCATGCTGTATTGTCCTAGTTAAGTAGATGTTTTTATTGCTGTTGTTCTTGGTATGCATACAATCCTAAATGTAAGTATCTTGCTTGACTTTCACAGCATCATATTACTGTGCCTTTAAATGAACAACCAACCACCGAGAACTTCACTACTTACAGTGTACTGCCTGCATCTACCCCCTGGCAGAATCAGCATCACTGGGAGTATGTTAAAAATGCAGACTTCAGCCTGCCCTAGACCTTCTAAATCAGAACCTGCATTTTAACAAGATCCTCAGGTTTGAGATGCATTGATCTTGCAAATCTTCCAGCTAAATGTGATTTTTCAGCTCACTATTTTGATTTCACTATTTCACATTTTTAATCCAAANTAAAAATGCAGACTTCAGCCTGCCCTAGACCTTCTAAATCAGAACCTGCATTTTAACAAGATCCTCAGGTTTGAGATGCATTGATCTTGCAAATCTTCCAGCTAAATGTGATTTTTCAGCTCACTATTTTGATTTCACTATTTCACATTTTTAATCCAAAAGGATGAAAGATTTTAATTATGAGAGAAAATAAGGTTATTAAGGAGAGAGACAACTGAAGGGCCCCAAGTTGACTCTGTGACTTAGGACTTTTAAAATCAGAAGGCAGTTGGTTTTTATGGAATCTCACCTGAGATCATGGTGTTCTGTAGGTCACAGAGGCCTGAGACCCCAGTACCCTGAACTGTATTCGTTTGTCTCTCTTCACTGTAACTTTCTTGTGGGCAGGATCCTCTTAGGGTATTTAAATCTTCTGTGGCCAGCCTAATGCCTAACCCAAGGAAGGGGGGGAAAAACTGCCAATCACTTACAAATTATATCCACCCTTCAGGTTCAGGCTTAAGGCTTCTTTCCTCCAAAATATTTCTTTAGTTATTTTGCCTAGCATAATTTCCACCTGCTCTAAGTAAATACCACTTATTTGACATTTAATGCTAGTGGTAAATAACCCGTCTGCCAGTGCAGGTGATGTAAGAGATGATGGTTTGGTCCCTGGGTTGGAAAGTTCCCCTGAAGGATGACATGGCAACCCATTCTAGTATTCTTGCCTGGAGAATCCCATGGACAGAGGACCTTGGTGGGTTACAGTCCCAAAGAGTCAGACACGACTGAAGTGACTTAGCATGCGCATGCACGCACGTGCGTACACACACACACTTTAGCTATCAATTATTTTGTATCTCTTATTAGCCCACCAAAACTGTAAAAAGCTGCTTCTTTTGATAATTTTCATACTGTCTTGCAGAGCAGGCATTTAAATATTGCTTACTACTGAGAGCAATCTTCAAAAAAAAAAACACTAAAGTTAGAAAATCTACACAATTTTATTTTCCTCCAAGCATCATTCTAAACTGTCCAAACTAATTCTAGAGTTGGTAATATTTAAACAGCTCCTCCAGTTGCAATCTATTTCACTGAAATAAAGCATCACTTTGATATAAGAAATACTTTTAACTTTTCAAATGGTTAGTTGACCCTTCAGCCAACTCAATTCTCATTTTGGTTATTTTTGCCAGTAACTTATACTTCTGTATGAACTGGGTTTAGATCCCTGGGTTAGGAAGATCCGCTAGATGAGGAAGTGGCAACCCACTCCAGGATGTTTGCTTGGGAAATTCCATAGATGGAGGAGCCTGGCCAGCTAGAGTCCATGGGGTCGCATGTCTCAGACATGACTAAGAGACTAATAACTGTCACACTTTAGCCTGTTATGCAAGTCATCTCTAAGTGTCCTACAGATGGCAGCATTGAGCAATAGATTAGTATTTGATAAGGATGCTGTTTTGGTTTCTGAGAATTTTCAGTTGGGAGTCAATTTTTCATACAGTATATTTCATTATAGTACACCAAAAGACTAATTTAGCATAGGCTGGCAGGATAATACTTATACCTGCTCAAAATTACTTGTTAGTTTCCACAAAAGCATCCTTTCTATTTGGTATCTAATTCACACATACATTTCCAGAGTTAGCTCAACCCACTAATAAAAGAAAAAAGTAAAGAAATATGAATTACTATAGTATAATTTAATTAACTATTAAACACCTTTAACATTGGTAGTAAAACATCAGCAAGTAGGAAGAAAGGACAAGAACATCTTACCATCAGTGATCATCTATGATGAGAAATCCATTGATTTGGGAAAAAAAGTCAACAATCTGACTTATTTCACGATTTCTAATGAATATATTAGCCATTGAAGTTGTGCTTTTTTAAAGTAGAGATCCTTTCCCATAGAGTTTTTTTAAAGCTTTTATAATAATAAAAAAATAACATTTTTATATGATCAAAATTCTAACCTGTGAAAATTTTTCTAAAATATTTGCAAATTAAGTTGATCTTTCAGATCCCTCTTTCTCCTAGAAAAGAGTATTTTGTTTCTCACAGAGGTATACTACCTTCATTTACCTTTATTTTTGAAGGGGGTCATCATTTCTAAAGTAAATGGGTTTGGATTATTTTTCCTACAAAATGTGAAATATTCTCCACCCCGACCCTTCGCTAAACATCAAACCTGTAAAAAGCCCTTTGGCCTTAGATTACACTATTACTAGTAAACAAC
Source organism: Neotragus moschatus (assembly GCA_006410615.1). Taxonomy (NCBI): domain Eukaryota; kingdom Metazoa; phylum Chordata; class Mammalia; order Artiodactyla; family Bovidae; genus Neotragus; species Neotragus moschatus. The sequence goes on from SJYA01000262.1 coordinate 778,924, forward strand.
ACTTTTACCTTTTTTCTCCTCTCTCTACAAGGGTAAAACCCCACAATTACTTTACTACTAACTTCAGACTTCCCTATTCGAATTCCCCTCTTCTACTCCCCTTAAAACACGCTATTCTCCCAGAACCCCGGTCACTGTCATTGCCGCCTAGTTATCGGATTACATCTGCTATTTATAGCTTTGCTGTTGTGGGCACGTGTGCCCACATCACCAAGCTGTCAGAGGGAAAGAAGGGCGGGCTTTCAATTCAACAGCTTGTACACAAATTACAGATGAACGAGGCTCAGATGAGGCTGCATGATGGCAGGGAATAAGCAGGTGAGTGAAGAAATGAAACGCTCCCAGGCTTTGGTGGGGTGTAGCTCCTCTACAGTTACCGGCTACCCCAGTTCACGTATCACACGCTGCTGAATGGCGCCTTTGGTTCTTTTTCTTTCTTTCTTTTTTTCTACTACGCTTTGCAACCTACCTTGGTACCCTCACCCTCTCTCCCCACCTCCCCTCCTGCAGTGCAAGGTTTGAAAGACAGGCAGCCCCACCAATCAGCAGGCTATCCTAAGAAACTCTCCCCGCCCTCAGCCCGGTATTAGGCCCAGGCTGGCTTCTCCGCAGCCCAGCGGGTCCTGCCCAGCGCATGCCCAGCGTCTTCACTGCCGCGAGCATCGGGCAGTGCTTGAGAGCTGGCGACTAGGGAGGGTCTCCTGCGCGGAGGGGGTGGTGGACACCCCCAAACGGGCCAGGACTGGGGTGGTAAAATAAGATAAGGTCAAACAGATGAGTCGTTTTTTAAAGGGTCCTTAATGATCTGTAGATCACTTAAACAAACAAAAAACTTTGGGGAGCGTTTGCTTGTGGTGATTGATACCGCAAGCTAACAGCCTGAGTCTCCGCAAGTAGACCCAAGCTGCTGACCTCTGCTACCCACGAAACACCCATTTTCCTGTACAGCTCAGCTGGCACCGTCCTTGTTTTCTCCCGATTATCCTTGTAGTCAAGGGTAAAAATTTTAATGGGGTGGTTCGGTGGGTGTGGAAGCTGTATGTGAAACAGACACTTCGGCCAGTTTTACCCAGTAGGGTTTTGACCTTACGAACCCTCTGTAGGTCCCTAACTTTTTTTTTTTTTTTTTTTAATCACAAATAGGTTTCGGAATGTGATAAGGGGCGTCTCATTTTCTCCCCAAGCCTTCACCCCCAAGGTGTGACTCCCCGACCGCTCGCTAGGATGAGGCGGGAGTGGGATGGGGTGGGGAGAAGCTGTGATATTTACATTCTCTCCCTCATGGATCAGCAGCTAACCTCACCATTCCGGACACACGACACTTCTCCCGAACTCTTGTTTGGGAGTGACCATAACCTCCTCCTTCCCTCCCCCAGTCGCTGCCCTTGGGCGTCCCTCTATCCTTTCGTGGTACTTCACTGCAGCAAATTCGGGGATTCCAAGGTGAAAGGCTGGCCCGGAAGTCCTTTAGTAAAACCTCACGAAAATACAGATAGCACCATGGCCTATCACACTGAAACTGAAATCCAGCTTTTAGATTTCCAGGGAGGGAAGAAAAAAAAAAAACGTTGACTAGAAACACTCTCTCCTGAGGGGCTGCTCTTACCTGTTAGGTAAGATCCAGCCCAGCTCTCGAGTCCCCTCCTCCCCGGGCCCTCCCACGCAGGGCCCAGTAGCCGCAGTGCCCCCCCGTCACCCCCCACCCTCACTCCTGCGTCTTCCCGGGTTCGCCCCCCTCCCCCGTTTTCCCAGACTCCCCTCGTGCTTTCGGGGAGACACCCAAACACCCCCGCCCGCTCCCGCGGCGGGGATTCCTGCGGGCCGGGGGGCGCCCTGGGTGGCGCGCGAGGAGGCCAGCTCTGAGCCCGGGCGGCCGGCCGCGTAGGGGCGCTGCCCGAGCGCGGTGCAGAGGCCGGTCGCGGGCGCCTCTGCGGCAAGGCCGGGGGGCGGAGAGGGGCGGGCGCGGGGCGGGCTCGGCCGGGAATGTAGAGACCCGGGCGGGAGCCTCCCGGCGGCGGCGGCGGCGGCCGGGCTGCGGAGCGCGGAGGCTCCGTCACGTGTTTTTTTCTCCTCCCGAGTGAGACGGCGGCGCGGTCGGCGCGCAGAGCCAGACGCCGCCGCTTGTTTTGGTTGGGGCTCTCGGCAACTCTCGGAGGAGGAGGAGGAGGGAGGAGGGGAGAAGTAGCGGCAGCGCCTCCCGGGGAAGAGGCGTCTTCCCCCGACTCCTTCCCCAGCCTCCCCCTCGCACCCCCGACTCCCACCCCCCGCCTTTGCCTCCCGCCCTCGTCCCCTCCCCTCTTCCCCGGCCGACTGGAGCGAGGGGCAGGGATGAGCCTGTCCCTTCGGCGCGCCCCCAGCTACCCAGGCTGCCTAGTCGCGTTTCGCGTGGAAAAGCCACTTTCTCCGCCCGCCGACATGGGCCCGATCGGGGGCTGCAGAGGACGCGTCCGCGGGCTGCGGCAGCAACAGCAACAGCCGCAGCGCCGCGGTCTCCGCGATTGAGCTGGTATTTGGGCGGCTGGTGGCGGCGGGGACGGTCGGGGGGTGGGAGGAGGCGGAGGAAGAGGCGAAGGAGGAGGAGGAGGGAGAACCCCGTGCAACGTTGGGACTTGGCAGCTCGCCTCCCCCTGCCCAAGGATATTTAATTTGCCTCGGGAATCGCTACTTCCAGAGAGGAACTCCGGAGGGAAGGCGCGCGCGCGCGCCTGGAGGGGCCAGGCGAGGACCCACACACACACACACACACACACCCCGCCCGCCCGCCCGGGCCGCCGCCTGCCAGCGCCGGACTCTGGCCCCGGCAGCGAGAGATGCATCTTAGCTTCTTCCCGACCGCGGCGGCTGAGAAGAGACTCGCGCCGGACGCGTTGCCTCTCCCCCAGGGTATAAAACGCCAGTAAACTCGGGTCGGGGCTATCTCCTTGGCGCAGTTGCTGCGTCCTCCCTGGACCGCCCCTCCCCGGCGCAGAGGGCGGCGTGGATTTCGGAGTCGGGGTTTCTGCCTCCTCCAGCCCTGTTTGCATGTGCCGGGCCGCGGCTAGGAGCCTCCGCCCCCCACCCAGTTGTTTTTCAGCGCCTCCCTCTGCTCGGCGGCGGCGGCGGCAGCATGGCGAGCCCTCCGGAGACGGACGGCTTCTCGGACGTGCGCAAGGTGGGCTACCTGCGCAAACCCAAGAGCATGCACAAGCGATTCTTCGTGCTGCGGGCGGCCAGCGAGGCTGGGGGCCCGGCGCGCCTCGAGTACTACGAGAACGAGAAGAAGTGGCGGCACAAGTCGAGCGCCCCCAAACGCTCGATCCCCCTGGAGAGCTGCTTCAACATCAACAAGCGGGCGGACTCCAAGAACAAGCACCTGGTGGCCCTCTACACCCGGGACGAGCACTTTGCCATCGCGGCAGACAGCGAGGCCGAGCAGGACAGCTGGTACCAGGCCCTCCTGCAGCTGCACAATCGTGCCAAGGGCCACCACGACGGGGCCGTGGCGCCTGGGGCAGGAGGCGGCGGGGGCAGCTGCAGTGGCAGCTCCGGCCTCGGGGAGGCCGGGGAGGACTTGAGCTACGGGGACGTGCCCCCAGGACCCGCCTTCAAGGAGGTCTGGCAGGTGATCCTGAAACCCAAGGGCCTGGGTCAGACAAAGAACCTAATTGGCATCTACCGCCTCTGCCTGACCAGCAAGACCATCAGCTTCGTGAAGCTGAACTCGGAGGCGGCGGCCGTGGTGCTGCAGCTGATGAACATCAGGCGCTGCGGCCACTCAGAGAACTTCTTCTTCATCGAAGTGGGCCGTTCCGCAGTGACGGGCCCGGGGGAGTTCTGGATGCAGGTGGACGACTCTGTGGTGGCCCAGAACATGCATGAGACAATCCTGGAGGCCATGCGGGCCATGAGCGATGAGTTCCGCCCTAGAAGCAAGAGCCAGTCCTCCTCCAACTGCTCCAACCCCATCAGTGTGCCCCTGCGGAGGCACCACCTCAACAACCCTCCACCCAGCCAGGTGGGGCTGACCCGACGCTCGCGCACCGAGAGCATCACGGCCACTTCCCCAGCCAGCCTGGTGGGCGGGAAGCAGGGCTCCTTCCGCGTGCGTGCCTCCAGTGATGGCGAAGGCACCATGTCTCGCCCTGCCTCAGTGGACGGCAGTCCTGTGAGCCCTAGCACCAACAGGACCCACGCCCACCGCCATCGAGGCAGCTCCCGGCTGCACCCGCCTCTCAATCACAGCCGCTCCATCCCCATGCCTTCTTCTCGCTGCTCGCCTTCCGCCACCAGCCCGGTCAGTCTGTCGTCCAGCAGCACGAGCGGCCACGGCTCCACCTCAGACTGCCTTTTCCCGCGGCGGTCCAGTGCTTCTGTGTCTGGCTCCCCCAGTGATGGCGGCTTCATCTCCTCCGATGAGTATGGCTCCAGTCCCTGTGATTTCCGAAGTTCCTTCCGCAGCGTCACCCCAGATTCCCTGGGCCACACCCCGCCCGCCCGGGGTGAGGAGGAGCTGAGCAACTACATCTGCATGGGAGGCAAGGGGGCCTCCACCCTCACTGCCCCCAATGGTCACTACATTTTGCCCCGGGGTGGCAATGGTCACCGCTACGTGCCAGCCGCCGGCTTGGGCACGAGCCCAGCCCTGCCAGGAGAAGAAGCAGCCGGTGCGACAGATCTGGATAACCGGTTCCGAAAGCGGACTCATTCTGCGGGCACCTCGCCTACCATTTCCCACCAGAAAACCCCGTCTCAGTCCTCTGTGGCTTCCATTGAGGAATATACCGAAATGATGCCCGCCTACCCACCAGGAGGTGGCAGTGGAGGCCGAGTACCCAGCTACCGGCACTCCGCCTTCGTGCCCACCCACTCCTACCCAGAGGAGGGTCTGGAAATGCACCCCTTGGAGCGGCGTGTGGGCCACCACCGCCCAGACACCTCCAGCCTTCACACAGATGATGGCTACATGCCCATGTCCCCAGGGGTGGCCCCAGTGCCCGGCAGCCGGAAAGGCAGTGGGGACTACATGCCCATGAGCCCGAAGAGCGTGTCTGCCCCGCAGCAGATCATCAACCCCATCAGACGGCATCCCCAGAGAGTGGACCCCAACGGCTACATGATGATGTCCCCAAGCGGCAGCTGCTCTCCTGACATTGGAGGTGGGCCCAGCAGCGGCGGCAGCAGCAGTGGTGCCGCCCCTTCTGGGAGCAGCTATGGCAAGCTCTGGACAAACGGGGTAGGGGGCCACCACTCTCACGCCCTGCCACACCCCAGACTTCCGGTGGAGAGTGGTAGTGGCAAACTCTTGTCTTGTACAGGTGACTACATGAACATGTCGCCCGTTGGGGACTCCAACACCAGCAGCCCCTCCGACTGCTATTATGGCCCCGAGGACCCCCAGCACAAGCCCGTCCTCTCCTACTACTCATTGCCAAGGTCCTTTAAGCATACCCAGCGCCCTGGGGAGCTGGAAGAGCCCCGGCACCACCAGCACCTCCGCCTTTCCTCAAGTTCCGGTCGACTCCTCTACGCTGCGGCCGCAGAAGATTCTTCTTCGTCCACCAGTAGCGACAGCCTGGGCGGGGGATACTGTGGGGCTCGGCCAGAGGCTGGCCTCCCACATCTCCATCATCAGGTCCTTCAGGCCCACCTGCCTCGAAAGGTGGACACAGCTGCCCAGACCAACAACCGCCTGGCTCGGCCCACGAGGCTGTCTCTGGGGGATCCCAAGGCCAGCACTTTACCTCGGGCCCGAGAGCAGCCGCCGCCGCCCCCCTTGCTGCTCCCTCCGGAGCCCAAGAGCCCAGGGGAGTATGTGAATATTGAATTTGGGAGCGATCAGCCAGGCTACTTATCAGGCCCGGTGGTGTCCCACAGCTCGCCTTCCATCAGGTGTCCGTCCCAGCTCCAGCCAGCTCCTAGAGAGGAGGAGACGGGCGCAGAAGAGTATATGAACATGGACCTGGGGCCGGGCCGGAGGGCCACCTGGCAGGAGAGCGTGGGCGTCCAGCCGGGCAGGGTGGGCCCGGCGCCCCCTGGAGCTGCTAGCGTGTGCAGGCCGACTAGGGCAGTGCCCAGCAGCCGCGGCGACTACATGACCATGCAGATGGGCGGGCCCCGGCAAAGCTACGTGGACACCTCACCTGTCGCGCCCATCAGCTACGCCGACATGCGGACGGGTGTCGTGGAGGATGCCAGCCTGCCCGGGGCCACCGCGGCCGCTCCCTCCTCATCCTCGACTCCCTCTGTTTCCGCCACTGCGCCTCCGGGAACAGGGGAGCTGGCGGCCCGCTCGGCCCTGCTGGGGGGCCCGAGCGCCTTCACGCGGGTGAACCTCAGTCCCAACCGCAACCAGAGTGCCAAAGTGATCCGTGCCGACCCGCAAGGGTGCAGGAGGCGGCACAGCTCTGAGACCTTCTCCTCTACACCCAGTGCCACACGGCTGGGCAACACGGTGCCCTTCGGAGCCGGGGCTGCCGTCGGGGGCAGCGGTGGCGGGAGCAGCAGCGCCGAGGATGTCAAACGCCACAGCTCTGCTTCCTTTGAGAACGTGTGGCTGAGGCCTGGGGAGCTCGGGGGAGCCCCCAAGGAGCTGGCCCAAGTGTGCGGGGCCGCTGGGGGTTTGGAGAATGGTCTTAACTACATAGACTTGGATTTGGTCAAGGACTTCAAACAGCGCCCTCAAGAGCGCCCACCTCAACCGCAGCCCCCTCCACTCCCAGCCCCTCATCAGCCTCTGGGCAATAGTCAGAGCGGCCCCACCAGCCGCTCCAGCGAGGACCTAAGCGCCTATGCCAGCATCACTTTCCAGAAGCAGCCAGAGGACCTCCAGTAGCTCAACTGGACATCACAGCAGGTGCGTTTCATGGTGACAGTCAGAAGACAAAACTACTTTTAACCTGGTGCTCGAATTCTGTGCCCCAGGGCCCTTCCCTCTCCTCCCTTTGCTTCTGTAGGGAGTGCACTCCTGGGAGGGAGAGGTCTGGGCACAGGAGGGGACATGTGCCTGATGGTTAGATAAGTCTATAGGAGCAGCCACTCCAGAGGGCTTTTCCCCTTGAATTTCCCAAGTGAAGTACTTTAGTATTTCCAAGACATATATCCTGTTAATACCAGTTCTGAGGTTTGTGAAGTTCGTTTATAAGAACCTTGATCTCCTTATGGAAGTTTTCTTTTGACTATATACTGAGGTCAGTCTCTAGAAGGGACAGTTCTACAAAAGTATTTGTTAATCCAGGGGCTAAGCCCTTCATTTAAAGGTAATTTCTCAGAGCTCTTAAGAGTGATCTTATCAAGTTGCCCTGTGTACTTTAGTTCTGTGATTTCACAATACCAAGGCAGCATAAGTAGTAGTGGGAAACATCCATTTTTATTCCTGTTGCCCAAAAAAGATTCAGAAGTAAGAGCTTGCTTTAGGCTTACAGATTTAGAGAAATAGCTGTCTGTCTATGACTCTCTTTAAAAAGTAATCATTGGTGACATTTTGTTTCTGAATGAAGATTTATGAAATGTTACCCACACATGGACCCATCACCTCACAGGCATGGCTGCTTTTACACAGTGAAGTCTGCATGCATCTGGGACCCATTATTGAGTTAAGAGTTATGAAAATTCATCCCACCATGTCAGCCTTACAGTTGTCTGTTCTTGCAAAGGCCTGTACAGAGACCCCCACATAGATCATATGGGGGCTACTGTACATCTTCTGTAAAATTACTTAACATTTTTACGTTGAAAAGAAATATTAAGTCAGGGAGATGGAAGAGTTTGGTTTTCATCTGCATTGAATGTAAGGGCTAAACCTTGTCCCCTTTGTAGGATATTTACTGTTTACCTTTTAAGTTCTAGAGTGGATGCCTCACTAAATGTTGAAAGTTGGCTTCAGTCTTCTGTGGCTAATGCTGTACTGAAAAAGAAAAACATTTCTAATAGGAAATTAGCCTGCCCTTCATTCTGTTGAGCCTTTTTCTGGTGGTCGTAATTGTGGGAAGAGGAGAGGGGTATAGTTTGCAAATAATGTGATGAGTTGGCAATGTAGATGTTTCCAGCATTTGGAAACATTTTATTTTGACAAACATTATCTTGTGACAATCTTTTTATATATGTTTCATCAAATGTGCTTTTACATTATTCTTCTTAATATGTGCCCATCCATAAGAAATTCATGTGTATATTGGGTTCCTATTCCTATTGATTCTAATATTTGACCCATATCATTTGCTGTTTTCTGGAACAAGGTACAGGTATAGAAACATTCAAACTAAGATTTTAGGGGATATATATTATGTAGGACATTTATTTGATTAGTATTTAGATTTATATTCATGATTCCTTCTCTAGAAGAGAGATTTAATTGTGTGCATCAACAGTAAAAATTTTGGTTGTTTCAAATGATGTTTTGGGACATGTGGATCCCTCTAACACTTAAACTGTTTGTGTTGCAAAGTTTCTCATTTACAAAGGAATGGGAATTTGAAGGGGGAAAAAGAAATCCCAGCAGAACCAAGATTTTGGTTTTAAAGAAGAAAGAAGAGGCTAAGAAACAATAAGTTTTCCTCAGCTGTTTTCTTAATTTGATCAGGGGTTTTTTGTTGTTGTTGTTTTTGAAAGTAGAATAAATAATATTTTGCTTTGAAGGAAGTTGACCAATAAAGTTTTCATTTTTCAAAACGGCTTTAAAATAAAATCCTCCTTTTATGGAGGATACATTAAAAACAAACCAACCCAAACAAAACAATCTTCTATTCTTAACTTTCTGAGGGAAAATATAATATTCTGGAACAACCGTATAATCATTCCTTAATAATTTTGGAGCAGCAATGGACAGCACCATGCCAGAAAAATTCTACAGTGTTGTAAGACGTAAATGGAGAGAGGTGAGGGTGTGTGTGTGTGTGTTTTAAGTGAGGCATCAAATGCTACTTGGCACATTTACATCTTGAATTCTGCTTGTTTGCCTTTGTCCTGTTGCCTTTAAATTTGTAATTTAATAGGTAATTATCATATGAAACAAAAAGGAATCAAGCCTGTCTGTGGCAAACCCCTTTGCCTGGGAAGGAGTTATGTTACTTTGTGAAAACGTTGTTTTCCTAACTTCTCAGCAATTGCTATCTTTGCCTGTCTTTCCTATTTCTCAGGTAAAACCTAAAGCAGGAAAAGCAATGAGGGGCTTGGAGATGTGTGTGCGCTCTTTCCCTGGTTCATTTTAAACGTCTCTGCTTGTTGAATGTTTTTCACCGTCCGTTACAGGAGAATATTTCTGAGGCATTTAGCGCAGGTGCCCAGGAGTGTCGGTTGCCCTTGATTCACCTTCTGTCTGATCACCTTTTCTGTTTCTCTTCTCCTCTCTCGTCCATCCGTGTCTCCTCTGGATTCTAACCTGATGGACTTTTCCCCCTCCCCCATCCCCCTTGTTTCCCACCTCTTATTTCATGTTCCTGCCATTGTCTTTCTCTTTCTCTCTCTCTTTTTGGCTCCATTTCAGAATTTCGCAGTACTTGTGGNCACTGGAAAAGACCCTGATGCTGGGAAAGACTGAGGGCAGGAGGAGAAGGGGATGACAGAGGATGAGATTGTTGGATGGCATCATTGACACAATGGACATGAGTTTGAGTAAGCTCTGGGAGTTGGTGATGGACAGGGAGGCCTGGTGTGCTGCGGTCCATGGGGTCGCAAAGAGTCAGATATGACTGAGCGACTGAACTGAACTGAAGAAGTTGCTCCCTTCTGCTGCCTTCCTTTCAATACCCCTGACTCCAGGTACCCATTCCCTCCTGTCACCTTCCATGCCTCCATCAATCACATATAAATCCAGCACCAGTGGGTGCAGGGAAGCCCATTATGAACTTCTTCTTCAAAACAGATTACATGAGATCTTTCCTTGCTCTTCTTTTCCTGTAATTCATCCAGACTTACTATACATTAGACTATCTTCCGCAGTGGGTCTTGTTTTCTGCTACACAACTTTCCCACATATCCCATGCCTTCATGACTAATTCAAAGAAATGGTTTGACCATGATAATATTGAACACCAGAGTGAACAGGTTGGTGGTAGTAATATTTTGGACAAGATGGTCAATCTAAGTAGCCATAACTTTCGCCAACACAACTGGCCAACCTTGCACTAGTGGTAAAGAGCCTTCCTGCCAATTCAAGAGATGTAATAGACTTGGGTTCGATCCCTGGGTCAGAAAGATCCCTTGAAGGAGAGCATGGCAACCCACTCTGGTGTTCTTGCCTGGAGAATCCCATGGACAGAGGAGGATGGTGGGTTACAGTGCATAGGATCACAAAGAATCAGACAAAACTGAAGCGACTTAGCATGCAGCATGCATGCATGCATTTTTTACTATCTCTGTGTTAAATTGGCTTCCCTGAGAAGAGGGATAGATGAGGTGTGAACTGCAAAAACTTCACTTAGAGAGTGCTTTTAGGACATTGTCCTATCAGTTCAGTTCTGTTCAGTTGCTCAGTCATGTCCAACTCTTTGCGACCCCATGAATCGCAGCACGCCAGGCCTCCCTGTCCATCACCAACTCCCAGAGTTCACTCAGACTCACGCCCATCGAGTCAGTGATGCCATCCAGCCATCTCATCCTCTGTCATCCCCTTCTCCTCCTGCCCCCAATCCCTCCCAGCATCAGAGTCTTTTCCAATGAGTCAACACTTCACATGAGGTGGCCAAAGTACTGGAGCTTCAGCTTTAGCACCATTCCTTCCAAAGAAATCCCAGGGCTGATCTCCTTCAGAATGGACTTGTTGGATCTCCTTGCAGTCCAAGGGACTCTCAAGAGTCTTCTCCAACACCACAGTTCAAAACCATCAATTCTTCGGCAGTCAGCCTTCTTCACAGTCCAACTCTCACATCCATACATGACTACTGGAAAAACCANGCCATCGAGTCAGTGATGCCATCCAGCCATCTCATCCTCTGTCTTCCCCTTCTCCTCCTGCCCCCAATCCCTCCCAGCATCAGAGTCTTTTCCAATGAGTCAACTGTTCACATGGTTCAGCTTTAGCATCTTTCCTTCCAAAGAAATCCCAGGGCCGATCTCCTTCAGAATGGACTGGTTGGATCTCCTTGCAGTCCAAGGGACTCTCAAGAGTCTTCTCCAACACCACAGTTCAAAAGCATCAATTCTTTGGCGCTCAGCTTTCTTCACAGTCCTACTCTCATATCCATACATGACCACTGAAAAACCATAGCTTTTGGTCTTAGAAGCTCTGTTATTCAAGGACATTTCCCCACTGCCTTTGGATGGGTGGCTTTTATTTTTAGTAGTGAAAATCTCTAACCCTCTGATCTCTGGTTCCTGAGCTTGCTTCTGGCGGTAAGTATAATCTCTTTTGAGATTTTGTCATTTCTCTTTTCTCTTTCTTTGTTTCGATGATGTAGCAGTCCTACTTGTTTTTAAGCTTGTGGTAGTTTCTTCTAGAAATATTTAAAAAGCATTTTTTGAAAGATGTCCACCAAGTTTTATGATAGTTTGCTGTATCCAAGCTTTTTTTCTTTACTGTTTTGGTATAGGCAATGCATATAACGTGCTGTAAGTTTCAAGTGGTTTACACATTTTTTTAGAGTTATAGAGTGACCGTTAAGGCTTCCTCCCACTCCTTTACCCCAGTTTGTCTTCTCAGAGGTTACCACCAACACTGTTTTGTTGTTTATCTTTCCAGAGATGAGCTGCTCATAAATCTTAAAACTTGGTTATATAAAGTTGGTTACAAGCCCGACAACTCAGTCTTCCATGGAAGAACAGGCTCAGGCCTCACATTTCTGCAAGAAAGGAACACAGCAGACAAGATAGCTCTTACAGTGGATTCAATGCTTTGTTCCTGTTAAAGGGAAAAGAAAAGTACTCTATTTTCCATGCCTCTTTTGAATCGTCAGGTTAAAATAAGCACATAACCCAGGAAGAAGAAAAGCATTGGTTAAGAAATGGTCTCTTTTTCTAACTTTGAAGCATTTCTCCTAATTGATGGAGAAGGGGAAGGTATCTAAATTTTCACATACTATCATTTTATTTCCCTGGTACACTTTCATAGTAGTACTTGAGCATTCGACACCCAGCCCTTAACCCCTCTAAGACTAAATGAATAACTAGTTCTTAATATAGTGTAGTAGGATTAAGTATAAAGGTTAAGGATCTTTCTGTAGAGTTTCTTGACACTGAAGTCTCATAGTTCTGAGAGTTCAAAAGAATTACTGCGTCTTGCTGGATGAGTGAAAGCTAGAAGTTCACCTCTGAGAAAAACAAAAAACGTGACTACTGTGGTTTCTCATACCAGGCTGTTTTCTATATTTTTAATGCCATTGGTGGTTGGTAAAAAATATTCATGGTGTTTTCCTAGACTGGAGAATTTTCCTTTCTAATAGTCCTCAGATGGCTCAGATAGGACTGGAAATGAAATGTGGTCCTGGAAAGGCATCAAGAGCCCAGGGAGGCTTGAGACATCTTGAACAATCTTTCCTCTACCTCTTCACAAAAACTGCCCTCTCCCCATAGACCCCAAAAGCTGAAACAGATGAGAATTGAAAGTGGAGTGGGGAGAGCTGGGGAGCCATGACCGAAATAGGGTCAAAGACTTTTAAATGGCTTAAAGGAGGTTTTCCCACCTGAGTATGAGTCCAGATCTGGGAACAAGAGTTGCTAATTATCGGAAAGCAAACCCAAAGGGTTGGTAACATTCCACTCAGAGCCAAGGCAAAGTTGTAACTCTTTGCCCCAGATGTTCTACCATCAGCGTTTGCTTTTTTCATTTACCAGAATCCCCATTCCATAAATGTTCCCAGGGTTACAGAACAAAACAAAATGGGGCCACTTTGGGAAGTATGTCATGGTAGGGGAAAGGGAGGGGCTTCCTTAAAGTTTTTCGAGGGTCTGGCTGAGCAGGGTATCTATAACCCACTTTTGGCAACTCCCACCTAACCACCAAATCCTCCCTTGATCGCTGTTTTTCCCCCCGGCTCAATTCCAGTGTATGCTTTAAACCACAGCTAAACAATAACTTCCTTTCAAACCTGATCCCATTCCTCAGGTTAAGGAATATAAATATTCCATTTTTTTTTTTTAAAGAGTAGGTAATGACTTAATTTCTAAAAATACTTTACTTCCACTAGTAGGGCACCCTAGAAGTCATTGAGATTATAATTAAGACTTTCTCTTTTGCCTCAGCTTTACTGTGTGTGTGTAGGCGAGGAGGTGGGGAGGTGAAACGGAGGGTTATGGAGAGGAAACTACAGTCTGATAAAAAGGGTTCTATTCCTAAAACTGGGTCTTTAAAAATATCTTGCAGGCGTGGTCCCTCACAAGTCCCCGCAAGGGACGACCTTCAGAGAGTGTGCAGGCTTGTGTTTCTTGGGCCTTTGAACTGGGTGAGGAATGTGTCTCAGGACGGAAAAATGAATGGCTGTTGCTTTTAGCCTCCAGCTTGAAACTCGCTAGAGGAATGTCATTGTGCCTTCAGAGCCTGCTTCCCACCCCACTGGGCTCTTGGAAAGTGTCTTTGTAGCATCAAGTACTCAACAAAACCCCATGCCACCCAATTTGATCTAATTCACTAGGTACTTTTGGGTGGATTTTAAATGAATAGGTCTCTTCTCTAAGAATAGAACACCATTCCATGGTTACTCATAAGATAAAGAAACTTAAGGCTTTTTCTTTTTTTTGCTTGTGGAATATTATTTTTAAAAATAGTGGCAGGAGGTATTTAGGGACATAAATGAAGAGTTCTTAGCTCTGATGAGTTCAGAATGGATTTTCACCATCTATAAAATTGCATTTGCAGTGTAAAATCAATTCATTTAATTGATCAAAGAAAATATCTAGAGCCTTTGGTTTTCTGGGTTGCAGAGTACCTAGCACGCTGTCTCTTTCCTTTCGTTCAGAAAGTTTACCCCTTCCTGAGAGATGCTGGAAACCCCTTTCCTGGCTTGAATCATTGGATTCATGCNCTGATGAGTTCAGAATGGATTTTCACCATCTATAAAATTGCATTTGCAGTGTAAAATCAATTCATTTAATTGATCAAAGAAAATATCTAGAGCCTTTGGTTTTCTGGGTTGCAGAGTACCTAGCACGCTGTCTCTTTCCTTTCGTTCAGAAAGTTTACCCCTTCCTGAGAGATGCTGGAAACCCCTTTCCTGGCTTGAATCATTGGATTCATGCTCTTCTGTCCTCTTAGAAATTGTAAGCTATTTGAGAGTAGTCTCACTAATTATTTCATGACTCCATTATCAGTGGAGGTGCTCACAAAATGCTTGCCAAATTAAAAATTTGTTTATCAACAGTTAAGGAGAGAGTTGTTGAATCCAGGGAGAGGATAGCTTTAGAAAAATCCTAAATGAAGACAACACTGGGGATCTATTTTGAGGCCCTCAAACCCTTTCATTTTCTAAATATTTTAAAAATCAAGTTCAGATTTCACAAGATATTTAAAAAATCATCAAACAGAATTACAGGAATCTTTACAGTCTGATATGACTGGATGTGAAAACTTGGGGAAAATTAATTACAGCTGCATCATTGCTGTGTCTGAAATCCTTGCATACTTCCTCTGCTCCCCCAAACCATTCTTTGAAAGATTGACAGAAATTTTGCTTTGTTTTGACAAGATTTATTTCTCTGCTTCCAACAGTGGTTCATCAACTTTTATTCTACTAATAGAGTTCTTCTGATGTTAATTGTAGCCTACTGATCTAGGTCAAAGCATAGCATTTTTACTGAGGTTTGAAGATATCAAAAACAATGCAAAAAGTATTTGAAAAATAATTATGATATCATAGTTACCTCTGTTTTTCAAAAAGAGGCCAGTTATTAAGTATATGATTCATAGAGGACCCTTCTAATTTGTCCCCATGCTCATCCTTTTTTTTCACTCTTGAGTATATTGTTGTTAATTAGCCTTTCTACTAAAATATGAGTAAGGTCTGGAGAAAGGGATTAAATTTAAATGAGTCCATTTTGCCAGTGTGGTACTTGTTATTACTCTGCTAAAAAGTTACCTTGGTCTGAGCAGTTGACCCTGATTGCCAAGATATGAGACTTGCCTCTTGCATTCTGTTTCTGCGCTTGGTTGAAGCTGGGGTAGTTTGATGACCAAAGGGTTAGACTGTGTGTTCTAAACTAGCCTATCACCTATTATAGTAATTTTTTTCAACATTGCTTGAAGTTTTAAGTATTAGGCTAACAATTAGCATCGAAGCAATTTTATAGATAGCAAAAATTTATTGTTTTGAATATAAAACCCTACAAGTCCCCAAGATCTGTAACATAAATATGTTCTATTTTATTTTAAATAGGACTTCAGTTTTCTTGGTCCTACATAGTCACGTTGGCATTTATGCTACTTTCTAAAATGTGAAAGTATTTTCAGTGGGCATGTGTCTGGTATTGAATTCGGCTCTTTTTCTCTCTGCCAGGGTGGTTGACAAGGTTTACATGCTTAGTGCAATGCCTCTGGCATTTGGTCGACACTATTTGTTGTAGATACTGAATGAATGAATGAGGGACCATATGTTTTTAAACCACAGAATGGGAAAGGTGCCAACACCTCATTTATCTATAGAACAGAATCATATTCTATTCAGGAGGACAGAGAGTTAGAGTTTTTCTTAGCTACGTTACTACTGTCTGACATTTGATAAGCACTTCTTAAATATTTCCATTCATTCCAAAATTAAGCCGTTGTAATTACTGAACCTGGAAATTTGAATAAATCGTAACCCGACTTGAAGATAGCTGTGGGGAAGTGCTGAAGACTCAAACGTTCTGCAACAAGGAGTTAGTGAGTTTCTCCTGAGTGCCAAGCATATCCCTGAGTTCTTGAATTACAGCCGTAAAGAAAACAGGTGAAAATTTAGGCTTTCATAGAGCTTTTTTTTTGAGGCCCCATTGAAAGAAAGGCTACAAAGGATCAGCTTCCTTGGGGGGCAAATAGGCCCACTGAAAGAAGGAACAAAAACTGCCAGCCCTTTTCATGGACTTGAAGGGTTCACATTGATTTGTTCGTGTACTTTTACTCATCACATCCTTTCGCCTGGATCTAAGTATGTTTTTTATACTCCTTGTGACTTTTCAGTTGTGATCAAGGTTACCTTGTGACTCACAAATGAAACAAAGTCACATTTTTCTGACCTCATGGGACAGGATATGAAACAGAAGGAAGTAAAGACTTGAAATTGGTGTGTGTCTGCTTGGGAGAGATTGCCTGATGTGAAAGGCAATATCTGGAACAGATGACACTCAGGGAAGAGGTGTGAGGGGTGAGTGAGATCTCCAGGAGGCCCAAGAAAAGACTGGGACTGTGTGGCCACCACTGTGTATGCTGATGTTGTGAACCACAGCTCATGTCACGCACGGTACTTACTGGATGGTAGTAGATTTCACTGTTTAAGAGGTTTGTTTTGAAGACTATTATGCAAAACTGGTTATGGCTCATACCAATTCTTTTCTGAAGTTTAGTTTTTAAAATTCTGATGGAAAATTATTTAATATGTTTACTTTTCTCTGCATCTATTCTTTGTATAAAATGTTTGGGAGGAAAGACCAGTATCTTGAAACTACTTTAAAAAAAAATGCTTTTATTTTTATATTACTGTGTAATTTACTAATAAGGATATATGATATGTTCCTGGTATATCCATACATCACAAGAGTAAATTCCACCATTTTGAGGTGACTTTTTTAGTGGTTACCAGTTTTTATGATGAGGAAATGTGGGATTATTTCCCTCACTCTGATTTTAGTAGTGATGACAAGAAACAAGGCCCCTGTCCTTTTTAAATTGAAGATATAAATTATATTTTTATCAGAATATTTAAGTTTATATATATATATATATAAACTTCTGTAAGGTACAGTAAGGTTCTGAAAAAAATTAAAAAATAAAACTATGCATTTAAATGTGCAGAATATAAAACAGGAAATCATAACAACATTGCTGTTTACTAAAAGAGGAAATGAGACTGGAAATAAATTTAAACAGAAATTCTTAGAAGACAATAGACATAAACATGAACTGTTTCATCAGTGAGTAGACAATGTTCGTTAAACTGAATATGACTTTCTGGGTTTCAAATATGTATTTCTTTGCTGACATTTAATTGCATTCAGTTTCCTCTGAAAGAAATTTTGCATCATCCTACTTTTCTATAAAAAAGAAGAATTCATCAAATACAATTTACCATTTAGAGTTCTTTAAAATGGCCAGGAAATTTAAAGGTGTTTGAAAACCATTTAGAGAGTAGAACACATGAATATTTTTATAATGACCTAACCTTGTTTTATCGCTCATTTTTAGCCCAGTAGGAATGTTTTAAAACATGTGTCTAATTTCTGTTGCTATAAGGTGCTCCATGACTATCTTAGTTATTTCCTGCCCCTGTCCTAATATCATCCGTTCCTCTGCCGCTGCTGCTAAGTCGCTTCAGTCGTGTCCTACTCTGTGCAGCCCCATAGACGGCAGCCTACCAGTGTCCGCTGTCCCTGGGATTCTCCAGGCAAGAACACTGGAGTGGGCTGCCATCTCCTTCTCCAGTGCATGAAAGTGAAAAGTGAAAGAAGCCGCTCAGGCATGTCCAACTCTTTGTGACCCCATGGACTGCAGCCCACCAGGCTCCTCCGTCCATGGGATTTGCCAGGCAAGAGTACTGGGGTGGGATGCCATTGCCTTCTCCTCCATTCCTCTAGGGATGTCTGATTCCTTTTACTGGAGAATTGTGTTAGAAACCTAGATCTTGGCACTAGATTTGTTTGTTGCTACTGAAATGTTATATATACTATATATAGTATTATATACATCTAGGTTAATATATACTATATATAGTATTATATATATCTAGGTTAATATATAGTATATATGGTATTATATATATATAGGTTAATACACACACATACATTTCCTTGCTCTGACAGCTGAGAGCAAAAAAGAAATAACATTCCAGTAGCAACAAACAAGAAGAGATAAGAAAGCCTTCTTCAGTGATCAATGCAAAGAAATAGAGGAAAACAACAGAATGGGAAAAACTAGAGATCTCTTCAAGAAAACTAAAGATAGCAAGGGAACATTTCATGCAAAGATGGGCTCGATAAAGGACAGAAATTGTATGGACCTAACAGANGCCTGGCATGCTGCAATTCATGGGGTCGCAAAGAGTCGGACACGACTGAGCGACTGAACTGAACTGATATATGTTTTTATATAATAATATATAATATATATAATAACATATAGTATATATGATATATAATATATAGACTCTATATATGTGTATATGTTTGCTCAGTTGTGTCTGACTCTTTATGGCCCCATGGACTGTAGCCTGCCCGGCTCCTCTGTCCATGAAATTTTCCAGGCAGGAATGTTGGAGTGGGCTGCCTTTCCCTATTCCAGGGTATCTTCCTGACCCAGGGACTGAACCTGCATCTCCTGTATTACAGGTGGACTCTTTACCACTAGCGTCACCTGAGAAGCCCATGTGTGTGTATATATACATTCACATGTACATATACATTCACATATACAGGCACACATGGACAGAGTTGGCTGGCAGACTACAGTCCAAAGGTTGCAAAGAGTCAGACACGATTGTGCAACTAAACACGCACACATATCTGTAAAAATTTCTGCATGTAACCATCTGTGGGTAAGTTAAGCTAATCATGGATTCATACTAATATCTGAACTCTGATCAATGGATCATTGTTGATCAGATTATTGGTGGATTATTCTAGCCTCTGCCCTTTGCTTATCTTTACCTCTCATCCCAACAGGGGAAGCTTGGCTGTCACCATCCTTCATCCATGTACTTACTGGTTCAATTTCGCTGCATACGTGTATGTAGCAGTGTCAGAATTGCCAACACATGCCCTACAGGAAATGAGTTTATCAGCTAGAGTGCAGTTTCTTTTGCCTTTAGTTTTGTAAATTTTTGCCACATTTCCAGAATTCCTTAGGTCAGCACCTCATATCTCCACCTGCCTCTGGGAGATTGCCTCATGCATTTGTGATATATCTAGATGCTTCCATCACATTCTGTATTCCACCTGTAATCAAGGACCTCTTGAATTAAAAACAACTTTTTTTTGCATCCACGTAAGGTTTATTCTTTTTGCTATAAAGTTCTAGGTTTTGACAAATGCTTGTTGTCTTGTGTTTACCATTACAGTATCATGCAGAATAGTTTCACTCTCCTAAAAATTACCTGTGCTTCCCTATTTAAACCTCTTCCTAATACCCAGAATCTGGGGGTAAACCACTGATCTGTTTAACATCTCTGGTTTTGCCTTTTCCAAAATGTTATATAATTGGAATCACACAGCACATACATTTATTTATCAGACTGTCTTCTGTTGCTTAGTGGTATGCTTGTTAAGATACATTCATGTCCTTTTTTTGTGGCTTGATAGTTCATTTCTTTATGCTGCTGAATAATATTCCATTATATGGATGTATCATAGTTTGTTTATCTAGTCCACTGACCTCTTATGGGATATTTTCTTAGATGTGTTTGAAGACCTTTGTGAAGTCAGCTTTTAGTTTTTCCCTTTATATTAACCATTATTAGATTTTAGTTGGCATTCCGGTTTCTCAAACCTTTAGTCAATTTTGTGGTTCTTCCCCAATCTATAAAATATCCTGCATCTTTTTCCTGCCCAGAATTGGTCAGTATTCTGGAGTAGAGTGTTTCAGACCAACCCAGCATACAGTTGGAGACTTGCTTCCTAATTTCTCCAGTTCTTTCCATTTTAATCGGCTCTTTGTCAATGTTTCTTTGTTCCATGTCAGCAGACCATTATAGATTTTTTCCCCCAAACTTTGAGCTTTTTATTTTGTATTGGGGTATAGCCAATTAACTAAACCCTGAACTGAACTGATAGCCAATAAACAATGTAGTAGATTCAGGTGAACAGTGAAGGGTTCAGCCATATATAGATACATGTATCTGTTATCCCCAAACTCCCTGCCATCCAGGCTGGCATATAACATTGAATAGAGTTCCATGTGCTATACAGTAGATTCTTGTTGGTTATCCATTTTAAATATAGCAGTGTGTACATGGCCTTCCCAGAGTTCCTAACTATCCTTTCCCCTTGGTAAGAATAAGTTCATTTTCTAAGTCTCTTTCTGTTTTGTAAGTTCATTTGTATCATTTCTTTTTAGGTTCCACATATAAGGGATGTCATATGGTATTTCTCCTATGTCTGACTTCACTTGGTATGATACTCTCTAGGTCTGTCTTTGTTGTTGCAAATGGCATGATTTCATTTATTTAATGGCTGAGAATTTATTCTGTTGTATATATGTACCACATTTTCTTTATCCATTCTTCTGTTGATGGACATTTGCTTCCATGTATTGNTCATATGGTATTTCTCCTATGTCTGACTTCACTTGGTATGATACTCTCTAGGTCTGTCTTTGTTGTTGCAAATGGCATGATTTCATTTATTTAATGGCTGAGAATTTATTCTGTTGTATATATGTACCACATTTTCTTTATCCATTCTTCTGTTGATGGACATTTGCTTCCATGTATTGACAATGGCACCCCACTCCAGTACTCTTGCCTGGAAAATCCCATGGACGGAGGAGCCTGGTGGGCTGCTGTCTATGGTCGCACAGAGTCAGACACGACTGAAGCGACTTAGCAGCAGCAGCAGCAGCCGCATTGGCTATTATAAACAGTGCTGCAATGAACATTGGGGTGCATGTATCCTTTTGGGTTATGTTTTTCTCCAGATATATGCCAAGAAGTGGGATTTCAAGGTGATGGTAGCTCTATTTTTAGTTTTTTAAGGAACCTCCATATTGTTCTCCATGGTGGCTATACCAAGTGACGCTGCTCCCGTCACTGTAGGAGGGTTCCCTTTTCTCCACACCCTCTTCAGCATTTGTTGTTTGTGGACTTTTTGATGATAGCCATTCTGACCAGTGTGAAAGAGGACATACAGATGGCCAATGGGCACACGAAAAGATGTTCAAAATCGCTAGTTATGAGAGATGCAAATCAGAACATTATAGATTTTTGTATCACCTTGGAGCCACTGTGATCACCAGCGCCTTCTTGAGCTCTCTTTCTCCAAGGACGTAGCTACTTGGATTTTTTAAAACACTTGTGTGAATCCTTCCTCAAGTAATCTTTTAAAGACTATTTTATGATATTGCCTTGCTATGGATATTTTGGTGGTGCTAGTGGTAAAGAACCCACTTGCCAATGCAGGAGACCTAAGAGATGTGGGTTCAATCGCTGTGTCGGGAAGATCCGCTGGAGAAGTACATGTCAACCCACTTGAGTATTCTTGCCTGGAGAATCCAATGGACAGAGGACCCTGGGGGAAGCTGTAGTTAAGGTTGCAAAGAGTCTGACACAACTGAAGCAACTTAGCATAGATATTTTAAAAACACATTTTTTTTTTTTTTTTACCATAATTCTTTCCCAGGTCTCAAGGAATCAAGTTAATAATCTAGATCATGTGAGCGTGGTCATCATCGATTCTGCAATAGGAATCTGGAACTGGCCAGGCACCTCTGCCTGGTCTGGGTGCAGTGTGTCTCACACAAGACGTGGTTCACACCAGACGTGGATTTCACAAGACGGCCACAAAATTCATTCCTGTCTGGACCTATAGTCTGGGGACAGGGCTTTCCTTCCTGGATTGCAGAATTGTTCCTAGACTCATAATAGGGGCCACTCTGTGGGAATCTGTGCTTATCACTTGGGCTTAAAAAAGGGCAGTTACTTAACAAATGGCTAAAAGGGGCTTGAAGAGCATATTGAAGAGTTTTTCAACACTCAACAAAAATTTTTGAGCATTTACTATGTTCATGGTGAAATCAATCTTAAGGCTACTCTTGTAGAACAGTCAAACCCCTTTTTACCCACCTGGGGCGAGTGTGCTGTAGGGCAGGTAATCATAGCACAGAGTGATAAGAGGGCCATAAAGGCATAGATATTTTGCTCAAATACAAGGACACAAAAGACAAGTGATACAGTCCCGGGCCATTTATGTTATGTGCCGTAGTTCTTTTTTTAGGGGGTGAAACATTGATTTTTTTTTTTTCTCTCTCTCTCTGAAATGGTCTCAACTTGTTGTGTAATTCTGGCAATAGAATTCCTGACATACTAGATCATAAAGATTATAGTTAGGTGCCTTTTATACTGTGTGTGTGTGTGTGTGTCTGCATGTATTCTTACCTTAGGTTACATGTGTAATTTTTCAAGCACATTCCCGTATAATCAGTTTTGTTGTCTGTACTTGTTGACTAGCAAAGCTTCTGGAAAAGTTGTTTAAAAATATAGGACTCAAGAGTTTCCTTAAACATATCCTTTTCATCAAAATGAATCTCTGGGCAAAAACTATTTTTAAACTTGTTTAAAAATTAACTGACCTGAAATAAATCTTCGTTCCTTTACGAACCCGATATTAAAAATAGGGATCTGTATCTGTTAATGGCTTTTGTTTCAAAATTCCAAAAATACCCAAATAGAGGTCCATAGGTCATTGACTGGGGACACTCATGGGCTCCTCTGTAGAATTTCTGGGGCTGCTGGATTTTGCACCTTCTCGATTGCCACCAAAGTCTAAGAGGAATTGGTGTGACTGGACTATATTTGCATTTAGAGTGTTAGCAAGCCTCCAGAGTACATATGCTGGGCTATTTATGAAACAATTTCAGCTGACAGCTGAAGATCAGAAGCTCCTATTTTGAGACGTGTCCTAAATGTGAGGTTCTGTGGTAAAAAAAAAAAATTTAGTGTCCTCCAGATAAGAATACTTAAAACAGGAAGCAATGGTAATTTATTGCATCCTGTGTAAGTATGTCCTTATCAGTCAGATAAGCTTTTGGTTTCAGTTCTGCTTTCCTGATTTCTTGTAATCAGCTTCTGTAAGAGGATTTTAGAAAGGGGGGTAGGGGAGCTTAGGGGTCTGGGGAGAATTTGCCAACATCATTTTTCCTGTCTTGATAAGATTCATTTCCTACTACTATTCAATAGTATTTACTCTGCTAGGAGAAGAACCTTGTACTACTGTTCACTCATCCCATTGGCTCATCTGCTGTGTGTGTGCATATAAGGCAAGGTCAGGTAGACTATAATACATGAAGGGTTGAATGATATTATAGAACCAGCATGGGCAGGAAATGAGGAGATGTGAATTTTATTCCTGATTCAGCCACTTCCTGGGATCCAACTTTCCTTGACCTAATTTTCTGGTCCATAGCATTGGCTATGGTGGTATTTCCCCAATCTCACAGTTTTGTTTGAATCAAGTAAAAGTGCATTTGGAAACTATGAATTGCCTTTTGAGCCTAAGATTTGCAGTGGTTTGAGTTTAAATCCCTCCACTTCCCTTTTGCCCTTACAACACAAGGATGCTTTTGGTTTATGTTTGTTCCTTATTCAAAGTGCTTTTCAAGTTCGGTCAGCTCCCTATACATCTTGACTGGAAAAGTATATTGTGACTGAGTGTTTGAAAAGATTCATTGACTCTGACTCTCTAGTTCAGATATTTGTTTCTCGGAGCATGAGTATTTTGTACTGTGAAATTCTAGGAATTATTAGTTTGGCACAGAAGAAACTCTACACGTGGCCTAAATTATTTTAGAAGCTGAAAGTATAAATCAGGATTAAAGACTGCAGTGTATCTGTTAAATTTTAAAAGGTATGTGCATGCATTTTATAGTTCTTGTGTATTTTTTTATACACTAAATATGGAAAATAAAAATATTGATGGGTGGCACTGAATGTTTCCTTCCACAGAATTCTTGTTGATAAATATCTCTACTCTGGCACCCTTTGCCAGAGAAAACTGGTGTTCCTTGCTGTGCTGGGTAGAATGGTGACCATCTTGAGGCCACGGGGAAAGGAAAGTATGACTCACTTCTTAGTGAAGGAACTAGATTAACTCGTTAAAGTTGATCTTAGAATTTGAATGGTGCAATTTACTAGTCATAAAGAAAGCAAGCTTTGGAACCTGTAAGCTGGCTGAAAGAATGGGATTTACTCTTGCTGGGATAGAGTGACCTTGGTAGTGTGGGCTATGTTGTGATTTTGAAGGTTATCCTTTATGTTTACCCCACGGAGGAGAGTGGATATTTAGATGTGAGCGCATTCTTGGTCCTGACTTGCATTTTTCAAGGTCGTGGTTTTGGGGTAAGGATAATGACAGTAGGATAATGACCCTGAATATTCACAGGAAGGACTGAAGCTGAAGCTGCAATGCTTTGGCCACCTAATGCAAAGAGCCAGCTCATGGGAAAAGATCCTGATGCTGGGAAAGATTGAAGGCTGGAGGAGAAGAGGGAGGCAGAGGATGAGATGGTTGGAGAGCATCACCAACTCAATGGACATGCATTTGGGCAATCTCTGGAAGACAGTTGGAGGAGAGAGGAGCCTGGTGTGCAGCAGTCCATGGGGTCACAAAGAGTCAGACATGACTTAGCAACTGAACAACAGCAACGAAAAATGACAGGAGGGTACACATGACTGTAGAGGCGTCTACAGCAGTGTGCTCCTTCCTTTACTCGGGTGCACAATACTAGTTGGCTGTCCAGAACAATAATTTCAAGGGCTCTCTAGGTGCATTTGTAGTCCAAAGTTCAGGACATTCAGCTCCATTGGGCAAGGAAAAAGAAAATAGGGGAAAAATGAGAACAAAAGAGTAAACTGGAGGAGGTGTAAAACTGTGTCACACTTCTGTAGCTAGTCGTTGGCCATAGTTACTTGATTTAAAATTACCCAGAGGTCAGGAGTTAGAATTTTAGTTATCTTGAGTTTACTAAGAAGAATATTAGGGCTGTAAGCATCCTTAAAGATTATAAAGCTTAAAACATTCATTTTATAGATAAATGGCAACCCACTCCAGTATTCTTGCCTAGAGAATCCCATGGATGGAGGAGCCTGGTAGGCTATAGTCCATGGGGTCACAAAGAGTTGGACAGGACTGAGCAACTTCACTTTTAAACTTAGGCCCAGAGAAGCTGAATAACTTGCTCAAGATGACACAGCTTTTTTGTGGTAGCATCAGCCAAGAACCCTTATTATCATCCTGAGTGAGTGCTCACTCACTAAGCTGTGACCAACTCTTTGCGACCCCATGGACTGTAGCCTGCCAGACTTCTCTGACAAATGGGATTTCCCAGGCAAGAATACTGGAGTGGGTTGCCATTTCCTTCTCTACGAGTATCTGACTTAGTCAACCCTAACCATAACATTTTAAAAATGCATTTATGACTACTAGAACTTTATTAATGCTCTTTTTTTTCAACCTCCTGTTTTCTTTCTGGGAGAGGAGTATATTCCCAGTGACTGTACTTCTCATATAGGAGAGCAATGAAAACCATGATGCTATATTTTACACAACTTGAAAGGGCATGTCTTATATAATAGTAAGGCAGTCAGGATGATATGTCTTAACTAAGGTAAATGTATGCTCTTATCAATGTGACCTGAGTTCATTCAGAAAAGCTGGAAGACTGTTCCATGGGCTTATGACTTTTTGTATACACCTGTTTTCCAAGAGTCATAGATGCAAAATTTTCTAGAGATAATGACCAGAGGAATCATCCTCTTATCTCCCCTTTTACCACTGAAAGAATCACTTTATTAGACAACTTTGATGTTATAATGATGGAATGGTAAGTTGTTGCTTTTCAAATGGAAGTTAAGTCTCTAGCCTCTTGTGGTACTCTTTGGTTCAGTTCAGTCCCTCGGTCATGTCTGACTCTTTGTGACCCCATGGACTGCAGCACACAAGACTTCCCTGTCCATCACCAACTCCCGGAGCTTGCTCAGACTCATATCCATCAAGTCGGTGATGCCATCCAACCATCTTGATCTCTGTCATCCCCTTCTTCTGCCTTCAATCTTTCCCAGCATCGGGGTCTTTTCCAATGAGTCAGTTATTTGCCTAAGAGTCAGTGAAACTCTTAGGGAGCCTGAAATGACATGTCCTGCACGGCTGTGTCTTCCATCCATGGCCTGGTTGGCTGGAAGGCCAGACCCAGAAGTGGTTCCACGGGGTGTTAGAGGCCTGGACTGCTTTGGTCTAATTTTGAACTTCCCAGAGTCGCCATGGGCAGTCTTGATTGAGCTGCTTTTTCCATGACAGTTACTGATCATAGGAACCTGGACTGTCCTGATTTTGACGTTTGTGTTCTGCACTGCCAGTGACCATCCTTGGCTGGGCAAGGGCTGATGTCCTCAGTTGACTTCAGTTTCATTGTTTGTTCATAACTCTTTTCTGACTCTGTGCCATTGATTGCAATCTTTGGCGTGTCTTCAATGCTTTTAAGAGCATTCTTGTGGTCACAGAGTGATTTGGTGATGGTGGTAGCATTGGATTCGGAGAATTCTAGTACCAGTTTCTAGGTTCCGATTATCTTTTCAGTTGCATAAACAATTTTGAGCTATACTGAATAGAGTTCCATAAAATACAGACAGTGTGTGAATGGTCCTGTCATGCAAATAAGTGTTACAATGCTATTGGAGAACGGGTCACAGAAGGTACCATCTATTCTGCCTCCGTCAGCTCTGATGACTTTAAAGAAGAATCAAGAACTTAGTGAACTTTTGAGGGCATCCAAATCGGTAATAGCCAGAGCCTAGTTTCAAGTGGATTTTAAGGTCAGCAAATACAGAGGAGTGCTCCAGGCAGTTTTGCCAGTCAACTCTTGGCATATTATGCAGTACACAAACACTTTTGCCTTTGATTAGCCCTTTGGCTGTGACTGGGGTTGTTTTCATCTTATCAGTGATTATTTGCTTATTTTCATTATTACGTCATAAAATGTGTTTATATCAATGCAATCGAAATGTGTCCAGTTACTTGTTGAATATCTATTCTGTGCCCAGATATGTTTTTGGAGAATGGAGATTTTCTAGTGAATCAGGCAGAGTGGAAACTTTTTTGTCCTCATGAAGTATATATGATTGCAGTGGAAGAGACAAATGATAAACAAGCAAACAAAAGTCGTGTAATTTCAGAGACTAAGCATTACAGAGAATATTAAGTAGTGTAGAGTGATAGTGGTGAAGTAGTAGCGTGGGCTGCTTTCGATAAGGGTAGTCAGAAAAGGAGAAGGCAGTGGCACCCCACTCCAGTTCTCTTGCCTGGAAAATCCCATGACCGAAGGAGCCTGGAAGGCTGCAGTCCATGGGGTCACTGAGGGTCGGACATGACTGAGCAACTTCACTTTCACTTTTCACTTTCATGCACTGGAGAAGGAAATGGCAACCCACTCCAGTGTTCTTGCCTGGAGAATCCCAGGGACAAGGGGAGCCTGGTGGGCTGGCGTCTATGGGGTTGCACAGAGTCAGACACGACTGAAGTGACTTAGCATTAGCATTAGCAGTCAGAAAAGGAGGCAGTGTTGAGCAAACACCTGAATGAGGTGCAGGAGAAAGTCGTGTAAACTGTGCTGCTGAGGACTGTTCTCAGGAGGAGCAGCAGCTGATGGAGTCCTACAATGGAAACGATTCCAGCATGTTCCAATGCTTCCAGAGGAGAGGAGAGAGGGGTGGAAGATGCGCCTGGACTAGTAATTTGGGCCAGATCCTGGCGGGTTTGATAGACTGTGGTGAGTCATTTGGATTCATTCTAAGTGTAATGGGAATTCCATTAAGAAGGTTAGCATATGTGCCAGGACCACCCAACATGTCTACCAAGTTTCCTATTGCAGAGACATGGAGTTCTTCTGTATGGAGCTCTTCTTTTGATAGAGCCAATTAGCTGGGATCTCTTAGATAGGAACTAAAGCCACCTGTGACCTAGATTGGTTTTCCTGCATTCATTCCCAGCATCACTCAGGAGTGCATTCAGGAGATTTCCTTCTCAGTCTTGCCATTGCAGCCTACTGCTCAGGCCCCTGGGATGCCCATTGGCCGAACAGGGTCCTTTGAATATTATGACTACAGTTTGGTCTTAGGTCCAGGCCAGTGTGGATGCTCGGCTGCCTACCTGGTGATTGTTGACACATTCCTTGTTAGACATGCCTCTCTAGTTTCTTTAAAGCTAGATCCCAATTCTTCTGTATAGAATGGGATTAGTAACGCATATATATATGGATTCTAGAAGCCTGGCAGGCTACAGTCTGTGGGGTCACAAAGAGTCGGACACGACTGAGTGACTAACACATACACACACACACACACACACACACACACGGAATCTAGAAAGATAGTATTGATGCACTTGTTTGCAGGGTAGTAATGGAGATGGTTGGGCAAACTCCGGGAGATCGTCAGGGACAGGGAGGCCTGGCATGCTAGGGCATGCATGGGGTTGCAAAGAGTCAGTCATGGCTGAGTGACTGAACAGTAACAACGACAGTGGAGTTGCAGACATAGAAAACAGACTTGTGGACACAGTGGGGAAGGAGAGGGTAGAATGAATTGAGAGGGTAGCATTGAAACATATACATTACTGTGTGTAGTAGGTATTTGCTGTATGACATAGGAAGCTCAAACTCAGTGTTCTGTGATAACCTAGAGGTGTGGGATGGGAAATTAAGAGGGAGAGGACATATGTATACCTATGGCTGACTCCTGTTGATGTGTGGCAGAAACCAACACAACACTGTAACTCAACTACCCTCCAATTAAAAATAATTAATAAAAAAATAAACCAAGAGAGATCATCCGACATCCCCCCTACCCACCCACACCCCCCCCCAAAAAAAATGGAATGGCAAAAGCCCTTCTTTCTGGGGTAGGAGCTTTGATATAAGTCTCCAACAAGCATACCAACTGTAAATAACTAACTCAGTTTTTATATACCTTAATTCGGTTGTTTTTGTTTTGGAATCCATGTCACCTGACATGACCCATTCCCATATTGGCCCTATTAGTACTTGTACTTATTTCAGCACTCTTTTTATCTTAAGTGGTTTTTAGATTATGAGATCCAGATTTAGACTCACTGGTATCACTTGGCTGCCAGTTGACTGGCCCTGAGTGGAAATCTGTATGTTTTAGGAAGTGCAGTATTAGTTCATTTTAATCCTTTAATCTTTTGTATGCTAGAGACTAGTCTGCTCCAACACCTATGTTTCAGAGCATTCTTTCTGTGACATTTAAAACCTATCCTGGAAACATATGGCACCAGTCAGGTAGCATGAGTTAGCACTGACTTTTATTGCTTTCTTTAAATCGGATTTTACCTACTTCCTGGAAAATGTTGGCCGAGGTAACTTTTCATGAGGTTTGGATATGCTGTGTACTCTAAGGTGTTAATTCTGTGATCACTCTTATTTGGAGCTGCTCTGGACAGCTGGCTGTAGTAGTTTCATAGGGACATGTGAACGGGTTGATGAAACCCTAATAGATGAGTGCCTGGCATGGGTGGTGGTGGAAGAGTGATCTTCATGATACGAGTTCCTGCAGCTATAAGGATTTAGTTGGGAAGTAAAAGCTATAAAAATATCCATTTATGAATGAACCACTTTAAAACTCCCCTTGTGTGTTATCTCACTATCATTAATACCAAGTTTCCCTAGTGGTTCAGTGATAAAGAATCCACTGCTAATGCAGGAGAGATGGGTTCAGTCCCTGGGTCGGGAAGATTCCTTGGAGAAGAAAATGGCAACTCACTCCAGTATTTTTGCCTGGGAAATCCCATGGACAGAGGAGCCTGGTGGGCTACAGTGCAACAGGTCGCAGGGAGTCAGACATGACTGAAGTGTCTAAACAACAACATAGTTAATTGAATTTTTTCTCTCTCTAAATGGATTTGTAGAAGTCTGGGTTCTAAGCACATTACAAATAACTAAGGCAGGGAGGCTGGTAGAGTCCGTATAGAGTCGGACACAATTTAGTTTCTGAACAACAATGATCATTAAACCAGGGACTGTGCCTCCATCATTATATTCAACATTGAAAATGTATATTTTGCAAAAGGGGCAGGATTTCATGAAGTCAGTGAAAGTGGTTAAAGAAAGGCTAGGATTCACAGGGAGTCAGTGATAAGATCTAGCAGAATTAGATGAGTCAATGGTTGAAGAAACAAATCAAAGACAATTATTTTCTTAGTACTTTTAATGCACATGGTAAAGCTATAAGATTAAGAGAGGCCCTTGGGGAAACTAGTGAAGCCTTTGACTATTTTTATAGAAATGATCCTTTATATGACTGTTCTATGAAAACCAAACAAGAAATCAAAGATGAAACATAAAGAACAAATAATCCAACAAGTGAACACTCAGTCACAGTCTGTTCATCCTGAGACTTCACTAGTAGATGCAACTGAGGCTTTTTTGATAAGCATAGAGTAAAAGAGCTCTTTCTCATATATTTTAGTTTGAATATGTCCAATATTTAGTTTTCCAATATAAAATTCCATTCAACCTCTCCCTTACCTTTTTTTTTTTTTATACTGTGAAAATCAGGCCCCTGTGTTAAATAGATTTTACTTTTAAAAATGACCTTATTCTGGTACCAGTTAGGTTCAGCTGATATTGTCATCATACATATTCCTTTTCAGGGTGTGGTAGAAGACAGTCATGGGAAGCCCATTTTTTTGCTCCCCACATTTTGCTCAGTAGAAGCTGGAGTTTCTTATTGTTTCAGAGCTGTGAGGCCAGTTGTTAAACAAGCAGGTGGCAAAGCTCCAAGGATATTTCACTCCTGTGGGCCCAAGAAAGGCCACTAGTGCTCATGGGTTGTTTTCAAGAACTCACTGGAACAGTGATGCTAGCCAGCTTTGTAGCAAACACAAGTAAGTTGCCGACTTCTCACAGGGCCCCCATCAAAATTCCTCCTGGCCCTGAGTGCTGGATATGAACCAGTCCTGAAGACAGCTGCATCAAGAGGACCCTCCAAAGTAGTCTGTCTGACAACAAATAGCTATTCATGAAGAGCTTGCTACTTACTAGTCAATAACATTTTAGATCTTAAAGGGATTATCTCATGTCGAATTCCCATGTCAGCTCAACTGTGTGTTTCCTGAAGCAGATTTTTTTTTTCCTAAGAAAGAAATATGAATTGATGAAGTACTAGCATGAGATTGAGGTAGATAGGGATATAATCCAAGGGGAAGGAAATGGAAATAGAAGCGAATTTCCTTGGCCTTGAAGAGAATTACCAAGAATCAAAATTTGGGCGGTAGAGTTCTAAGCATCATAGTGATGGCATTTCTGTAACCATCATGTCAGTGTGATTGTGCCCCGTTAGGTCTTTATTCTTTTTAGTTAATTTTTTTTTGTTGACATATAGTTGCTATACAATATTCAGTTATAGATGTACAGTATAGTGATTCATAACTTTTCAAGGTTATACTCCATTTATAGTTATTATAAAATATTGGCTATGTTCCCTGTGGTATAATATATCCTTGCAGCTTGTTTTTTCCCTAGCAGTTTGTACCTCTTACTATCCTGCCCTTTCCCCTCGCCCCTTCCCTGTCCCCACTGTAACCACTAGTTTGTTCTCTAGATCTGTGAGTCTGCTTTATTTTTGTCATATTCACTGGTTTGTTGCATTTTTAAGATTTTTAGGGAGCACTTCGTTAGTAGCACGTGGGGCACAATCTTGTAGGCAAACCAGTTAGGCAGGTCATCTGGTTCTGATCTGCTCACGTATGTATGCATGGGTGCTTCTTTGTGTCCAGCTCTTTGTGACCCTATAAACCATAGCCTGCTAGGCTCCTCTGTCCATGGAGTTTTCCAGGCAAGAATACTGGAGTGGGTTGCTTTTTCCTGCTTCAGGGGATCTTCTTGGCCCAGGGATCGAACCTGCATCTCCTGCGTCTCCTGCATTAACAGGCAGATTCTTTAGACAACTGAGCCACCAGGGTTTCCCTCACATATGTACAGATGAGCATAAGAACTTGATGACTCCAACACTGAACTTATACCACTTATATCTTAAAACACTTATAACACTGAACTTATAACACTTACAACACTTATGAGTTACAACACTAAGTTTATAAGTTAACTGTATAATGACCATATAGATCACTCTCACACAGAGATGATGAAGCCATGATGCCAACACCATGATCTCCTGCCTCAACTCCTTTTCTGGATTCATAACATCCTCATTTGTTCTCTCTTTCCCCCAATCTTTATGTGCTAGATTTGTGGAGTCCAAGTTTAAAAATCCATATTTTAAAATTTGAATCTTTGTCACATTTCTGTAGTGATCCCTTGTTAACACCAAAGGAGCATGCACTTTAATTAGTACAATAAGAGCAAAAGCAAAATATTATTTGGAAAATCTGGTGTGGGGAAAAAAAATCATAAAACTTGTTTTCAAATGGGGTAAAAATGATACTGGATTGTGTACTGTTAAAAGTTATCCATGCTTCCTTTGCAAAGTTATGTCAAGGGTTTTCATCTTAGTGCTAGTATTTTGTGGCTCATATATTGTACGACATTGATATAAATGAGTTTTGAAGCTCTGACTACTAAGTGACTGTTTCAAAGATTTTTATATTAAGTAGGATATCTTAACTGTCCTGAGGTTCATTGTTGGTATTGACAAAGAAGAAAAGAATAGTTTTGGTATTACTGAAGAGAAATTCAATTCAGAAGTCAGAGTTTTTGTGAATGGGGGATTTATGTAAGGTCCTTTTTGATGACATTTAAAATTGATTTGAAATTATTGTTAGGATGATGAATAATTCCAAATGGAATATAACTTACAGAAACCAAGAGAGAAAGACCACAAAAATGTTGATATCTTGGCCATCAGAAATCAAATGTACTATAATGTTTTGGATCATTGGTGCTAGAAAGGGAAAGCAGATGGTATCTTTTGAAAGTCGCGCTCTCTGAATGGCTCATTTCATTGTCATGCTAGCATTCAAAGTGGGGGAACCACCAGGATCTGAGATGTGGCTCTTTGGCACTTCTCATGGATTTTATTTGTCATATTTTTGTCATAAATGTGCATAGTAGCCTTCCCAGAGAGCCTTCATACAGAACCTTGCATAATTTCAGGACTGAAGAAACCACAATATGGTATAAAAAGAAAAACCTAAAAATGTAGTCATTTGAATAAAAAGGAGCCGAAAATAGACTGGTATGGGGAATATTTAGAGAATGGTGAATTTAAAACTAACAAGATCTTCCAGTGTAAGTGCCTCTGCCATGTGGTCTTCGAAGCTTCTTTATTCCTTACACTATCTTCATCCCTTGCCTTTGAAAATATTGTCTCTTTCTCCCTTTTATCTTTCCATTCAGAAAATTTCTGTGCTTTCTTTGCTACAAACACATTTAAAGAAAGATAAAGACAGAATTTTCTGAAGGTAGTCTTGTTCTCTTCTGGGTGATCAAAATAGCATTATAATATTCCATAAGAATAAAAATAACCTATTTATATTTGGGCAGACCACTTGTTAGCTATTTTCCTTACCTGATTCCTTGCATTTGAAAGGTGCTTTTGGTTTATAGCATTGTTACTGTGAGCTGATTTTTTTTTAATTGAAGGATAGTTGATTGGCAAGGTTGTGTTAATTTCTACTGTACAGCAAAGTGATTCAGTATACACACACACACACACACATCACACACACATACACACATTATTTTCCTTTTTTTTTTTTTTTTTCTGGTCACACTGCACAACTTGCAGGATCTTCGTTCCCTGACCAGGGGTCAAACCCAGCCCCCCTGCAGTGGACGAATGGAGTCCTAACCACTGGACGACCAGGGAATTCCCTATATATTCTTTTTTGCATTATGGTTTATCACAGGATATCAAATATAGTTCCCTGTGCTAAATAGCAGGACCTTGTTTATCCATTCTGTATATAGTAGTTTGCATCTACTAATCTTTAACTCCTGATCCATCCCTCCCTCACCCCCCAGTTTGGCTTTTATGTGCAATCCCTTTTGTATTCTTTAAAGCTTCCCACATAGTTCAGTCGGTAAAGCATATGCCTGCAGTGCAGGAGACCTGGGTTCAATTCCTGGGTCGGGACGTTCCCCGGAGAAGAAAATGGCAGTCCACTCCAGTATTCTTGCCTGGAGAATCGCATGGACATAGGAACCTGGTGGGCTACAGTTCATGGGATCGCAAAAGTCGGACATGACTTAACACTATCTATCTTTCTTTCTTTCTTTTGTATTCTTATTCCTGATTTACAGTGAAATATGTGGTTTTACTGAGTTCACACTAGATTGAGTCAACAAATTAGTCTTAGAGACCATCGCTTGTTTCTGTCATTTTGCGGGGCACAGCTAAACCCGTATATGTATTGTCTGTGGTTGCTTTCCAGCTGTAGCAACAGAATTGAGATCTTGCAACAGAAATTGTAGGTAGACCTGGTAGGTAAAATTTACATTGTAATGTTTTGCTCTTTATCTTGTTTTTACATTTCTATGGTCTCATGTCTTTTTAGATGGTTATATCATGGGAGACATGAATTATGTGTCTTCAGTTATTAGCACACTATGACAGATGTAATGGCTTCCCAAAGAATTCTGGGCATTGATTCTGAGTCAGGATGCTATATTCAGATGGTTATAGTGCATTTTTCTACCACGAAGAGCAAGGTTTTTAAAAATTTTGCTAATCAATCAAACCAAAGTTAAACCTCTGTTCTGGAAAATGATTCCCAGTTGTTGGAAGAGCGTGAGCTTTAGGGAGCCTTCTAATTGTATTGAGAGTGCTTCTGTAGTAAGCAAGAATTATATGGATCAAGACTGTAGATCAGCCCTATATACAGATCAGTCATTTTTGCCCAGCCTTATATGCTTTTTGGATAATCAGAATGAAGTACCTGTACAAGCCAGTAATCAGAGCTCTTTGCTTAAACTAATGATAAACCTTAATATCCCTGTAGTTTACGAAGGAAAGCAATGTCACTTGGCAACCTCTCTTATTTGTGACCATGTTTATGGCTCTATCATGATTTCCAAGTTACATTAATGAAACGGTCATTTAAGTTCCAAGGCTGACAACTTAGAACTTCCCTAGATCAAATACCACTTCTTTGGGCAAATTCCTTGGCTTGGGAGAATTTCAGATTTATTGAAATACCTATAAAATCTTAGTTCTGTTCAAATTTTAGAACTTGTTATCTGCAGTTTAGGATTCTTGGTGGGAAGAAGGAGGCTCTTCGAAACCTCAACTGGCCTTTATTTAGTGTAAATTTAGATGAGAAGCAAAACTTTATCACTGTAATTGACAGTTGACGAGTGTGGAGAAAGTGGCTGGGAAGAATTACATAAGCATAGTATCAGAGATAAAATAGATGATTTTCAAGTATACCTCTGGGAAGACTTAATAAAACCCACAACCACCTGATCACCACTCCTTGGGACTGTTTCATACAGATGATGGTGTAAATAGCACCCCCTGTGGTTGTACTGTCAAAACCTCAGGTTCAACAAAAGCTAAATTTAATACTGAGCGTGCACGTGTCCTAAGTCACTTCCATCCTGTCTGATTCTTTGTGACCCTATGGACCATAGCCCACCAGGCTTTGAAAGCATTCCAAAGCAATTATGCTGTTGTAGTTAACTTATCTGCAGAGCTGGGTTTGATTGCCCTGCTTTGCTCGTTAAAACCAATAGTTAACTGGAATTGTTTTTACGTTTGCATTCCTGTCTACAGCCAGTGAGATGTTGTAGCTTGACAGAGAACTCAGCTTGATGTCTAAGTTTAGCTTCACATCGCGAGCCAGCAGTGAAATCTAGAAGTGTTGGTTTTCATGGAAGCAGCGTGGAAAACCTCAGCAATTCCCAAATTTCCACTGCAAGGCACATGTGTGAGTCTACTGCTGGGAGGTGGGAAGAGGTGCAGGATTAGATTTCACAATGTTACTTTCACAAGACTGGCCTTAACCTTGTGCACATTTGCTTCCAAGGTTTCTAGTGAGAGTTAACACCCTGGACTTCAGACAGCTTCGATGGCAAGTTTTCAGGCTTTGTTCTTGCAATATATAACAAAAGAATTGTTAGGTGTCTGATAATAGTACAGAATTCAGTGATTAAAAAAAAACAGTTCCTTGCTGGCTTCATCGGAAGTTGGGAAAAAGAGGGTATATGCGGGATTAACCATTGAGCCATGTGGATGTAGGCACTTAAGTGGAGTTCCTTCCTACGTGCCCAGATCTCTACCAGCTGTGTACTTGTTCATCTTTCACAGAGGGGTGAGGGTTTTCCTCTGACGTAGAGACATTCCAGATGGATAAGAGGGTAAATGCCAGGTTACATTTTTAGGGGCTTACTAATGGAGCCACAGCAGATTAAGAAGGGAAAAAAAGGATGACTGCTTATCTTTGTAGGGAAGTGTGCACCGGACACCATTAGATTTGCTGTTCCTGAGATTCTCTGCTACTGACATTTTATAAACTAACTGAGTATTTCAACTTGCTCCAAGGAATAGAGAGATTCTAAATGCTACCTTTTTTTTGAAATAATGTTTCAGACAACATTTTCGTAAAGCCACTTATGGATTCTTGGTTTTAAAGTTAACTTTTAATTTTGTCTTTAGGGTACAAGACAACAAAACAAACGATGTAAAAATAAAACAAAATGAACTCCAAATTTAATTTATGCACCTAAAGGAAAAGACTTTTGTTTGGAGGATGGGCTTATTCTGTGAGTGATTTTTCTCTTGTCTAAGCCTGTGTATGAGTTTTAACAGATCTCTAGCAGACAAAACATCTCAGTGTGTTTTCATGGCTTCATGATTCATGGCGTATTTACATTTTATTGTGACGTTCGAGTCTCTAGAGTTTTCACTAGCGTAAAGAAAATGGCATGTTTTAAATTAGATTTTAAAAATGGTTTTTATTTGCCTTCATATGAATTTTGAAAATTGTTAAGTTTTGGTGTTATTTTTCATTCACTTTTAAAATACATATGAAAATTTCTCTCTGCTCTGTTTGTAATGAGCTCTTCTCTGCTCATATGATCTTCATTCAGCCTTAGTAGAGGAAATAAATTTCCCTGCACATCAGCATTTTACTACATTATAAGAAGAGGTTGTAGAGTTTTGGAATGCGGCTTGCTTCAGCTGCTGTTTGGTGGGTTCATGGTTCGGAATGTTTGCCAGCTGCCATGCTTTGCTGGCGATGTCAAAACCTTTGTAATTTCCGACTCAAGAACCCAGTACTCATTTGCCCCTTTATTACCTGCAGGTACCATGTTTAGAAGTTCATTTGTTCCAGACCTCCATAAAAGTTTGCTCTGAACAAGGTGTTTTGCTTTGTGGAAAGAACTTTTCCATTTACCAGCATTTCATTTGTAAAAATACAGCAACTTTATCTCAGATTTATAAATGAGCATTTGGATTTCCATACTACATGAGTGCCTAATGAATA
Organism: Neotragus moschatus; assembly: GCA_006410615.1. Classification (NCBI taxonomy): domain Eukaryota; kingdom Metazoa; phylum Chordata; class Mammalia; order Artiodactyla; family Bovidae; genus Neotragus; species Neotragus moschatus. The sequence goes on from SJYA01000262.1 coordinate 816,178, forward strand.
TTACTTATGAGTTGTGACTTTGTGCTTTGAGCCTTGTATAATATTTTTTTCCCCTGAAACAGGCAGTTTTGGATATTAGGGCTTATTTTTACATGATCCCCCACTGGGCCTCTATGAGTCATCTTCTGGGCACAAACAGAAGTGAATGTATAATTGCACAGTCTCTCTTATTCTGCAATTATTGGCTACAATAATTTGTAATGTGTGTTGAGCATTTTTGCTACAGGGATTTATAAAAACGTCTTCAAGATAATCCCTGTGTCTATCAGAAGAGTTGCAAAAATTCCACTTCCTTGGACATTTTAGGTATCCTCGATTGGACTGTGTCCTCTCTGGCTGTGTCCTCAACAGCCCTTGTGGGACTGTTGCCATTTACGTCTGGTGCTTTAACTTCCCTTCCCTGCCACCGCTGCCTGTTCGATTACTCCTATAAAATGTTATGCTCTTTCTACTTCATTTCCATATTTCTGGGAGCGTATCTTATATACATAAAGATATCTTAGAAAATATGCATGTCATCGCAGCCTTTTGGAAGCCAAGAAAGGGATCAAAGTCATAGTCTGAGTCATGGTAATTATTTCTATATTAATCAAGGTTCAACTTCATAAGGTAAAATTTCTGCCCATCTAAATATTCATATTTAAACATTCAGACTTCACATTCTTCTAGTATACCCAGCAGTATCTTGAGAAACTATTTTGGCTAAAAATAATATATTCTGTTTAACATTTTGAAATAATATGTGATACTGTCAGTAATTTTCTTTTTTAATTTTAACTGTACTCATCCTGGGTAGTTGGTCATAGTGGTAGGCTAATGGTAGAGCTGGTTTTTCTAGCAACGTAAAATATTTTTACTTTTGTCTGTATTTCTTCAATTATTATTTAAAACTATTTGTACAGTAGTAAACCATTTCATTTATATGACCTTTATCCACCAATGCCATGAAGATAAAAATAAAATACTTTTCATACATGAACCAGGAAAACTAAAGGATGGTTTTTCTGAAGTCAAATCAAGTCTATAAATGATTAGGGAAGCAATTTTGCTCTCTCCACTCTTCATTTTATCTCTGTATATTCATTTTCTTCCACAAATCAAAGCAGCAAATAATATTTTTGACATATGGTATGCCACATTGTAAATTATTGACTACAAATGATATTAGGAATAAAAAACATATGATACCCTCAAAGTATATTTTTGTGTTCAATTAATTTTTTATCAACTTTTCCACCCCCCAATACATTTCTTTAGTTTATCTCTGTATATTATTTTGTCTGATATGTCATCATAATATTTTTTGAATAGCAAAGTTCGGGGGCAGATGCTTTTTTGTGAGGGGTGGGGATGGGGGAAGGGGCTTGGAATTTTCAACATAGTCTTTTCCAAAGTGTATTTCACGGGATGTTAGAGTCATTAGTGTGAAATAAAATCTACATATTTTAAAAGTATTCGAAAGTTTAGAAAATATTCAAAAGTTTAGAACACACAAGGTTAAACAAAAAGTGAAGGTTCTAGTGTCAAGAGGGAGATACTGCTTAAGCGTCACTGGCCACAGAACCTTTTTTCTCTTGAAGCGCCTGTTCTGTAGAACATGTTTTGGAATTGCTGGCTTTTTGCATATCCAGGACTAGGTCTGCAGAAGTGGTGCTAACCATTATGTGCTAGGACTTCTCACTCTGTATATTGTAGGTCCCCAAATGTTGTATTACTTGGAGTCATTGTCATGACCCATTCATTGTAACACTTTATATACAATCAAATTTGTACTTCTTATACCTGCCTTTCATCATTGAAAATAAGGATACAGTCCTCCAGACCTCTCTTTGGCTACGTGGGGTTTCCTTCTCTGAAGACAGAAACCGTCATATCTTTTTTCTTTTAAATGTATTTGTTATTTTTTGGTCACACTGTACAGGGTATGCGGCATCTTTGTTTCCCAACCAGGGGTAGAACCTATGCCTCCTGCAGTAGAAACATAAAACCTTAACCACTGAACCACCAGGGAAGTCCCGATATCTTTTTTTAAAATTATAACATTTTTGATTAGAAGAGTTCTGTTCCAGAGCATTGAAGCTTCTACAGACATTTTCGCTTCCCTCCTTAGCAAACTTATGTAAGGCAACCCTTTTAATTATGACTCTGGGCAGCAAAGATCAATAAAAAGCCTTCTTGGAACCATTATATCTTAAAGGAGTCAGTTTGGTGCTTCCTTGTAATTCTATCGGAGTTGTGGTTTGGACCATTGAGTCTGAATTCACATTGCTATTGTAATGTATCAGTAAAGGTATAATTGATCAATAAAGTTATCTGATTTCAAAACTACCTTTTTTCACTAATATTCTAAAGGTGGAATATATTGTTTTGTTTATTCATCATGAAACCTCTAGGTGTGAAACACTTGGAGCCACCTTTTTGGATGTCAAGACATTGACCTTGTTGTAGGGTTAATGTTTACAAACAGTCCTTGGAAACTTTTGGGCAACCATGATTCACTGACAAGGAATGCATATTCAGGGCTGTTTCACCACCTTCCATGGAGCATGTGTTTTGATTTCATTGAAGTCATCAATGTCAGATTTTAACATCAGAACTTTCTCAGAAAGATGAAGCTGGTGATTCACCTTGGCTTGTACCTGAGACACGTGGGTATAGGATAAATGATTTCTTAATGATAGTTCAAGACAGCCAAATCTTTTATCTACCTGAATTTTTTTATTGGCTCTCATTAATTGGCTGCCCCTGATGGAGTGGGCTTGTGTTCAGTTAAAGCTGGAGCAGTTTAGAATGAAATCCCTCCTTTGATATGGACAATTCATAGTAAATGCCACGAGGTCTGTGAATGGATGGTGTGTTTTAAAGAGGTTTTGCCAACTGCTGGTGTCTTGAGAATGTAACAAACTAGACTTTTGGAGATTGAAGTCCTCCCTTCTCCTCCTCCAGATGCATAGGTGATGATGGGGTGGGGAGATCCATGCCCTTAGGGTTCGTTAATCGTGGATTCGTGATGTCATTATCAAAAGCAAAAATCTGAACAGTGGTTATTGTGGTATGGGGCCAATAATAGTGGTGAGGATCAATATCAATGCTGAGAAGTATTTATGGGTGGCTCTGCGTGATAGGTAGATGGGATTAGGGGAAAGGGCAGGAGGGGAGTTGGGAGGAGGAGTAGGGGAAGTTGGGAGGAAAGTATGGGAAATGGAGAGACAGATTGCCCCCAGTAACTGCATTCAGCGTCAGCCAGGGCTTGTGCTACCCAAGTTCAACTTGAGAAGGCTTTTTGGATTATTTTGATTGGTGAAGCCAGTAGTATCTTATACCATAAATGGGGAACATGCACTCAAGCTAGAGAATTGTAAAGGTCACCTTTGTATTTTAGAGTTTTCTGTAGACAGATAATTAACACAATGATAGCTCTCTATTTGAGCCCTTCAGATCTGTTCTCGACAACCAGAATAAGGCACATAAACTCAGCTCTGTTTATATGTAAACTCTGTAATATCTTAAAGCTAACGTCATTGTTTGCCCCTTCTCAAAGTACAGCCTGTTTTGATCTACGTAGGGAATATTTTTGAAAAGTGGATGTCTAAGAATGTAAACAGTTGGGAGGGGAGATGCAGCTGTTTATGATTTACTTTTTCATCTTCTGTTCTTTTGTGGCTTTTTATGTCAGAGGGCTTCTCTTTACCTATTCTAATATATGGCTTATGGCTCTGTAAGTATACTTTTTTTGGTATTTATTTTGGCTTTCTAAATAAAGGATGGAAGGAACTGAAGGAAAAGTTGTCAGATTAAAAATAGCCCCGAGCCCACTAGATCTCAAGCTGCAAGCACTGGGCCAGAAGAGCTATGATCCTGGAGTGAAAAGGGTTTCTATTTTATGGGGCCAGTAAATGTCAGGCCTCACTCTTTACCTTAGGGCTCTGTTTGTGTTTGTTTGTCAGAATCTATTAGTCACACCCAGTTGCTTGCATCTACCACTGTCTAGACTCTCGAGGGAATGAGAGAGTTCATATTTACTGTTTTTCTAGGAGGGCATGAATTAAGGGATGAAGAGGTGCTTTTATGATGACAATCTCTTTTGCAAACTATTTTCCAGAAGTGAAGGCATTTCCGATATCCAGGTGCCTATTATGTGAAATGTTGTTCTAGCTGATTTCATATAGATTTATCAGAATGGCATTTCACTATGTAATTTCTCATTACCCTTTGTAAACACAAAGCTTACTCTTCCTTTCCTTTTATAAAAATAACTTTGTATGTTCTAGTGGCCTCTATTTAGATGAGAGGTTTGACAGCACTTCCACCCATTCTTTTTATAGCACTGTCTATACATTCATGATGAAGAGCATGGCTTTGAATCCAAATTGCCTCACTTACCGTCTTTGAGATCTGGAGGAATTTACTCATGCTTTTTGAACCTCAGTTTACTCATTTTTAAACAGAGATAGTAGAACAGTCTTAGAGTGGCTGTGAGGATTAAATGAAATAATGCATATTATTTCATATGCATATTAAATAATGCATATTAAAACCCCTAATATAGTGCCTGACATGGAGCAAATGCTGGCTATGTTGTTGATGAAGACTCTAAATTACTGTGATGTGTTCATGGGTGTTAGTGGATTTGGTAATTTAATATACCACATCTTTACCCTAGGAATGGTTTGCTGAAATATTTGAGGAGGAAGGAGAAGACAACAGTTTGTATTATTTGAAATCAGTTATAATCGAGATTAAAATTTCTTTATTTTTTTAGCCATATTTAACTTGTAGCATTAAAAAATTAGTTGAGATTTTTATTTTATTTAGCAAAAGAGGATAATACTTTTAAAAGGTTAACAAACCCTGACTTTACTCACTGCCAAATATGAGGCAAATCTCAGAAAACGTAATAACCCATTTCTTCTTTAGCTGAAATTGCCCTTAATTAAGTCTTTTGGACCTTAGAATATGTGTATGAGTACTTATGATTTTCCTGTAGATACTTTTTTAGATAATATAGTTATTGAGTGCCAACTATTAAACACTGATAAATCAAGCTGAGAGTTGCAGAGAAGAAACCTCAAAAACTATTAGGGAAAAGATATTAGTCAGTCAGATGAAGCTTTTTCACAGTCTTAGGAAATTAAACTTCATGGAATATATGGAATATGGTGTGAAATTACCATGCATAGATATATTTTTTCCTTTCACAGCTAGTAAAGCGTAAAGTGCTTTATACTCACTAAGGACAATCAATTTTAATAATGGATCAGCTTTTAAATTGTAAGTTCAAAACCACATAGGAAGTACCTTCATGCTGCTGCTGCTGCTAAGTCGCTTCAGGCGTGTCCGACTCTGTGCGACCCTATAGATGGCAGCCCACCAGGCTCCCCCTTCCCTGGGATTCTCCAGGCAAGAACACTGGAGTGGGTTGCCATTTCCTTCTCCAATGCCTTCATACCCAGTGTTAAAACAGTTAAAACTAGGGAAATATTCCTAATTTGAGACTAGTAGTGTCATATGATGAGTGTAAATGTTGGAGTTGCCATGACAACATTTTTTGAGATATTCCCCTCGGCAAACGTGTCTGCGGCATGACCAAGAGCAGAGAGTTTCAGGGTCAGGGTGGCTATGGCCTCTTCTGTGCCCCTCCCATTATGGTTTCTGGTGGCTTCTAGCTCCTGGATGGAATGAATGAATTGTTCTGTAATTGGCTCAATTGTCAGAGTCTGTGTCACGTGTTTTATAGTCACCCTCTCATTTAAGCCTTGTTACAGGCTAGTGACTTAGGTGCTTTTAATGGCATTTTAACAGAAACTCACTGATGTTGTTCGAGGTTGGTCAGGTGCCTGCATCCCCGATAGGTGGCACTGGGGGCCCTAAAGTCTTCCACAGTGCAGTGTCCACGTGGGTCCAATAGCAGTTTCCCTTCCTTTTGTCTCCCAGAGATCTTAGCGAAATATGTTCTCTGTCCCCAGTGGTTGGGGTAGCGACTTGTGTGAAAGGCCCAGCATGTGAGCTGCTGTGCCCCATGGGATTAGCTCTTGGAGACTATCTCTGGCCACCTCATCGTTTTCCTGCTATTTCCTCAAGCCACTAGAAATCTATGCTTGCCTTGCCTGGGCTTCTGTTCCAGACCAGTAAACCTCTACCTCCTGGTCAGAGCACAGGGTCCGGCCCAGGGAATGAAGCTGCCATCTAAGAATGAAGGCGATGCATTCCTGTGAAACTTCATGGATAGGGAAATGGAATCTGATGACTGACTACCTGATAAATCAGACTGATGGCCATATTCTTGACTCAGGGCTGTTTGCCTTTCTGTAGAAATGGGGATCAATTTCCTACTGCCTGTTGACCTGAATGGAAATTATTAGCACACACAGACTATCTTTTTGTGCTTATTTTCACTTTTTTCTCAAATGTTGATTCCTTTAAGTCATGCTGGCTTTGCCTCGTCCCCTGATACTATCCAATGTGCTGCTTCAGGGTCTTCCTCTGCACACATCGATGGTTCTAGGGATGAGATACCAGCACGTGGCGTCATCCTTGTTCTTCAGAGAGATTTTGGAGGATGAATTAATACTCACAGGGAAGTTCAGTTCAGTTCAGTCACTCAATCGTGTCTGACTCATTGTGACCCCATGAATCACAGCACATCAGGCCTCCCTGTCTATCACCAACTCCAGGAGTTTACCCAAACTCCTGTCCATCGAGTCAGTGATGCCATCCAGCCATTTCATCCTCTGTTGTCCCCTTCTCCTCCTGGCCCCAATCCCTCCCAGCATCAAG
>SJYA01000262.1:827255-870118 GCA_006410615.1 Neotragus moschatus
GTACTCCTTTTCCTATTTGGAACCAGTCTGTTGTTCCATGTCCAGTGCTAACTATTGCTTCCTGACCTGCATACAGATTTCTCAAGAGGCAGGTCAGGTGGTCTGGTATTCCCATCTCTTTCAGAATTTTCCACAGTTTCTTCTGATCCACACAGTCAAAGGCTTTGGCATAGTCAATAAAGCAGAAATAGATGCTTTTCTGGAACTCTCTTGCTTTTTCCATGATCAACAGATGTTGGCAATTTGATCTCTGGTTCCTCTGCCTTTTCTAAAACCAGCTTGAACATCTGGAAGTTCATGGTTCGTGCGTTGCTGAAGCCTGGCGTGGAGAATTTTGAGCATTACTTTACTAGCATGTGAGATGAGTGCAACTGTGCGGTAGTTTGAGCATTCTTTGGCATTGCGTTTCTTTGGGATTGGAATGAAAACTGACCTTTTCCAGTCCTGTGGCCACTGCTGAGTTTTCCAAATTTGCTGGCATATTGAGTGCAGCACTTTCACAGCATCATCTTTCAGGATTTGAAATAGCTCAACTGGAATTCCATCACCTCCACCAGCTTTGTTCCTAGTGAGGCTTCCTAAGGCCCACTGACTTCACATTCCAGGATGTCTGGCTCTAGGTGAGTGATCACACCATCGTGATTATCCAGGTCATGAAGATCTTTTTTGTACAGTTCCTCTGTGTATTCTTGCTACCTCTTCTTAATATCTTCTGCTTCTGTTAGATCCATACCATTTCTTTCCTTTATCAAGCCCATCTTTGTATGAAATGTTCCCTTGGTATCTCTAATTTTCTTACAGGGAAAGTGGAAGTATATTTTGATTCAGTGTGTAATCTTTGATGGCTCAGTCGTAAAGACTCCACTTGCCAATGTAGGAGATATGGGTTCGATTCCTACGTCGAGAAGATTCCCTGGAGAAGCAAATGGCAACTAAACTCCAGTATTCTTGCCTAGGAAATCCTGTGGACAGAGGAACTTGGCGGGCTACAGTCCATGGGGTTTCAAAAGAGTCAGACGCACTTAATGACTATACCACTATCACCACTCCTTTGCTCCTTGAAGTGTGGTCCTCTGATCAGTGGCCCTGGCATCACCTGGGAGCTGGTTAGGAATGCAGAATCCGGGGCCTGCCCGACTCCAAACCTAGAGATTCAGAATCTGCATTGTTAACCAGATCATCAGAAGACCCTAAGCACATTAAAATGAGACAAGCACTGCTTTATTTTCTCTCTTTGTGATTTATTTTTTCTGTACTTTTCTCTAGTATGCCTTAATAGTGGAGGCCAAAGTCAGGCTGGTACTGCAAAAGCAGAAATATTTTTAACAAGTATTCTTCTTTCTCAGTTCCTATTCATACCCATGATATTAAAAGATTTCAAACTAAATTGCTGTGTAATCTTCAGTTACAACAAATGTATAGTCTTCAGAGGCTTTAGAGGTCTTTTTCTGCTCCGTATTAGCATCCATCACCTAAAGAAACCTCCTGCTTGTAGCTAAGTGACTGGACTGCCACAGAGTTTGTTTTGCACATATATATATATGGAATACTATCCTATCCTCTTTTTCTATTTTGCTTTTCTAAAGAGTTGGGCTATTGAGAGTTCAGTGACTCATGGTTAGAAAGAATGTGGGTGGAGAGACTCCATCTTACCTCCATGCTACTACTAACCAGTTTTGTGAGCTCGGGCAACTCATTTAGTGATCATTTTAACTCTTAACTAACCACATGGTCAAGGTACCACTGTGCTCAATTGTTCAGTTGTGTCTGACTCTTTGCAGTCCTTTGGACTCTAGCGTGCCAGGCTCCTCTATCCATGGAATTTTCCAGGCAAGAATACTGGAGTGGGTTGCCATTTCCTCCTCCAAGGGATCTTCCCCATCCAGGGATTGAACTCATGTCCCTTGCATCTCCTACATGGGCAGGTGGATTCTTTATCTGCTGAGCCATTGGAGAAGTCCCCATAATATCAGGCCTGGGACTGCTTTGACTGTTCTGTTCCTATTAATCCAAGAGACCTTTATACAGTGACTTGATCATGCAGTGGAAGTTGCCTATAGGAATGGAGTGTCTAAAACAAAAAAATTGGGATAATTGTCATCCATATGTGTATTTTGCTTAGTCATTGTAACATCCTCCTTACCACTTTGATAGAACTCTCAGGTGGGAAAAACTTGCTAAGTGGGCTTTTTAAAAAATTGAGGTATAGTTGATAATATTGTGTTATTTTCTGGTGTACCACAAAGTGATTCATAGATACATTCTTTTTCATATTTTTTCCATTATGGTTTATTACAGGATATTGAATATAGTTCTCTGTGCTATACAGTGGGACCTTGCTGTTGATCTGTTTTACATATAGTAGTATGTATCTGCAAATCCCAAACTCCTAATTTGTTTCTCCCCTGCTTTCTCCTTTGGTAACCATGAGTTGGTTTTCTAAGTCTATGAACCTGTTTCTCTTATGTAAGTAAGTTCATTTGTATCATATTTTAGATTCCACATATAAGTGATATTGTTTGAGTTCACTACATATAAGTGATATTGTATGAGTTTACTTTTTGTTGAGTTTTTCTTATATTTCTTGGCTCTGTCTTTGGAACAAGTGCTAATAAACCACTGAATGAATGGCCAAAGGCAGGGGCAGAAGGCCACCGTGGAGAAGGGTCCCAGCTTATTTATGTGCAGTGGTTCTCAAGTCACTTTCTTATTGACTTTCTCCAGCTAATTCCTGTAGAACGGGACTTAGCAAGGATCTGGGCGTTCCCAGTGCTTGCACCTCTGTTGAAAGACTCTTCAAGGGCTTTTATTTCTGCTGGAAGTTCGCTAGGGAGGTTCCAGGAAGACATGATGTGTGTTAACACAGTCAGGGGCTGTGTTAGGGTCTCTGTTAAGAACTGCTGATGGTTGGGAGCGAGGAGAGCTAAAAGTCGGAAGACGAGCATCTCTGAAGAGTCCGTCTTGGTCTGGACCTCAACCTACTCCCGTTCTTCTTTAACTGATTCTTGAGGAAGGAAAGCGTGGAGAAGCCAAGTAAACAGGTAGGCCATTGTCCACTGGTGACTTGGTTTTATGGAAAAAATGTAAGGCAATTTTTGAGCAGAATTCAGCAGAGCTCATCATAGAGCTGTTAATTAAGTGTTAATTATAGCCTGTCGCTGGTGGATAGTAATGGTGAAATTGTGTGGTTCAGTTTTATTTTGAAGGCATTTTGTCAGCAGCTCAGACTACGGTCAAGAAAGAATAGAAGCTATTGTTTTCTTTCTGTATCTTAGGACCTTAGCAGCTTCTGGGGCCAGTATTGAAAAGAGGATCTGTTCTTATTACCATCACGAAGTTTCATCAGAAAAAAAATCTGTATTTAACTACCTGGAAATCAATTTGTTCTTTCTGCTCATGGTCTAGATTTTAGAATTTTGAACCCTGAGTTCTCTTAGGGATGACGGTACATGCGCCGTTCCTGCCCCCTTCCTCCGCCTCCTCTGTTATTTTTCTTCAAGTTGAGGGAAAACAGACCTAAAAGTGTCTTCCTGGGAACACATCTTATATTTAGAAATTCCAGTTGCTGTTTCTATCTCAGTCTTGTACTTTGACTATTTTTTTATTTTGGTAATAAATCATCTTCCAAGGTGGATATTTATTTCATAAAGTGAGAACAACATGTGGGAAACAGTTTTGTGACTTAGGAGTCGCCCCTGAGAGAGCAAAGTTAGTGGATTTAATTTAAAAGTTGACTAACTCTGGAATAGAGGGGACCTGATCCTTAATTTTTTTTTCCCCTCCCAGATATTTGAAGAGCAATGAGCAGGACTAATAGTCACAAGCTACATAAGGAGACTGTCTTCTGCTTCACAATGTCCTTCTCTTGTTATCTAGTGGAGCTTTGCAAGTGATTGTGAAAACGAGGTGTTTTCTCCACTTCATTGTACTATGGAGGCAAAATGAGATCAAATGACTGCTCCAAGACCAGACAGAAGGTCCTGGCTCAGCTGAGCAGAGATACAGACCTGAGTGTTCAGATGCATTTCCTTGTGGGGCTGATCTCTCTCCTGTGGGTCAGAATAAGAGGAGCATCATCACACCGTGATAGTCTTCCCCTAGATCTGTTGCTTTGGCCCCAGCAATCCTGCTAATCTCCCCTCTTCAGTCAGCTTTGTTCGTTGCATCCAGAAGATTCCTGTTTTCCTTTGGAGCAGGGTCAGAGGCAAACACGGGACAGGGCTGGTTAATCAGATTAACTAGATGTCTTCTAGGTCATGAGGCTGCAGGACACAGTAGAGGGAACTTCCCATCAGTGATAAATTGGGAGGCACCCTTGGGACTCAGGTTTTGATGTGACAGTCAGAAATAAAGCCTCAGAACCAAGAACACGTCTTCACTCCGTTTCTTCCCTAAAACTGGTGGGAGTTCCAAAAACAGCTGATAAGCATGTGTGTGTCTTTCTCCATTTCCTCAGCTATAGCAATAACTTCAGAACAGGTTTCCTCAGACTCAGCTCAACTGACATTTGGGGCTAGGTGATTCTTTGCCGTGGGCTTCCCAGGTGACTCAGTGGTAAAGAGCCAGCCTGCCAATGGCAAGAGATGCAGGTTTGATCCCTGGGTTGGGAGGATCTCCTGGAGAAGGAAATGGCAACTCACTCCAGCGTTCTTGCCTGGAGAATCCCATGGACAGAGGAGCGTGGTGGACTACAGTTGCAAAGAGTCAGACGCGACTGAGTGATTCAACAACAATAACAACAATTCTTTGTCGCAGGTGGCCTGTGCACTGTAGGACACTTGGTATATTCCTGGTCTCCATTTGGGCTTCCCTGGTGGCTGAGATGGTAAAGAATCTGCCCACAGTGTGGGAGACAGGGGTTTGATCCCAGGAGAAGGGAGTGGGTAACCCCTCCAGTATTCTTGTCTGGAAAATTCCATGGACAGAGGAGCCTGGCAGGCTACAGTCCATAGGATTGCAAAGACTCGGACACAACTAAGCGACTAACACTTTTCACTTCTGGTCTCTACTTACTAAATATCAACAGCTTCTCTCTTACTTGAACTCCACCTGTGACAACCAAAAGTGTTTCCAGGCATTATTAAGTATCCCTTGAGGGGGGAATTATCCCTACCCATTCAAATTGAGAATTATTGCTCTAGAGACTTCATGGAATNTTTTCACTTCTGGTCTCTACTTACTAAATATCAACAGCTTCTCTCTTACTTGAACTCCACCTGTGACAACCAAAAGTGTTTCCAGGCATTATTAAGTATCCCTTGAGGGGGGAATTATCCCTACCCATTCAAATTGAGAATTATTGCTCTAGAGACTTCATGGAATACATGGAGGCTAGAAGGTCTCAGGCGTGAGAAGTGGGCTTAGCCCCACAAGTACCTTTTAGCTAAAGTCCAGGTGACTTTTGCCTGGTACTCCAGTGGGTCTGGGGATCACCTTCACAGACCCCATTTATCCCCTTTGGGACTGTGATTACCTCAGAGCCCCCAATAAATATTCTTCATAAGGATTCCTTAAGAGTTGTCATTACATTAAGAACTTGGCCCAGCTGTCTTCAGAATGCTTCTAGTTCAGCCCTGAACTGGCATGAATCACTTAGTTCAACATGCTGGTAGGGAATTTTCAGCAAATATCATTTTCCAAGTCAAAAATGACAATACTGAGATGTCCGATAATGAAAGAAAGAGAGAAGAATGGGCACAGTGGCGGTGAGACTTGAAAGATGAAAGTGGAGGACCAGGAGCTGGGGACAGTGCATGAAAGGTCAGCCCCTCTTTTCCACTAGAAGAGTTTTGCCCCCTTATCCAAGACAATAAAGAAGTGTTTGCAGTTGGTTAGAAACCTGCATCACTGCTTCAAAGACCTTAGAGATGCGGCTGATGTGTCCATTATCAGTTATTCCAGATCATCTTTTGATGTCTCCCCTTCCTTTTCCAGCTGCCAGCAATTAGCCATGTGCATCTGGCAGCAGTTTGCTTTTCGTCAAGTTCCTGAAGCAGCATTGGCCTCACTCTCCTGTTCCGTTGAGAGACTGGGGAAAATAATTCGGAAACAACAGCCACTCAGCCCCTCCCCAACCATTAGAAACGTGCTTTAGTACCTGGAGAGAGTGCCCAAGAGTCCCAGTGAACATCCATTTAAGCCTCTTCATGAGAACTCGTTGTAAATTCTTTCATGCATAAATCTTTGTTAGCTGACTTAGGGTAGAGATCTTCAAGCTTCTAATTTCTTCCTGGCGAGCAGCAGAAGTGGCCTTTCTGTGACATTTCTGTAGATGGCTTCCATTGAAGAGCTGCTCAAAGACCTGTTGATGCTGTTTATCCCAGTGTTCAGCTGGAGATGTTCCCTTTGTATTCAATAGGTGAGCAGGTCTTTGTCTTGTCTGAAGACAAGACTTTTTGTCTAAAGATCAAGGACTTCATCTCACAAGGTCCTATTTTTGCGTTTTACTGCTTTTGTGTTTTGTTCTGGCCTTTCCCCCATACCCACCTTCTCTCTGAAGTGATTTTTCTCTCTTCCCAAGACACCTCCTAATCTTGACTTCAGTTTGGTTCTTGGCCTCCAGCTGGTCTGTGGCTTCCCGATTGCTTCCTTCTCCCACCAGGACATTTTTGGCTGCTGTGTATTCACGTTATCAGGAGGTGATGTGAGATCCAAGGATTTCTAGTTCTTCATGAGAATAGCACCAGTAAGAGTTAATGTCTGAGGGCTTATTATGTGTGAGGCACAATGATGAGAACTTTTCATGTATTATCTCGTTGAACCTCAAGAGATGACCCTATAAAATGGGCACTGTTAGCCTATGTTATGGGTGACAACACAGAGGTTTACAAGAGTTCGTAACTGCCCAAAATTACGGAGGGAAGAGAAGCAGGAGAAGAGAGAATGTACATTCTTAGGTTTTTTTTTTTTTTTTTCTTTTTAAGTTTAACTTGGAAATAAGTCCTGAGTTAAAATTGATCAGTCTATAAAAAAATGCAACAACTGTGTAGTGGCTCTATCTTCATTCTCAAAATAACCTTTCTGGATGGAGTGTCCTAAACTACATTTTAGAACTCAAGATTGCTTACAGGGTATTCGCATATCACTCAGGTAGCGGCAATTCAAGGGAAACAGTTGGTTTCAGAGAGTGTTTTTTCATTATTTAGGCTGCTTAAGGAAAAAAAGAAAAATAGCTCACTTAACTACATGGTGCAGTAGTAAAGAATCTGCCTGCCAATGTAGGAGATGCAGGAGAGGCGAGTTCCGTCCCTATGTTGGAAAGATCCCCAGGAGAAGGAAATGCAACCCACTCCAGTATTCTTGCCTGGGAAATCCTGGGCAGAGGGATCTGGGGGGCTCCAGTCCCTGGGGTCACAGAGAGTCAGACATGACTGAGTAACTGAGCATGCTCACGCATCCTTAACTGCCAAAAATCCCAGATGAATTCTCCCCAACACTTTCCCTTGATATACTCAAAGCAAAAAGAAGGAAGACACAGGCTAAATCCTTTTTATTTGTGAATTACAATGATGTGTTTCAGGAGATGTTAATCAGATGCATGTAGTAGGGAAAGTCCTCTGCTGAGTTTGACCTTCCTAGGACCAGCTGGCAATGGCCCTGTTCTCTGTTAGGCTAGTGTCATGACCAAAACACCTACAGGAGGGAGATCAGGGCCACATGGCTGCGGTACCTCGTGGTTCCTTTGAAAGATGCTTGTTCAATTCAGTACATTTTTCTTGCATTACCAAGTTCTTCCATAAAGTCAACCGCAACCCATATTATCGGGACTCCGACTAAAACTTGTGGTGAGTAGGAAATAGATNGGAGATCAGGGCCACATGGCTGCGGTACCTCGTGGTTCCTTTGAAAGATGCTTGTTCAATTCAGTACATTTTTCTTGCATTACCAAGTTCTTCCATAAAGTCAACCGCAACCCATATTATCGGGACTCCGACTAAAACTTGTGGTGAGTAGGAAATAGATTAAACACAGGGTTTCCCTTTTCTCTGGCTGCCAAAAGTGATGTCAGTGGCGTTAATGATCCTTGCCTCAGCCCTCTGCGGACCTAGGGCCGTCTGTGAGAATGCTTCTTCTATACTCTTGTTCCTGGGCTGTTACAGAAAAGCTGATGATGGCTGATGAGGAACAATGAGCAGCCGGACAATTACTCGAAGGTGCACTCAGGCGCTTACTTTCTTTCAGTTTATGAGAAGACTCTAAGGAATGGGCAAAGACTCTGACATCTATTTAGTGTTTAACAGAAAAAAATAAAGGCAAGGGGGTGAGGTTCACCTGCTTTCCTTTTGCCTAATTAATAGAAACGGTCTTGCAAACACTTTTTTACTCTCTCTACACCACATTGTAAACGAAGTGATTGTCATTTAAGTCTACAGATTTGTATCAGACCCCAAAAAAATCTATGTCCCGTATTTCTGAACATGACACAAACAAACAAAACTGGTATGAAATTACAATATAAACCTCAGAGGTGCAGTTGTAATTCCTGTTGGGGAGAAGATACTGCAGAAAGAGCTCCCATGAAAGTGGAAGAAAGCAACTTTTGTGACCTTCTTCCTCAGGTAGGGAAGATGAGATCATATTATTTTCATGTCTTCAAGTAACAGATTTATTTTAGTTAAGCTCTGTGAAAATGAAAACTTCCTGTCCCCCAGCACAGGTGATCTGACTTGCAATGTTAGAGGGATTGTTTCTCTGACTTCCTCTACTTTGATTTCCATGTATTACTACATGGGGATAGATTCGAATTTTGGCAGAAGAGAGATTTGAGGCATTTGGGTTCACGTTTAGTGGGGGAGACTATTAGGCTGTTGACACCCCCTTTGCTTTTTGTTTTAATTACCTTTGGCTTTATCAGCTACGTCTTTAAGAAAATATGGGTAGTAACTGAAGTGATTAGTCTATGGCTTCAAAGATTTCTGAATATTTATTCAGATTTCCTTAGTAGATCATTGATGGAGTCCTTTTCATGGTTGAAGACCATATGTAGTCATTGTTTAAACTGTCTTCTCCATAACTCCCTAGCCTTCTTGAAAAGTTTTCAGCCCCTTCTGCCTTCTGCCTCTGTTGCTGGGGAAGGAGAAATCCCCGCTACTGATAGCATCGGCTGGCTGGACCACAGCGGGAGCCCATGGGCATGAGGGGCAGTGTCCTGGTCCCTCCCTCTCTTCTTGCCTGTGCATAACACGTGTGTCTGTCTTCATTGGTGGTCTCCTGAAGTCACCAGCCCTGCCAGAAGGTCTTTCCCTGGGACAAAAGGGAAGCTGGAGCGAGATGGCCTCTCACATGTTGGCAGCTCTCCCTGAATTTCTTTCCTTGGCAACTCTGCGCCATGGAAGGGCTGGCCAGCAACCGTGTTATTTTCACCAGCCCTCCCCCATGTGACTCGCACTGGGCAAAACTGCTATTTAAGCAGCTCCATTAAAGCACTGGCTTGGCCGGTCAGTTACCCTTTGCCATTTAAGACCATGAAACCAAGTCTTTCCAGCTCACTTCTGGCCTATTTTGAAAGATGTTGGTTGCCTTTCTTTAGCTAAAATGGCTGTCTTCTTTCAACATAAAGTAGCAAATACCGTGGGTCTTACTTCCGACTTGACTTCTTGAGTTCAATCCTCACTTGATTTTTTTTTCTTCTTCTTCTTTTTGGTGATTATGATCTGAAGGCTTTAAAAGAGAATGTTTTTTCACTACTTAGATCTGTCTTTTCCCAAAGTCTCAGGTTGCCCGCACACTTCTAGTAGTACCTTATGAAAAGCAGAGAGACAGTCCCCCTGACTGAAACTTGAAGCTGTCTGGATTTAAATCTCTGTTCCTTGAGTAGCTGGGCTGGTAACTCTGCTTCCACCTTAGATGCTACCATCAAGTGTACATGGTACAAGCCAAACTCTGAGCCAGGAAATTCCTTGCATAAGGGCTTTCACACGGTCCATCAGACAGATCCCTGCTTTTTCTTATCCATCTGAGACTACATGGTACATTACCAGGACCATAAATGTACTTGATGCTGATGATTTGAAAAAGAACTACTGGGCCTGTTTTTCAGGTTTCAGGTACATTTAAAAACAGTAATTTTGCAGTGTTTTCTAAGGTGTTTTATTATATGGAAGCATTCTAGAAGGCTTGGTCAGCTTTAAATTGGCCACATGTTGTTCAGTTGTGTCCCACTCTTTGTGACCCCATGGAAGCACGCCAGGATTCCCTGCCCTTTACCATCTCCTGGAGTTTTCTCTAACTCATGTCCATTAAGTCAGTGATGGCATTAAACCATCTCATCCTCTGTCGCCCCCTTGTCCTTCTGGCCTCAATCTTTCCCAGCATCAGAGTCTTTTCCAATGAGTCTTTTGCNCCCATGGAAGCACGCCAGGATTCCCTGCCCTTTACCATCTCCTGGAGTTTTCTCTAACTCATGTCCATTAAGTCAGTGATGGCATTAAACCATCTCATCCTCTGTCGCCCCCTTGTCCTTCTGGCCTCAATCTTTCCCAGCATCAGAGTCTTTTCCAATGAGTCTTTTGCATCAGGTGGCCAAAGTATTGGAGCTTCAGCTTCAGTCCGTCCAATGAATATTCAGGGTTGGTTTCCTTTAGAGTTGACTGGTTTGATCTGTTTGTTGTCCACGGGACTCTCGAGAGTCTTCTCCAGCACCACACTTCAGAAGCATCAGTTCTTCGGTGCTCAGCCTTCTTTATGGTCCAACTCTCATTTCTGTACATGACTGTGAATTAATTGCATTAGCATCAGTGTAGTAGCCGAAGAAATGAACTGTGATCATGGTTAAGAATACACAGTTGAATATAACTGTGTGGAAAAGAAATTAACAAGCCTGGGAAGATAGGATATAAAGAGAGATCACCGGTGCCATGTTCAGCATCCTGCAAGGTACAGAGCTCCCCACCAACCTCTCTGCTCTCACATCCCTCCCACCTTCTTTCTTTTTCTAATCTCAATCAAAGCAAATCTTTTCCTCTGAACGGAGTTCTCCTATGCCCCCACCAATTTTTCTAAATACTTTACATGTGCCATTTCCCTAAGGAGTTAGGCATTTGGAAAACAAACCAAGAAGCCAGAGGTTTTTTTTTTTTTTCTGCTTTTAAATTATCATACTTCTCCCCATACACAGTGAATTGGGAGGATGGGAAAAGGGTTAAAATACTAAGAAGGTTTAAAAAGTTGGTTAACATTTTNATAACACGTGTGTCTGTCTTCATTGGTGGTCTCCTGAAGTCACCAGCCCTGCCAGAAGGTCTTTCCCTGGGACAAAAGGGAAGCTGGAGCGAGATGGCCTCTCACATGTTGGCAGCTCTCCCTGAATTTCTTTCCTTGGCAACTCTGCGCCATGGAAGGGCTGGCCAGCAACCGTGTTATTTTCACCAGCCCTCCCCCATGTGACTCGCACTGGGCAAAACTGCTATTTAAGCAGCTCCATTAAAGCACTGGCTTGGCCGGTCAGTTACCCTTTGCCATTTAAGACCATGAAACCAAGTCTTTCCAGCTCACTTCTGGCCTATTTTGAAAGATGTTGGTTGCCTTTCTTTAGCTAAAATGGCTGTCTTCTTTCAACATAAAGTAGCAAATACCGTGGGTCTTACTTCCGACTTGACTTCTTGAGTTCAATCCTCACTTGATTTTTTTTTCTTCTTCTTCTTTTTGGTGATTATGATCTGAAGGCTTTAAAAGAGAATGTTTTTTCACTACTTAGATCTGTCTTTTCCCAAAGTCTCAGGTTGCCCGCACACTTCTAGTAGTACCTTATGAAAAGCAGAGAGACAGTCCCCCTGACTGAAACTTGAAGCTGTCTGGATTTAAATCTCTGTTCCTTGAGTAGCTGGGCTGGTAACTCTGCTTCCACCTTAGATGCTACCATCAAGTGTACATGGTACAAGCCAAACTCTGAGCCAGGAAATTCCTTGCATAAGGGCTTTCACACGGTCCATCAGACAGATCCCTGCTTTTTCTTATCCATCTGAGACTACATGGTACATTACCAGGACCATAAATGTACTTGATGCTGATGATTTGAAAAAGAACTACTGGGCCTGTTTTTCAGGTTTCAGGTACATTTAAAAACAGTAATTTTGCAGTGTTTTCTAAGGTGTTTTATTATATGGAAGCATTCTAGAAGGCTTGGTCAGCTTTAAATTGGCCACATGTTGTTCAGTTGTGTCCCACTCTTTGTGACCCCATGGAAGCACGCCAGGATTCCCTGCCCTTTACCATCTCCTGGAGTTTTCTCTAACTCATGTCCATTAAGTCAGTGATGGCATTAAACCATCTCATCCTCTGTCGCCCCCTTGTCCTTCTGGCCTCAATCTTTCCCAGCATCAGAGTCTTTTCCAATGAGTCTTTTGCATCAGGTGGCCAAAGTATTGGAGCTTCAGCTTCAGTCCGTCCAATGAATATTCAGGGTTGGTTTCCTTTAGAGTTGACTGGTTTGATCTGTTTGTTGTCCACGGGACTCTCGAGAGTCTTCTCCAGCACCACACTTCAGAAGCATCAGTTCTTCGGTGCTCAGCCTTCTTTATGGTCCAACTCTCATTTCTGTACATGACTGTGAATTAATTGCATTAGCATCAGTGTAGTAGCCGAAGAAATGAACTGTGATCATGGTTAAGAATACACAGTTGAATATAACTGTGTGGAAAAGAAATTAACAAGCCTGGGAAGATAGGATATAAAGAGAGATCACCGGTGCCATGTTCAGCATCCTGCAAGGTACAGAGCTCCCCACCAACCTCTCTGCTCTCACATCCCTCCCACCTTCTTTCTTTTTCTAATCTCAATCAAAGCAAATCTTTTCCTCTGAACGGAGTTCTCCTATGCCCCCACCAATTTTTCTAAATACTTTACATGTGCCATTTCCCTAAGGAGTTAGGCATTTGGAAAACAAACCAAGAAGCCAGAGGTTTTTTTTTTTTTTCTGCTTTTAAATTATCATACTTCTCCCCATACACAGTGAATTGGGAGGATGGGAAAAGGGTTAAAATACTAAGAAGGTTTAAAAAGTTGGTTAACATTTTATCTTATCACAGATTTTTCAGAATGGGAAAGATCTAAAATATTAAATCTATTAAAGCATTATCTTCCTCACTACTTAAACATCTTTGACATTAGATATAGAATATTAAAAGTTCAAAATTTTTAAGTAAATAGTAAAATCAGAACCATAGCTAAATAGTAGTTTTCCTTAGGTGACAGGAATTATAATGATTATAATGAATTATGTTTATACCTTCCTTACATTTACTGTCTCTTATAAATTTTCTTTATTATGCTGAAGGTTTTTTGTTTTCAGTCACAGCTGTTTATGTTAAGCAAAAGAGAAATATGCTGTTTGACACATTTCTTCAAGTGGAGGAATTTATTTATATGAATTTTTCTAGTTGAATCTACAGTGTAAGATCTCAAACAATGATCTCCATTGAAGAAAAGTCATTACTATAGTTTTTTTTTTTTTTTTTTTCCCCCAGCCATAGTTGGATGAGAAAGAGTTTCTTTCTGGCTACATTTTAGTGCATGACAACAGCCAAGCAACTTACAATATTTTTACTTCTGTTTTCTTAGTAAAGTAGAAAGTGATGTTCTAACCAGGTATTTCAACTATGTTGCACTTAACAAGTTGGCAGGAAGTTTCAAGGTGTTTAAATACAAGATAAAAACTTTTAGACAGTGGGTTTGACTAAAAATGCATTGTTGAAAAGGAGCAGATCCTTCTTTTGTGCTTATATCATAACTGTATGCTGGTTCAGCTGCTCACCCAGTGGAGACTAATCAGTAGGCTGAGACAGTGTGAAAGGAAGCAGAAGCTTTATTTGTTTTTCAGCTCTAGCCAGCAGAGTTTAAGTGGGTCGAGTCCAGGAGATGTAAATTCCTACTGGATACAATAATGCAATAATCCATAGGTCTCAAGTAGCATAGTCAAGTGTTGACTTATTTGATAATGCTTTAAAAATTACATTTTTCATTACTGCCAACAGGATTAGGCGTATTTTATCCTGTGAGAAGACACATGTGGACCATAGATGCTGATGTGGTGATGAAATTTCTGTCAAAATGTAATTTCCTGCTACTAAATCTTGTGACAGGTGCATCGTATTTCTGGGTTCAAAAGTTATTCCCCAGTGATGTAACTCGAGAGAATATATCACAGGAACATCACCATTTGATATTTGCACAGTTCTTCTCCGAGGATTTGTTTTGCTTTTTCTTTTTTCCAGTTTATGAGTGCTACAAATGAGTTTTTGTAAAACGTCCTAGCAATGTTTGCCTTGTGTGGTTGATTGGGAGCCTTGAAATTGTATATATAAAGTGCACTAAACACACATTACCCATGTCATCTTTTTCAGTATGTATTACAGTCTTTACCATTGTATTTGTGTCACTCAACAGATGTTTATTGCATTTAATGACTGTGGGAGCTTAGAATGGATGGGTATATTTCCAAGTTGCAAAAATGTATGAATATACATTCATAGATGTCTGTTTTGGTCGTTTAGTCACTATATCATGCCATGCATGCAAATAAATTTGCATGGTTGCCCTTCTTCAAGTGGGTTGCTTTATTTAAGCTCAGCCCTTATGGATTGCAAGTGTGTAGTGGTAGGCATATAGACAGATAAACTGAAGTCCCATGAGGCATCTGCTAAGGTCTGTCTGTAAAGTTAGGACAGTTCCTTTCCAACAAAACTCTACAGTGATGTTTTTGGAACTTTAGTTTTGGAGTTCTTTGGCTTTAGATAATACCTCACCGGGAACCATTACCCAGCTTAATCAGCTCTTTTATTTGCCATATTTGGGTCTCAAAGCGTTTTGACTGTCTCCAAAGATCAGATGTGCCCTCCAAGGGCCAAACTGGCTGCTATAGAGACCATTCAAAAGGGTATGCCCAAAGCTGAGAAGGCAGTTGCAAGAAAGAAAGGGGACTTGAAGAAGGCATTCCAAAAATGCTTTGAACAATGCTGCATGCTTGGAATAAGTATGCAGATCCGAGGTGGCTGTGTGCAAGAATTCCTCACTGAGGATCTTTGTGAAAAATCTGTCTTGTTTACTCAGTAGCTAAACTTTATGTAAGGACACACACACACCCTTGCACAAAAATAAACAGTGAGCAAACTTCAGACTGTCCCTTTAAATTTTCCTCTCTTGCTTATTGACAGCTTCTGTTCCTATCCCCTCTGTGTCAGCTTTCCCTGCCACTTTCTTTCTTACCTTATTCCTAGACCAGTTAGCACTGGTAGATAGCATTAGTGACTGGGGCCTGTGTAGATCAGGATTTACGATAAAGGCTTTGAAAAGTAGTATGCCGAAATTTTTTGGAGGGGACAGTATATGATGGAATTGATATTTCCTTTGATTTCCTGCCCTTTGAACATACTACTTGTGGAAAATTAACTAGGATGGTTTCAAGGGTGTAAGGGTATGTGTGTGTGGTCCACAGCAATAGATGTCAGCCTCCAGGGACCATATATTTTTCTTTTCCTCTCCTCAGAGGGGCCCCAATTTCCACCCTTGTGCATCCATGCAGGTTGGCATGTGTGATGACCCAACTAGTTATAGTTTGCTCCTGTGCTAAGCTGTTCATTCAGCTCTTCTGGATAAGAGCCAGATGTAAAATCAAAAGCATACCCTTGACTTTTTAAATTGGCAGCATGTTTGTCTCAAGCCTTTTAATAAAACATGGCCTTCTTACATAATTTTAGGATGTATGAAACTGTGTTAAGCTGTGCATAGATATCCTGGTAGGAACATTTTGGTAGATTGCAATATAGGTTCAGAAGAAACTTGAAAGTAAGTAATATCTCTGGGGCTTTAGAAAGGCTAGGTTATTGTTTCACTTGAAGCAACTACATGAAGTAAATCCTGTCTCTTTGATAATAAAAGAGAAAAGCCTAGTGTGCTTTTTTGTTTGTTTGTTTTTACCTTGATGTCTCCATGTCAAGTCTTTATTTGTAAGTAGAAACGTAGACTTTATCTGTCATTTAGGGCTGAAGTTAATTCTGTGAAATGAACAGAAATCTCTAAGTAAAACTTGAATCCTCATCTGGTAAATTTCAGCTTACCTGGAAGCGGTTCTGTAGACAATCAGTGCTGCTGGGTCCCAGCCATACTCTCCTGCAAAGAGGAGAGCGAGAGGCAGAGGGGGAAAAAAGTTTGCATTGGTCAACATTTACCTTGTGTGGACTTTCAGGCCTGATGCTGTCCTTGTCATGGACATGGATCATTACTGACTGTGTGCTGATCATATCACAAAGCATGTCCTTGGGATCCCTTCACTTATTTAAAGACGTCTTGGTCTCTCGTTCACGGTGCCTCACCATCTACACAACCTACGTTTGTAGACGTCTCTCCTCTTTCCCCTTTGCAAATACCCTGTGTTCTGACAAAACTACCTTCCTCACTTGGCCTAACCAGGGCTGTGTACTCATCCCCCCTGGGGCTTATTGTGTCCTGTGCCCTCCGTGGGAAGTGTGCCTTGTCCCTTTCATTCCTTCCACTCCTATTTAGTGAGTTCCTGTTACGTGCCAGCACTGACACACCATTTCCACATCTCCAGACTCTTCTATGGCTTCCAAACCAAGCCAAGTGTGTCAGTGAGGTGCTTCCTTTACACTCCCAGCTAGAAACGCTCTTCCCTCCTCTGTACATCTAGGGCTGGAGTCCCTAACCCCTGGACCACGGACTGTTACTGGTCTGTAGACCATTAGGAACTGGAACACACATCAGGCGGTGACTGATGGATGAGCGAGACAGGCAAGCTTCATCTGTATGTACAGCTGCTCCCCATTGCTGGCATTACCGCCTGAGCTCTGCCTGCCATCAGATCAGTGGCAGCATCAGATCCTCATAGGAGTGTGAACTCTACTGTGAACTGTGCGTGCAAGGGATCTAGGTTGCATGCTCCTTATGAGAATCACTTCAAAACCATCCTTTCTCTGCAGCCCTGGAAAAAAATCGTTTTCCATGAAACTGGTCTCTGATGCCAAAAAGATATGGGACCACTGATAAAGAGCTTTTTGCCTTTTGTGGAATTCACCCTGTTTCAACTTTGCATTCTATTTATGAATGAAGCTTGCCTGCCTTGCTAGAATTTCTGGAAGGCAGAGCCTATAGCAGAATTCACTATTGTAGCCTCGATAGTACTTAATGCAACCATTTACTTATTTGACAGGTATTTATTGATTAGCTGTGCTGTGCCTCCTCCTGCTCAGGACATCCTATAAATATTGATGTTTCTATAGATACCTTTTGGATGCCCGAAAAATAAGGCCCTCAGAAGGACTATCTAATGTTGAGAGAGAACAAGACTTTTATAAGGTTGAGAAGGGGTCTCCTCCTGAGCGGAGTGGGTAACACTCATTGTGAGCTGACTTTTAAACTGTGTAGAAGAAATGTTGTGTTTCTGCCAGAATAACTTATCTCTGTTAGACGTAAATTAGAACCCCCCTTTTAAATTTAATGATTAACTAGGTCTCTTTTGCTTAGACATTCTTTTGCATCTAGAATTTTCCTATCAACCAATGTCAACTTAAAAACCAATTTCAGACTTTATAATGGGAAAACCCTGCAACTTCACATTCTAAAATCTGCATTTGACTTTTAATCAAAAGAAGACTAAGCATAGCCTGACGGTAACCTGCTTACCATATTTTGTAGTTGTTTTACACAAAAGCTGCAGTGGACGGTTTTATTTTGATCATAAAAACATCAAAGTGTTCTGTGTTTTTGTGTTGCTAAACCTCTGAAACCTCCAAACCACATCGATTGGTTTGCTGACTTAATATTGACTATTGTGACTTTGTGATTGCTTTAGACTCTTGCATTTTGAAAGAAAAAAAGAAGTTAAATACAGTTTGTTTATTTTTCTGAAGTACTCAGTACCGCTTGTGCTTCTAACCTCAGTTTATCCCACGCTTTCCCACTGTCCCTTTTTAAAGAAAAACCCTAAAGAAGTGATTGAACGTGTGTTTTGAGATGCTGATGATGACGGATCCTTTCATTTTTCTTTTCAGAATGAAGACCTAAATGACCTCAGCAAATCCTCCTTTAACTCATGGGTACCCAGACTCTAAATATTTCATGATTCACAACCAGGACCTCACATCTCCCTCCTCGGTAGATGGTACGATGCACCCATTTCGGTTTGTTTACTTTACACAATCCTCAGGAGTTTGTTGACTGAACTGCACGTTGCATATCGCGCCAAGAAAAAAGCACTGTGACACCAGAACAATGAGTCTGCATAAACTTCATCTTCAACCTTAAGGACTTAGCTGGCCACATGAGCTGATGGGCCACCGTGCCACGAGAGAATGAGTTTACGCTCATTGCATTTACAAGACACATTTCATCTGCTGCTGAAACCGTGTACGACAGAGCATCATTGTAAATTATTTCCTATGGAACTGTTGCGTTGGGTGGAGAGAGTATTAAATATTTAACATAGGTTTTTGATTTATATGTGTAATTTTTTTAATTAAAATGTAACTTTTCTTACAGCACATCTTTTTTGGGGGGGATGTGGAACTAAGGTATACAGTGTTCTATTGTAAAGAGTGGAGCAAATGCTTAAAACAAGGCTAACAAGAGTAGAATAGGATACGATCCTTGTTTTAAGATTGTAATTCAGAAAAGTAATATAATAAGAATCATAGTGCCATAGATTTTGGTTCTCAATTGTATAGTTCTATTTGCTGATACTATCTCTTGTAATATAGCCTTGATGTTGAGCTGAAATCCTTACGAGAATTGATCTTAATTTTGTATTTTTTTTTTTTTCTGTAAGGCAATAGGCCATGTTAATGAAACTGAAGAAGGATATATTCTGCTGGGTATTTTCACGTGTCAGCTTAAAATTGGCAATTGAATGGAAGCAAAATTACAAGAAAAAGCAATCAGTGTCTTCCTTTGTATATACTGTAAAGAGGAGGAGACATGGGTGATCCCTTTGAATCAAAAGCTCTCTTTGGAATGAATAATGTGGGTGTTTGTAAATTCTGGAAATTTCTTTCTATTCATAATAAACTAGAGACTGTTGATCTTTTCTTCTCCCCCTTCCCCCACTTCCTGTTCCACTGCCACCAAATTTTTTTTCCCTGTTGCACACGTTAGGATCTTTCATTTCCTGCATTGTCTCAAGAAAGATGTAAGACAAGTGAGTACTTGTCTTTCATTTCTAACCAGAAATTAAAATTCCAGAACATGTTTTTTTACAATGACCAGGGCTCTCACTTTCCTTAAGACTCTTATCTCATGTTTTCTGAGAACGTCCAGTGTAACATTATTTAACCGAATGTAATTTAGTCCATTCGCCCTGGTGGCTACTGGCCTGTGTGTGATTAGTTAATAAAACCCAGGGTGGGGAGAGCACATCAAAGCATAATGACCTGCTAGGGAAACATCTAGCCAGCAGTGAAAATGTTAATCCTTTTCTTGTTTGGAAAGTACACACATCTTGGAATTTTTCCTCGTGAAAGAGAAATGGCAATGAATGTACTAAAAGAAATTGCCAGCAAGTTTTGAATCTTTTGATCAGGAAACTTCCTAAAAGTTCAGTGAATTAAGTCTAGTGTCAGGGCCCCCTGGAGTCCGTGTGAACGCTCTATCAGGAATCCCTGGCCCTGCTGTTGAGAGGAGCAAGATTTTCTTTCACTGAAGGGTTGAGCTCCCTGGTTGGGGGAGGGGTTGCCAGGAAGGGGCCAGGGTTGGGGGCCGTCGCAGTGGCTGCGCATCAAGGGTCAGGGACATCCATCCCCACCCCCAACTCTACTCAAAAGGGAGTAGAGATCAGTGGACCCCTTCCCCTGCTGAGGCCCGTGTTACTGTTAATTCAGCCAGATGACATGTACCTCACCGACTCTTGTACAATGTTCACCATTGCAGATTCTAAGCATTTGCATGCTCATCAATTTCTAAGATAAATAGGTCTGTAGTCATAAGAACCCATTGTTTTCAAGGAACTTGCTGAATGACATCATTTCCTATTAGGAGAGAACACCACTGATTTTTAAAATCTGATATGAAACTGTAGACTTTCTTCGTCAAGCTCTTATTTTTCAAGTATTCTGACTCATACTCTCGCTTGTGTAGGAAGGAAGCAAGCTGTCCCGCTCTCTTCCCTTGAGGATGTAAGTAGTCAAGGAGAGATAATCAGTGAACAAAGTCAGCCCCACCCACTTTCCTATAAAGGTGGTTATTTCTCAGGGAACCTAAACTTTGAATATGTATTACCAAGGTACCTCTGCATGTGGGATTACTAACATATTTTGGGTGTGAACAAGGAATGAACCGGACGGGGAAGAAAAATCTCCTGGTTTCTGTTCCTCTCATCTGTTTTGTTGAGTCATGTAGTATAAAGGTAAGACACTCCTATTTAAGCTGTTTCTGATGGTCCCTGGGCTGGGTTTGCTGGTAGTGTCAAACTTCACCCATTTAAAACTGGAAGTTGTTGGTATTTAAGGGAAAAACTCATGCTCTGTCTCCGTGAGGGATTGACCTTCAGCTGCTAAGTGCTTGTGTTCAGTTCTTATTTGGGAGACTTGGCTTTTATCCGTTTCAAAGTATTTGTAGGCCAGCCAAGAGCTTACATTAATGAGACTTCTAGTGGCCTCTGGTTAACCTATAAGTTAGTGGCTTTTTCTTCACGAGACCAACCTTTCACAGTGTTCTCTCTTAGAGACTTTAGGCAGAGTTTTAAAATTCTCCTTTGTGGAAAGAACAAATATGTTCCATGACTTTGATGATATCTTTATCCTGGGGGGACAAAAAAGGTCCTAGAACCAGCTAAAAGTGAAGAGAATCCATTAATGATCAACCACCTGTGTCAATAATGACGATTCAGTACTGATGTTACATTTGTGGCTATTTCTTGCTAACTTTCAAAGGTCAGGGACTCTCTTGACGAACTGACGTTGACGGCAAAAACTGAATTTTCCTAAATTCATCTAGCCAAAAGTAGAGATTTTTAACTTTTCTTTCTCTGATGCTTGCCTCCTAGCTGTCTTTTAAATCTGAGATCCTTAGAGTGTTAAACAGTTTTACTAAACCGTAAGAAACCGTATTTGACAATGCCGAAGCCCTGTTTTGTTCCGTCCTGCATCTTGAATGCAATATGCCGAGTAGTTGAAAACGGATTTTTATTTACTACAGGTGGTTTCAAAATGGTGGCGGGTGGGGGTGGAAGGTCATCATCCACTGACGACAAAGCCACAAAAAATGAGATGAACGTTCAGTGTTCCAGCTGCTTTGGCAGAGCTCTATGGGTTGGTCTGTCACACGGGGAGGCACTGAAACTAGAAACACTGGGGAAAGATGAGCCCCTCTGGAAGGCATGGGAAGGAGAATGGATGGAGGCCAGATAGAAACTCGATCCTTTGCAATGACTTGACAGGAGAGTTACTGTTCCTAGGACCTTGTATGTGTTCATTGGAGGTAATGCTGCATTTATATAGGTTGCTGAGAAATTCGAAAGGAAGAACCATGTGCTTCTAGGGATATGAGGAAATAGGACCTTGCCAACAGGAAGAGAAAAGACTTTCTGTAAGCTTAGTCATGGAGGGCAAATAGAGCCTTGTAATCAGTAGACCATCAGCAGGCTAAGCACTTGGTGCCACTGGTCGTTTCTAAAGCCAAGCCAGAGAGAATCATGAGGGTCCCTCCACACCTCTATAAATCAGTCTCCTAAAGGTGGACAGACAAGGTATAGGTCAGATGGCATATTGGATTTCTTCCCTCCTTGTAACCAAAGCGTCAAATTAGATGCTGAGAGGAAGTGGAATGATATTGGAGGTGTTTGGCCCTACTTTTAATGAATTTATCAGTAATCCAGAGCTTAGAATAGCTAATATGATTAGAAAAACGTAAGGCATGGCTGGAGGGGTGTCTTCCTAGTTTGCTGAGGGCATCTGTGATGTCTACACCAAGAGATCTTGGTATTACAGACTTTGGCTCTTCACCTCTCTCTCTCTTTGTTTTGTTGTTAATTTCCTCAGTGTGAATCAAGATACCACGTGCTAGGACAAATTCAGTAAACAGAGAAATTTGTATGGACATCTTTAGTGCTTTTTTTTTCTTCTTGTGAGAATTTTGCTATTGACTTCAGAATATAGTTCCCGGAACCATTTTTCATACAAAGCTCTGTTATGCCCAAGTCGTGAAATCTCCCAGTGACCACCAGGGAGCCGATATCTGATGCAAAGGCAAAAGAGTTTTTATTACCAAGCTCGAGCCAGGGCTCCCACTGATACCAACACAGTGGCTATAGGGAGGAGCCCCGGGTTTTGGATTACATTGCTTATTTAGGGAGTATACATGGAAAAAAAGGATTGCTAGGTAGGGGAACGTCTGATTGGTCACTTTCTTTCGAAGAGTTGTGTGTTGGTTCCTGATTGGTCCCTATTGTCTAGGTAGACCACAAGTTCCGGAGTTAAGTCAGGAGATTTTGGTCTGGGGTCCGATTGGCTCGTGGGTGGTGGGGTGAGGTCAGGGGATTTCCAAAGGCTCTTGGATTTCCAAAGGCTCTTTTCCCAGAACCTTACAAAATGGAGTTTTTCTGTTAACAAAATGGAATAGCTTAGATTCTTCAGTTCTTTCCTTACACCTCTTGGCTACAGGGTGGGCCAAATTAAATACATCTATATTTTTTCATTGGATGTGTGTGCAGTTAGGTTTATCATCTTAAGATGGTGGCGCTTCTTCTGGTGCTACTTCATCTGTGTTCAAAAGGACCAACGCATGGTCTGTATTGCTACCAAAACATTTACTGTATATATGTGTATACCATATGTATGATGTATATATGTAATGGGTACCAGGCCAGGTCTATATTTTTATTTAGATTCACTTTTTCCAAGTTTTCTTTAGAGTGTTATGCTTATTTTTCAGTTTTTCCCCCCCCCCCCCCCCCCACGATTCTGTCTGGTACTTAGAACTGTAGTGTCTTCATCGTTAATTAAAGAAAACTGTCTAAATGAATTCACGGATGTGAATGCTAGTGATCCTTCATGTTTTCGATTATGGGACATGAAACAAACTGCCAGTTAAAGTTTTCCGGGCCACTTGATTGGGTAAGAGCAGCCTACACGTTTAAATGCTTTAATGAATGATTTTTGAATGGGTAGATTTGCCTCACCCTTTCCCTCTTCACCTGGTTTCCAATGGCCAAGAGGATAAAGAAAAAGACCTCTGAAACGACAGACTATGAGTTGTTTTTGGTGGTGGTGAAGTAATGTGAAGAGAGAGAGGGACAAAAATCCGTCCTTCCAGGGGTAGAAAGAGATGTGTTCTGTTGCTGTGCTGAGTTGCATCCAACTCTTTGAGACCCCATGGACTATAGCCCACCAGACTCCTCTGTCCAAGGGGATTCTCCAGGCCATGAGCACTGGAATGGGTTGCCATACCCTCCTCCAGGGGGGTCTTCCCAACCCAGGGATCAAACCCAGTCTCCTGAATTGCAGGCAGATTCTTTACTGTCTGAGCTACCAGGGAAGCCCAAGAATACTGGAGTGAGTTGCCTATCCCTTCTCCAGCAGATCTTCCCCACCCTGGAATTGAACTGGCGTCTCTTGCATTCTTTGTGGATCTTGAGCAAAGCTCTTTTTCTGATGCAGATCTGGGTAGCTTTTGAAAAACAAAAATGGCCAGGCCACCTCCAGTGAGGCTGATGCACTTTGTCTGGAGTGGGGCTGGGTATCTTTGCTTTCCTTTTTTAAAATTTATTTTGAATTGGAGGATAATTGCTTTTCAATGTTGTGCTATTGTCTGCCACCAACAACGTAAACCAGCCATAAGTCCCCTCCCTCTAAAACCTCCCTCCCACCCCCACCATCCCACCCCTCTTGGTTGAGCTCCCTGTGTTATACAGCAACTTCCCATTGGCTATCATGTTACATATGGTAATGTGTGTGTTTTGCTGCTACTCTCTCAGTTCCTTGCACCTTCAGTTGCCTTTGATATTCTCTAGGAGACTCCAGTACAGATCAGGGCTGAGAATGGTTATGGGAAGTATTGCTCAAGCTTATCTGATGACTGGAATCACTTATTCAAAATGCTGATCCCCTGGAGCTGCCTGGGAACATGTATTTAAATAGGTGACCCTTGTAGTTGGCACGTTTGGAAAATCCTGATTTCTGTACAAGTGGAGTCTTTGGATTGTTTCACTATAAGAAGGGATAGAACATCAATGATTTTTGAAAATAGTTAACTATGTGGCCAGTATATAAACAGCCAACTCCCCAGGTCCTCCCAAATTAAGCTTTCTTTCTTAAACAAACAGATGATGGATGTGTCTCATGTTGTTAGGGCAGACACAAATTATTGAACACTTTGGAAACAGATTTGAGATATAATTTTCTAAATTAATTTTTGTTTAATGAGCATGATGCTCCACTGAGAGTAAAAAGACTGATATTTCTGTCTTTCCTATCCTTACTTGGTACACCAGGTCAGAGACTCTTCCTTCTGCCTGGCGTGCAGTGTAAATGATATTTTTATTGTTCAGAAGTTGCGCACGTGACTGAATAAATGCTTGAAGTCATTATTTCCTCTTCACTTTATATTGGCTTCCTCCATTTATTCTTTTAAAAAACATAATTTGTTCCCCCTCCCAGTGGTATTGCAAAGCAAACATCACTCTAACTTCTACTGAAATTACAAGTAAACATCACTAATTAGTATTAATTTGAGGGACGTCTAGTTGGAGTGAATTAATGGTCCAATTTA
Source organism: Neotragus moschatus (assembly GCA_006410615.1). Classification (NCBI taxonomy): domain Eukaryota; kingdom Metazoa; phylum Chordata; class Mammalia; order Artiodactyla; family Bovidae; genus Neotragus; species Neotragus moschatus. The sequence continues at coordinate 851,964 of SJYA01000262.1, forward strand.
TAGCAAAAATTGTCTTATTACCTTTACACATATGCCGAAACAGACTATAGCCAGTAAGATGTTGTCAGTAAGATGCCTGTGAGAATGAAGAGGCAAGGAAAATCTGTAATTACCTCACTGATTCTATTATAAACAATAGCAGCATTTATTCTGTATTCATAGTTGCAAGGACGTGCAACAGTTATCTCACTTTATCCTTTTATCAACCAGAGGTAGATACTATCTTGATCCTTATTTCCTAGACAGGCAAGCAGAAAAGAGAAAGCATGTGATGTGGTCCAGGGATGTTATGGGATGGCCAGCCTCTCAACCATGGACCGAATGATGGCAAAGTTTGTATTCCCATCTTCACCACTGCAAGTTTCTGGTTTCCAAATACTTAAAAAAAAATGAATTCTGAACATTAAAAACACTGTCATTCCACCTGCTTTATATTACTAATGTACTGAGCAAATATGATGTCATAGAAGCCAGAAAGAAAAACTCTCTCCAACTTATAACTTTCACCCTACAAAGTAATAGACCCTTATTACATTTATTTCAATTCCTTATCTTTGTGTCTAGTGTGAAAAATCTTTTTCTGATTCCGTACTGGTTTGCTTAAGAAGTTCACCCTTGGGACTTTCCTGGGGGTCCAGTGGTTAAGACTCTACACTCCCACTGCAGGGAGCACAGGGTTTGATCCCTGGTGGGGAACTAAGATCCTGAAAGCTGTGTGGCATGGCCAAAGTAAGCAAACAAAAGTTTGCCCTTTTTCAGCAAGGACTGTTTGAGACCCCAGGGACTGTAACCCACCAGGCTCCTCTGTCCATGGGGTTTCCCAGGCAAGAGTGGGTTGCTATTTCCTTCTCCTGGGGATCTTCCCTACCCAGAGAATGAGCGCCCATCTCCTGCCTCTCCTGCATTGGAAGGTGGATTCTTTGCCACTTGACCCACCAACATAGTCCCCAGCAACAGAACAGAGATGATTTTACTTCAGGAACATACCACGAAAGTAGGTGAGATGTGAAAGCCACAAAAAAATCCAGATGCCTCTGTGTGTGTGTGTGTGTGTGTGTGTGTGGTGTGTTTTGGCATCAGGTTTTACATATTGCCTCCTTAAATCCTTTAAATCAGAGCTCCTTACATTCTCTGGTAGGGAGACTGATGACGAAGGTTGGCGATAGGAAAGAGTGGGGTCATCTGAGCTGGAGAGGGTCCTGACTTGAAGTGATAGAATCACCAGAGCTGCCTCAGTACAGGAATCCCCTCTCTCATATGCCCTGTAGGGCAGGAAAAGGTTTTCCTTGACTCTCTGGAGGTCCCTGGCTTGGAATGAAAATTAAAGACAAACTGACAAGAGAAAAACCTATAAATTGAGATGTACAAATTTTTACATGACCTGGGAGCCTTCCTAAGGACCTGAAGAAACAGCTGAGTGTTTTTGTGCTGCATTTGATGAGTGCAGACCCTCATGGAGGCTAGTGGACCAAACTGGGGGAAACTTAAGTCTGTTTGCATTCTTCTTGGTATCTCTTTGTCTTTGGGGATAAGGATGCTCCTCTGCTCTGAGTATAGGGAGGGCACCTCTCATATGAGGGTTTTATGACCTGTTTCAGGGAAGAAGGGCAGTAGAAGGTCAGAATGACCTTCCTGCTGCTGCTGCTTTCTCAGACTCATTTAGCTTAAAATATTCAGTAAAATATACAGCCAAAGGGCCTTATTTGTGGGTGGTGTGTCCTGAACCCCGTGAACCCATAGTGCTTCCCAAAACTTGAACTGTAAACTACCTACAGAATTTCCTGACAACATAAGGATTTTTAACAGGGGCCTCAGGAAGCTATATTAGTGACAAATTGTTTCCCCAACGTGCACACACACGCACGCACGCGCGCGCACACACACACACACACACTCCTCTCTGGGGCTGCTCTACACCCTGACCTTGGTGGAATGTGCTATTGGCAGTCACTAGGCAGTATCCTTTCTGTTCCCTTCTCTGTATAAGTTTCTCCAAATCTCAAGCCCCATAGCCTGTAACTGTAAATGTGAGAGAAATGATGACGTTGCTGGAGTTCCTTGTGACTCTTAAAAAGCACAATCTATAAAGTAGAAATGTAAAACTTAGCATAAAAATACAAGAACTAGGTAAATTTGTGATAAATACAGCATTACCCTGATTCTATAAAACAAAATCCCAAACAAAAATCTCAAAATATTACAAGTGGTGGCATGTTTAATGGCATTATGAATGAATTTTAAATTTTCTGAGGTTTTTGATCATGTCTGATTTTCATAATGAGAAAGAAAAAATATTCCATAAAACACAAAGGGAGTTGGGTGAGAATCTTAGTGAATTCCCATGTGCTGGTTTTACCATACATCACAACATTCCGTGGTCATTCAATCATCCGTTAGCCAGCTGTGGTCCAGGGGCCAAATACAGCCCAGGAGCCTGTTTCTGTAAATAAAGCTTTATTGAAATATAGGTCTGCACATTCATTTACATATTGCCTACGGCACCACAATGGCAGAGTTGAGTAACTGTGATAAAGACCAAACAGCCCCCCAGGCAGCACACTTACCATCTGGTCCTTTATGAAAAAAGGTTGTCTAGCCTTATCATCACTGCTTTTTAAGAGAAAGAATTGAGATGAAACAGCCCCTTTCTCTGAGCTTCTGAAATTCTCCTGGACCTGTTCAAGGAGCTTTTTGTATCTGCTGACACAATTACAGTGCTGTTGGCCAGACTGTAGCCCACCAAGCTCCTCTGTCCATGGAATTTTTCCACGTAAGAATACTGGAGTGGGTGGCCATTTCCTACTCCGATGGATCTTCTCAACCGAGAGATCAACCTGTGTGGTTGATTATATTGAAGTGCTAAACAGACTTCTTTAAGTTTTGCTTACAAATACTGAAATACTTTTACAATTAGGCACGTGGAGCTGAGTTAGAGTAAATTTAGAATGATACTTCATCTTTGGTGCCTCAGTTTTTCTAGATCAACAGCCAATAAAAAAAAAAGCACAAATCATCAATTAAAAGTTATCACTTTCAAATAGAGGGTTTCCTCAAGAGATTCTAAAGGAGGCTCAAAATAGACTATGGTCTCTAGAATGGCAGGATTTCAACCAATGGCAGAGACAGTAAACAGGCATCATTCCCAGTCTCTTTTCCCAACTTGTCATCAACTGCAGTGCTGAGATGAAAACAGTGCCAAGAGCACGGATTCTGGTCAGGAAGATAGACCTGATAACCTATGAGATGAAGATTATTGGATTAAAAAAAAAACATTGTTATAAGTTATTAGGCTGGAAAGCGATTCCTTGGTATTTTAAAATGATAAAATCCCACTGTTTATTCCTTCATCACATCCATGCTATTGTTGAGGAACTGTTTTGTGCTATGGAGAGGAAATAGCAGCCCATTCCAGTATTCTTACCTGGAAAAATTTCATGGACAGAGGAGCCTGGTGGGCTACAGTCCATGCATGGGGTCGCAAAGAGTCGTACATGACTGAGTGACTGAGCTTGTACGCATTATGTGCTGTGATGTGGCAGGGTAGAGAGTGTATGCTCAGCCTGACTCTTTGCAACTCCAGGAATGGACTGTAGCACATCAGGCTCCTCTGTCCAAGGAATTTTTCTAGGTAAGAATACTGGAGTGGGTTACCATTTCCTACTCCAGTGGATCTTCCGGACCCAGGGATCAACCCATGTCTCCTGCGTCCGCTGCCCCAGTTCTTGTTCCCGTGGTGCTCTCATATTTGTTCTGCAAGTGATCTATGTCTGGACCGCTTGTTTTGTGGGTAAGAAAATTGAATTTCTGTTCCATTGCTATTTAACATGACTTTATTTTAAAACTGTATCTGTACCAGATTGAGTAAAACAGATCCTAAAAGGGCTTTCATGCCTGTTTAGCACCTTGTGAGGTGCTCTCATGGCCCTGTCTGCAGGATACGAAGTGGGTGCACAGGCTGGGAAGCCCTGTCCTGGAGGGTGGCTGATGCCAAACCGGAGAGTCAGTGAGGTGGGGAGTTTGGGACAGCGACAGCGTTGAAATGGGATGGTTATAAGGACTAGAAAGCTGGTAGAAAGGCTTCTGTAGCCCGCTTTCAAAGAGACCAGAGGCATCAGAGAATCTGAAAGGGTTAAATCCTTTACACATCAATGGTACAACTCCTTGTTCTTAGGTAAAGTCAGAGATCTAATGGCCCCCATCCCCTGCCCATGAGTTAAGAACTCCTTCTGGATCAGATATAGTGAAAACCCGAGGGAACACCCACGGCTCACATTTTCCAGCGTTTTGCTACATGTCCGTCACTGTTCGTGGATCAGCTCCAATGCCCTCATCCCTAATGTTTGCAGGTATTGCATATGACCCCATTTTGAAGAGTAAAATAAGCTAAGATCTAGAAGGAAGCCTGTCTGAGGTCATTTGATGGTAAGTGTAGCGCTGCCCTTCCCACTCAGTCCCGTCTTAGCTCCAGAGTTTCAACAACTGAAAGACACGGAACCTGGAGAGAAGAAATGTTCACTGAAATCCTGATACACATGTCTGGCACAGGATTGTCAGAAAATGCCTTGTGGAAAATTCTCTCTCTCTCTTTTTTTTTGGTTTCTTCATTCTCTTTTAAACTTTGTTGCTGTTCAGTGGCTCAGTCCTGTCTGACTTTTTGTGACCCCAAGGACTACAGCACACCAGGTTTCCCCGTCCTCCACTATCTCCAAGAGTTTGCTCAAACTCATGTCCGTTGAGTCAAAGATGCCATCCAAACCATCTTATCCTCTGCTGCCCTCTTCTCGCCTTGCCCTCAGTCTTGCCCAACATCAGGGTCTTTTCCAGTGAGTCAGCTCTTTGCAGCAGGTGGCCAAAGTATTGGCGTTTCAGTTTCAGCATCAGTTCTTCCTATGAAAATTCAGGGTTGATTTCCTTTAGGATTGACTGGTTTGATCTGCTGACTTACTTTATTTGTTCTTCAGGTGCTAACATATGGACAATAAATCTATTTTAAAATATGTTTCTTTACTTCCACATATTCTTATTATTGTTTACTTATGTAACCACGGGGAGAGTTCTTGGTTCACACTCCCATTGCTGGACACAACATGTGCCCTTCCCCCACTCCCACCTCCCAAGTCTAACGTTCTTGATGATTCTGGGGGCTCCCATTAGGTTGGGGTGCAAGTGCTCCTCAGCTGTCTCTCTTTAACGTCTTGAAGCTCAGTTAAGTACAACTTAACATTTGCTTTTCACAGAAGATGGCAGCCAAAACACACACACACACTCTCCACAGCACATCACAGCACATCTCACATACACACAATCCATATCACACCACTTATATACACACACACACACACACCACAGCCCCCTTTCCTTCCCCACCCCATCATAAAATTCTAGGAGGAAAAGTTAATGATGCATCTAAAATGGCTAAATTGTTTTTTACATAAGCAACGAGTTTCTGGCTTAAATTCAAATTGTTCCTTTAATTTTACATACCACTTTCATCACTACCACATACCAACTACTCCAGTTAGCAGGGTCTCATGCCCCATATGTAAAAATGTATTAGATTTCTGAATCTGTTTCACTTCATCTGTTGAAAAAGAAAATAAGGTTGGCTGAGCTAAACAAATTTCTTCCTGAATAGAGTAACCCTGCTTTTTGTGTTTGCTGAAATGTTTGACAGATGAGAATCTGATGGGGGTATTTCTTTTCGTGACTGTGCAACACTTCAGCTCTCATCTTTGCTTTGCCACTGAGTGACTTTGAGCAATGCACTCCTCTCTGGCTCTTTCCTTCATTGTTTATAAAATATGAAGTTTATCTGATCTTAACCTGAGATCCAGAAATTTGTCTACACTCTAAAAGCAAACGTAGTATTTTTCCTGGCTATGACCCTGTGCATTTTTTATTCCTGGGCATGGCGTCTGTGCCTTCTACTATAGTCATTAAAGATTCAAAATAGATAGATGGCGTCTTAGAATCAGAAAATTTCATGATTTTTATGGTATGCTAGGACATTTTAATATAATTTAGGGGCTAGCCTATGGCAAAATATTAGATCAGGGAAATTTGTCCCCACCACTTTCTCCTGTCAGCTCTACAGATGGGTTGAGGTTGGGTATTCTCCCTTCACAAAATGATTTTTTGGAACCCAAGGCCCTTCTGGAGTGACAAAAACACTTCTGATAAACTGGGCTTTTTTTCCCTGGAATACACAGAACTATACAAAAAAGATCTTCATGACCTAGATAACCACGATGGTGTGATCACTCTCTAGAGCCAGACATCCTAAAATTCAAAGTCAAGTGGGCCTATGAGCAAAGCTAGTGGAAGCCATGGAATTCCAGTTGAGCTATTTAAAACCTTAAAAGACAATGCTATGAAAGTGCTGCACTCAATATACCAGCAAATTTGGAAAACTCAGCAGTGGCCACAGGACTGGAAAAGGTCAGTTTTCATTCCAATCCCAAAGAAAGGCAATGCCAAAGAAAGGTCAAACTACTGAACAATTTCACTCATCTCACACACTAGCAAAGTAATGCTCAACATTTTCTAAGCCAGGCTTTAATAGTACATAAACCAAGAACTTCCAGATGTTCAAGCTGGATTTAGAAAAGGCAGAGGAACCAGAGATCATATTGCCAACATCTGTTAGATCATCAAAAAAGCAAGAGAGTTCCAGAAAAGCATCTACTTCTGCTTTATTGACTATGCCAAAGCCTTTGACTGTGTGGATCACAACAAAACTGTGGAAAATTCTTCAAGAGATGGGAATACCAGACCACCTTATCTGCCCTCTGAGAAATCTGTATGCAGCTCAAGAAGGAACAGTTAGAACTGGACATGGAACAACAGCCTGTTTCTAAATCAGGAAAGGAGAACGTCAAGGCTGTATTTTGTCACCCTGCTTGTTGCTGCTGCTGCTGCTAAGTCACTTCAGTTGTGCCTGACTCTCTGCAACCCCATAGACGGCAGCCCACCAGGCTCATCCGTCCCTGGAATTTTCCAGGCAAGAATACTGGAGCAGGTTGCCATTTCCTTCTCCAATGCATGCATGCATGCTAAGTCTCTTCAGTCGTGTCCGACTCTGTGCGACTCTATGGACAGCAGCCCACTAGGCTCCTCTGTCCATAGGATTCTCTAGGCAAGAATACTGGAGTGGATTGTCATTTACTTCTCGATGCTAAATTAACTTATATGCAGAGTACATCATGAGAAATGCCAGGCTGGATGAAGCATAAGCTGGAATCTAGATTGCTGGGAGAAATATCAATAACCTTAGATACACAGATGACACCACCCTTATGGTAGAACTAAAAAGCCTCTCGATAAAAGTTGAAAAGGAGAGTGAAAAAGTTGGCTTAAAACTCATTTTAAGTTTTCTCATTTAGGAGACTAAGATCATGGCATCCGGTCCCATCACTTCACGGCAAATAGATGGAGAAACAATGGAAACAGTGACAGACTTTATTTTTGGGGTTCCAAATCACTGCAGATGGTGACTGCAACCATGAAATTAAAAGCCTCTTGCTCCTTGGAAGAAAAGCTATGACCAACCTAGACAGGATATTAAAAAGCAATGACATTGCTTTGCCGACAAACGTCTGTCTAGTCAAAGCTATGGTTTTTTCCTGTGGTCATGTATGAATGTGAGAGTTGGATTATGAAGAAAGCTGAGTGCCGAAGAATGGATACTTTTGAAATGTGGTGTTGGAGAAGACTCTTGAGAGTCCCTTGGACTGCAAGGAGGTCCAACCAGTCCATCCTAAAGGCAATCAGTCCTGAATATTCATTGGAAGGACTGATACTGAAGCTGAAACTCCAATACTTTGGCCACCTGATCTGAAGAATTGAGTCATTAGAAAAGACCCTAATGCTGGGCAAGATTGAAGGCAGGAAGAGAAGGGGATGAGAGAGGATGCAATGGTTGAATGGCATCACCGACTCAATGGATGTAAGTTTGAGCAAGCTCCGGGAGGTGGTGATGGACAGGGAAGCCTGGTGTGCTGCAGTCCATGGGGTTGCAAAGAGTTGAAAACGACTGAGCAACTGAACTGAACTGAACTGAAATTAATATATCAGCTTCCAGGCTATCTGGATCGAAAAACAGCTACCCAGGAGGAAGAGTCAGACACTACTAAGCAACGAAACTGAACTGAACCCAGGAAGAAGAGAACATTTTGGCAAATGTGAACCAATTGCTAATAATGGAGTTTTAGGAATCCATCTGAAGAGAGGATTAGTAGGGGGGAGTGGAGGGGTGTTTAGTTTTGTTGGAGCAGATTTAGTACTGTACAGACACTGAGTCTTGAGAAGGAATCCGGTGAGGTGGTCCTTTTCCTCTTTTTAAATTAAAATAAAATGTTGCTGTGATAATGACCTAAAACTTGAATATTTGCAGTCAAGAAATTTTACTTCTAGATTTTCTAAACAATTTAGATTCTAGATATAGTCATCAAAGCGAAATGTTTTCTCTTTTGTTTTTAGCGGATGGAGTCCCTGCTGGGCTGTTGCTCTCAAGTGTTGCCTGGGATCAGCTCTCCTATCCTCACAACTCTGAAGTCATCTTTTGTAGATGACCACCTATTCTCTCTATCACTGTGGATGGTGACAGAAGCCGTGATATTAAAAGATGCTTACTCCTTAGAAGAAAAGCTATGACAAACCTAGCGAGTACATTAAAAAGCAGAGACGTTACTTTGCTGACAAAGGTCCGTATGGTCAAAGCTATGGTTTTTCCAGCAGTCATGTATGGATGTGAGAGTTGGGTCATAAAGAAGGCTGAGCACTGAAGAACTGATGCTTCTGAACTGTGATGCTGGAGAGTCCCTTGGACTGCAAGATCAAACCAGTTACTCCTGAAGGAAATCAACCCTGAACATTCATTGGAGGGACTGATGCTGAGGCTGAAGCTCCAATACTTTGGCCACTTGACCTGAAGTATTGACTCCTTGGAAAAGACCCTGATCCTGGGAAAGATGGGAGGGAGGAGGAGAAGGAGATGACAGAGGATGAGATGATTGGATGGCATCACTGACTCAATGGACATGAGTTTGAGCGAACTCTAGAAGATAGTGAAGGACAGGGGAAACCTGTTGTGCTACAGTCCATGGGGTCACAAAGAGTCAAACACAACTGAGTGACTGAACAACNGAGGAGAAGGAGATGACAGAGGATGAGATGATTGGATGGCATCACTGACTCAATGGACATGAGTTTGAGCGAACTCTAGAAGATAGTGAAGGACAGGGGAAACCTGTTGTGCTACAGTCCATGGGGTCACAAAGAGTCAAACACAACTGAGTGACTGAACAACAACAACCACCTATTCTACCAGTACATGAAATTGGCTCTGACTCACCCTCTGATGAACACTGCTTAATTTCTGGCAGAAAAAGAGCTAAAGCAGGAAAAGAATGAATTTCCTTCTGGCTGACAAACAACTCCTACTTGTTGCTACTAATGGGAAATCTATTTTTACTCTTTGGTGCCCCGGCAATGGAGTTGATCCTCATGACACAAGGAAAACCCCAGCCAAAAATTTACAAAGACCATTTCTCTTTGGAGATTATAAACTCAAAGTATCTTCTCTAGGAAACTACAATATGGTATTTCAGGTGACTATATCCGCTGTGTGTATTGCATTATAATGTTCAGCCTCCAATGAAAACATCATCAGTTATAAACGATTTTCACCAAAGATGGCTGTGCAGATGAAATCTGTCCTTTAATTTTTTCTTTTTTGTCAATGCCATTTAATTTTTTATGTAGCTGTGGAGTGATGCGTTTTTGTTCCAGAAAAGCGCTGTAGTGTTAGAATTAGTCAGTCCTAGGCCACCCTGGAAATCCCATTGACTAGCTGGGGGACTGTCTGAAAATTGCTCAACTACTTGGAGCCATAGCTTTACCTTCTGGAACATAGGGCTGATGACATTTATTTTGCAGAGGTTTGGAGAGGATTCAAGGCATTCTTACCACATGCAGAGCACTTGATACAGTGCTTCGCCCATAGCTGGCACCCCACACATTGTAGACCCTGTAGAACAATTCAAATTCTAAACATTTTTACAACTTTTGGACAGAATCTCTTCCTTCATACCAGAACAGTTGGGTCTACCGTTTTACGACCGTGAAGTTTAAAAGGCCTTAGACACGAGAAGTCCTCCTTGTTAGAAGTCTGGAGTCTATCTTTCTGGTGGAAAAGGCCTGTGGTCCAAAGAAAGTTATGACAAAACCATAGATGGAATTTTGTAACCGTGGCAACCCTTCTCGGAGATGCACTCATGCAGTTTCTGAGCACAAAAGTGGCACCGATGAGGAAACTGGACATGACAAATGACAAACATTCGAGCTAGTTCTGCCTTTAATTCTGATTATTGCTTTACTTTCTGCAAGATCTGATCTGAGGTTAGAAACGCTTATCCCTTCCACACGTGCTCACCTATAAGCTGGATTCTGATACGGCCCCCCGGTCTCCCACTCTCAGACTTCTTGCTTATGCAAAAACTGCTGTTTTGTTCTGATCCATAAGCCTTCTTGGAGAGAGGTTTTTCTCTTAGCAAATACCCCCTGCGTCATTTGGCCCCTGGGATTGAGTTCACTTCTTTTTAGATTTAAGACCCAAATTAATGAAGAAATATCTTTAACATGAGACTGTTGTGTCTGCTTCATCAATAGTCTAGATTCTCCCCCACCAGAGTGTTCTTACAGAGGAGGGGGTCCAGGCAGAACGGCCCCCGAGGCTGTGAAGGGAGCACTCTCTGAAAGACAAAAGGGCCAGGCTCTGGCCCCCTTGCCCTGACTCATTTCTCATCTTCCCCTACTGCCTATCATCTCTCTTTCTCTTCATTTCTGGGCTCGCCCAACCTCTCACGGCATTATTTTTAGTTCTCCTGCGACAACACTGACTTGTTTCTCTCGTGGTTTCTTTTTCCCTTTACCAGGGACGTGTGATGATTTTTCTCCTTGCGCGTTCAAGGGCGTCAGGAACACTGTGTGCTCGTGTTTAACCCATTGCATTTCCCGGAGGTCCTTTGTTCAGTTGCTCATGAACTCTTAATTTTTTCCAGCCTGGTGTGTTTTGTCCAGACTGCAGCTTTCCTGGAGCTTGGCTGGCCTCTTTGTTTTGGGGAAGCTTATTGCTTCATAGGGAGACCATCTGACAGTCGTTATCTGCGACCTGAGAGACAGAACTGCCAGCAATGGGAGTCAGGGGCAGTGATGAGCGGTGCTCCTCATCGATCTCCAGGCTCCTCAGCCCCCACCACCATCGAGGACCACACGAGCAAAGGGACCAGGGTGACACCAAATGTTCACAGGAGGATGGAAGATTTCCCCACCCACCACCACTGGCCTTGGTGTTTCCTTGAGCCCCTGACAATGGAGAGAAGCACTGAGTCGCACGTATGGATGGTTGGCTATATGGATGTCTGTACTCTGATCCTCCTCCTTCCTTCCCTCCAGCTCTCTTTCCTTTCTCCCCTCCCATCCTCCTTCCTTCCCTTCATCTCTACCTTTCACAGCAATCTGCAATCTTACATCCTGGGCAGGATCTCTCCAGGAGGCAAGCACAATGGCAGGCAGAATGTCGAGTACAAGCCAGTAGATCATGTCTTCAAGGAGCTGCCCCACCACAGTGAGAATAAAATCTGGGCTCTTTCCCACTGACACCACCCTTTCTCCACACCCTCTCCAGCCTTTATTGTTTGTAGATTTCTTTCTTTTTTTTTTTTTTTTTTTTTGATGATGGCCATTCTGACAGGTATGAGGTGGTCGTCATTATAGTTTTGATTTGCATTTCTCTAATAATGAACCTGTTGAACACCTTTTCATGTGCCGTTTTTTTTTTTTTTAGGTTGAGGTAGAGTTGTTTTGCAATACTGTGTTATTTTCTGCTGTGTAACGGAGTGAATCAGCTATTTGTATACATATATCTCTTCCCTTCTGCGCCTTTTGCCCACTGCTCCACCACCATCCCACCCCTCTAGGTCATCACAGAGCACTAAGCTGTGCTCCCTGTGCTATATAGCAGCTTCCCACTCGCCATTCATTTTACTCATGGTAGTGTGTACATTAGGGCCTTCCCTGGTGGCTCAGATGGTAAAGAATCTAGGAGACCCTGGTTCCATCCCTGGGCTGGGAAGATCCTCTGGAGAGGGGAATGGCTACCCACTTGGGTATTCCTGCCTGGGGAATTCCTTGCACAGAGGAGCCTGAAGGGCTGTCTATCTCAGTCCCCCAATTCATCCCCACCCCCCTTCCCCACCCTCACTCCGTGTCCACCGGTCCATTCTCTACCAACACGTCTCTATTCTTGCCCAGCAAATGGGTGTATCTGTACCACTTTTCTTGAGTCCATATATATGCTTAATATACGAAATTTGTTTTTCTCTTTCTGACTAAAAACAATTCACAAAGTGTACCAATAGTGCAAACATTAAAAAGGATATAATGAAAAAAAAAAATCCGTACAGAAAATCAGAGTCCCTGGGGGACTCGCCATCACTTTCCATGCCCCAACCTTGCCTGCCTCCCGATACTGCTGTCAGCTCACTTCTCACTCAGAGCTTCCTCACTGAGGTCTCCTCCTCCTGAAATGCTCTGGCTTCAGAACGTCTTGTAGGTGCTGACGTCTTATCCCAATTTTAACCCAAGTTCTCCATTTCCGGGGCCACCTTTCCTCTTTCCCCCAGCCTCCAACGTGCTCTGTTGCCTGTTTTGTTTTAGTTCCTTCACAGCATCACTCTTCATCTGAAACTCTCTCTGTGTTTCCTTGCTTGTTTACTTCCTGCCTTTGTGCCCAGTCCCTCAGTCGTGTCCGACTCTTTGCCACCCTATGGACTATAGTCCACCAGGCTCCTCTGTTATGGAATTCTCCAGGCAAGACTACTGACTCTCATCTTTTTCTCCATGTGGTCCCCAGTGCTTGTTACGTTAGTTTGTCTTCAATAACTGTCTGTTGAATGAATGGAAAAATAGATACTCTCATAGGGGGCTTAAGAAATACAAAAACAACATCATAAATAAAGATGATAATAATGACTGACTTTTTTGTATGTTACTGAGCACTGTATTTTATGTATACTATCTCCCATCTTCAAAACCATCATGAGAGGAGAGTATTACTTTTATATTTTGCCAAAAAAAGGAGGCCCTCAAGAGTTGGTATTTTCCCAAGGCCACCCACCTTGTGAGGGAAGGACCTGGGATCCATCCCCAGACAGGTCTGACTCTCAAGCCCACAGCGGTTCTTTTCTCTGGACCGTGGTGTCTCATACGTGTAAACAACTATGATACAAGCCAGAAAGTGATAAGCTCCATGAGAGGTGCAGATAAAACAGCATGAGAATTCAGACAAGGAAGACATGGATTCTGGATGATGGCAACAGGAAAGGGTTGTGACAAGGTGATTTTGTGTTTCTGGATCTCAGCCCTTGAAGATTCAGGGGTGGAGGGAGGTGGGAGATTCTGGACATTTGGAAATGGAATATGAAATCCCAGAGTGTGTTGTGTGTGTGTATGTGTTTTATAGTAGAGAGTAGAAAGGTGAGAATGACTATGAGTTTAAATTCTGTTCTGAGAAAGCTTGTAAGTAGCTGTGGGATGGCATATTTCCTTCTTTTATCCAGCTTTGTCTTTCATTCTTCTTTGAAGACAAAACTACACATCTGTATCTATTAGAGTAAGAGATTCGTATAAACATCTATAATCCTGCATTTCTGTTTTAGCAGACCTTGCTATTTATCTACCCCCAAAAATGTATTTTCCTACTGAGTCACATTTTAATGTCAGATGTAAGCTAAATGTTCCCAGGCCTATCTAGCCGGGGGATAGGGGTGGGGGGCGGAGGGGAGGTGGTCACATGTGACCACTTTACCACTTAAACCCAGATTTTCATGATTCAGTATCTCCGTCTTCTCAAGCAGGATTTATATCCTCCACCAATCCTCTGCCCAGATTATCCTTGAGTTCCAGGAAGGCACATCAGCTGCGTCCACACAAGGCCTCCTCACTGGCATGGCTTTGCCCTCTTTCTGCTGCGGGACGTGGCCTTCTCCACAGACTCTTGGATTCTGTGTTTTCTACCAAGCCTCCTGCCTAGGGCTCCAAACCCAGAGTCACTAGTTTCCAAACTGGCTACATTTCTTTCAGCCCTCCCAGAAGTGAAGCCTCACAGGACAGGGACAGAACCTCCTCTCTTCTGAGGGCTAGGACCNGTCTTCTCAAGCAGGATTTATATCCTCCACCAATCCTCTGCCCAGATTATCCTTGAGTTCCAGGAAGGCACATCAGCTGCGTCCACACAAGGCCTCCTCACTGGCATGGCTTTGCCCTCTTTCTGCTGCGGGACGTGGCCTTCTCCACAGACTCTTGGATTCTGTGTTTTCTACCAAGCCTCCTGCCTAGGGCTCCAAACCCAGAGTCACTAGTTTCCAAACTGGCTACATTTCTTTCAGCCCTCCCAGAAGTGAAGCCTCACAGGACAGGGACAGAACCTCCTCTCTTCTGAGGGCTAGGACCTGTGGGGAATGCTGGGAACCAGAGTCGAAAGCACAGTAAAATAGCCAGCATCATAATGGATTCCATTTAAACGGATACTGATATGCTGTGATGGAACTGAACGTGAGAATATTATCAGTCCTGAGATGTAGAAGTGGTTGTGATAGAGAATGAAATGGAGGTCACGAACATACACTGATTTCCTGATCTTTCAGTGAAGACACAGAACATAATTTATAAGCAAAACTAAATATAAATGGATGAATAAAGCAACGGTAGAAGTAAAAATATATTTAAAATAAAAATATAACGATAAATATAAAATTGAATAATGGGGAGGAAGCAACTATAATAATTGTGATCTACTGTGATCTTGTTGTGATCTAGTTGCCTTTATAACTACAACTATATCACAGTTTAACATGACAAAGAGCCATTAGGAGTGAAGATCTAACAGTTTCAAGCCTTGTTGTTGTTTAGTCGCTAAGTTGTGTCCGACTCTTTCTGTGACGCTATAGACTGTAGCCCACTAGGATCCTCTGTTCATGGGATTTTCCAGGCAAGAATACTGGAGAGGGCTGTCATTTCCTTCTCCAGGGGATCTTCCCAATCCAGGGATCAAACCTGCATCTTCTTCTTTGGTAGGTGAATTCTTTACCACTGAGCCACTGGGGAAGCCTAGATCCATTTCAGGCATCTCAAATAAAAGTGAATATTAAATGCGTTTAATGAGATAATTAAATTTCAAAGAGAAATTTAATAGAAAAAAATACAGGACACTATTTTTTGTTACCTAGAACAGAGAAATATTTAAAAAATAAACTGTCAAAAGCAAGAGAATAAACTAAAAATCTGAGACATTTGATTATACCAGAATAAAGGATTTTTATTCAACAAACATCATCATGACTAAAATGGATAAATGACTAAAATGGATAAATCAATGATAGAATGAGGGAAGATATTTTCCACGTCCAAGCCAAAGACTAATATTTAGATTAATCAAGAAACTTTTGAGAACCAAAAATAAAAATACAGCAAAACCAATTAGAAAGTGAGAAAGGATATGAATAGGCAGGATACTGATGAGGACACTTGAAAAGCTAATCAGTGTTTGAAGAGAAAAAAATCAAAATTAAAGTAACAAGGGTGTGTGGTATACACCCACTGGACTGACAACAGAAAACTAGTCAGTGGGGTTCAGGGTATAGAAATCCTGATACACTGCTAGTGGGGGGATAGGCTGGTCAGCCATTTTGGTCAGATTAAACAGCCACGTTCCCGATGATTTGGACACGACCGAGCGGCTAAGCACAGCACCGCATCTTATAATTAGGAAGTCCAGCAGATGAATTATGACACCATTAGGTCCCTAAAGGACTTGCGAGTCCCTTGGACTACAAGGAACTCAAACCAGTCAATCCTAAAAGAAATCAACCCTGAATATTCATTGAAAAGACTGATGCTGAAGCTGAAGTTCCAGTCCTTTGGCCACCTGACATGACGCGTCGACTCACTGGAAAAAGCCTTGATGCTTGGAAAGACCGAGGGAAAGAGGAGAAAGAAGTGACAGAGGATGGGATGATTAGATGGCATCTCTGACTGAATCGACATGAATTTGAGCAAACTCTGGAAGATCTGAAGGGCAGGGAAGCCTGGCATGCTGCTCTCTGTGAGGGTGCAAAGAGTCAGACACAACTGAGCTACTGAAAAACAATAATAAAGAGCTAAGCACAGTGATATTAGTTACAGAGGCATGGGTGATATCAGGGAACCTGGGTGCTCATCACCGGAAGAGTTGAGATGTGTAATCAAGTGGACGTTCATCTTGGAGTTTATCACACCAGTTAGAAGCTGTGGGTTCCATGTTTGCACAATGATATGGATGGGTCTTAAACACAGTGCTTGAGGGAAAAAGGTAACAAATATTAATAGAATAAGATGTACTAGTCAGCTCTCTGTATCCATGGGTCCTGCGCCCGTGGATGCCCATGGCCAACTGTACTGTGCTGTTTTATACGAAGGACTTGGGCATCTTTGGATCTTGGTACCCATGTGTGTTGCTCAGTTGTGAGCACACTTTGTGACTCTTTGTGACCCCATGGATTGCAGCCCGCCAGGCTCTTCTGCCCATGGAATTTTCTAGGCAAGAACACTGGGGCAGGTTGCCATTTCCTTCTCCAGGGGATCCTCCCAAGGATTGAACCCCCATCTCCTGCATTGGCAGGTGAACTGTTTACCACTGTGCCACTTGGGAAACCCCACCTGTATCCATGGAGGTCCTGAAATCAATCACCCCACGATTCAGTGGGACCACCGTGGTCCACCCTAGCATTTATGTCAAGAATGCAGGCACACACCAAAACAGCGTACAGTTTGCCAGGATATTAGTTTTTAGAAAGACATACATGAACTATGTTAGAATGGTTGCCTATTTGAGGGGGAAGGGTAGGGGAGGATGTGTGGGGATAAAAAGGAAAAGATCCTTTGAAAGAATAAATAAGAGGGGCCTTATGTTACCAGTGATAATAGTGTGCCATGAATTGAAGCGTCTGATAAACCTCACCTTCTGTTCCCGAAGCTTAAAAAACAAAACAAAACTGAAATATAAACTAGACAAATAATATAAACAAAATAGAGAAGTTTGTGAAAGCGAAACCTTGCAAAGTCCCAGGCCCAGATGGCTTTTCAGGGAGGTTCTACCAAATCGTTAAAGGAGAGATAACTCCAGGGCCATGCAGGCTGTTTCAGAGCAGAAAAGGGGGAAGCTTTGAAATGAGTTTTTTGACGTTAGTAGTCCTCACAATGCAACAAAGATAGCATAAAAAGAAAGCCATAAACAGTATGACACTGTTAGGCAAAAAGCCTAAATAAAATATTGCAGATAGATTCCAACAACACATTAAAAAAATAACTCACCCCAATGAAGGTTTTATTTTAGGTCCATAAGGCTGATTTTCAAATAGGAATTTTAACATGATTTAGCAAATCAGTAAATGAAGCTACTAATATATAAAGGTCATTTGCCCTAATATATGAGGAAAAGCATTTGATAATATTTAATACTGATTTTTAAAATTGAAACAGGTCCCTTAACAAAATATTAGTAACTCAAAATATTAGATAATTTGAAAAAGAAATAAATACTAAATAAAAAAAAGAAATGCTAAAGGTAACATTTATAACGACCCAATCAAAAAATGGGCCAAAGAACTAAATAGACATTTCTCCAAAGAAGACATACGGATGGCTAACAAACACATGAAAAGATGCGCAACTTCACTTATTATCAGGGAAATGCAAATCAAGACCACAATGAGATACCATTTCACACCAGTCAGAATGGCTGCAATCCAAAAGACTGCAAGCAATAAATGCTGGAGAGGGTGTGGAGAAAAGGGAACCCTCTTACACTGTTGGTGGGAATGCAAACTAGTACAGCCACTATGGAGAACAGTGTGGAGATTCCTTAAAAAATTGCAAATAGAACTGCCATATGACCCAGCAATCCCGCTGCTGGGCATACACACCGAGGAAACCAGAATTGAAAGAGACACATGTACCCCAATGTTCATAGCAGCACTGTTTATAATAGCCAGGATGTGGAAACAACCTAGATGTCCATCAACAGATGAATGGATAAGAAAGCTGTGGTACATATACAC